>CAEMYA010000200.1:802139-861295 GCA_903131615.1 Diplodus sargus
GACTGAAGGATTCCTCCTAAAAATATTATTTATTTTCTTGTGGTGCGACTACAACTTATATTTTGTTGTATAACCTTGTGTTGTAAAATAACAGTTAAAACAACCTTTAAACGTTTCTGTTTAACTATAAAATTGTGACAAAATTGCAGCCAATAAATGCTAGTTGATAGTTTCAATTGTGGACCTCATAATCTCAGCAGTCTGTAGTACATGGAGTGTGTGCCCACAACGCCAGTGCTGCTGAGAATGTCTACCGACTGCAGTAAGGGTATACTAAATATGCAGTGTTCAGCAGTGTGTTGGTGGCAAACACAGATACTGTATGTCACATGTCCAAATAAAAACATTCACTCACATAATCTCTAACCAGCAGCGGATGGACCAGCTAACTGAATTATTTATGATGCTAATGTTCTGACCTGTTCCTTCAGTTCTGACCTTATTTTCTAAATTATCATCAGGAAATTGAACATAGTTTGGGATTAAATACTGTTTAATGAGCATTTGGTCTTAGAAGAAGGAAGTGTCTGAAGAGAAGGCTCCTGCCAGCCTGAACTCCTCCCTCATCAGCACACAGAAGAGCCGCTGCGGAAGCGCTTTGGAGTACGGCGCTGGCCGCGGGACGCAGGTACGCAACAGAACTTCCCGCCCTGCCGGAGGAGGAAAGTCGGGCATTTTGTTGCTTCCTCCAGTGGGCTTCCTGTCACGGCCCGTGTCTTCATCCAGGAGGGCAGCCTGAGGGTGGAGAGAGGGTGAAAGTATACTAACCGGCAATACAAAGGTAGACAAGAAAGTCGCTGAAGAGGTCTGTGAGCAGTTTGAAAACCTGCAGCCTGATGCATCAGTTCAAATAAAAAATTTACCCTTGTTCACATTTATACAGTAAACAGAGACTTACTGCTAACACTTAGTTGTCTGGGCTGCACACGTTCTTTTACCATTATGTGTCCAGGGTTGCCCCACTTGTTATCCACATAATCCTTTCTTCTTGTGGCTCTCACTGCAACTCCTTTCTGCAGCTCTTGTGAGCAGGCTAACCTAACTGTGCATAAAATCACTGTGTAGCATCTACATACATCTACAGATAGCTATCAGGCTTGACAGAAAATCAGAGTAGAGTACAAAGGGTTCTTTCCCCTGCGTGCCCTCAACAAGGGCAGTGACCCCCAAATATATAAGTAATAGGCCAGGAACATCCATACTAAATGACTTTATTTCAGTGACCCTCATCTAAAAAGATATTTGTTGTTAGATATGATTCAGTCCAGAGTTCCATAACTGTCTTTAATGGGATATGGACATGCCGATTTGATTTTCCAGCAGGACCACAGTGCCAAAAGTACTCATTTGCTGACCATGTTATTACTCTGCTTGACTCTTCTTGTAGTGGGGACACTGGTGCTAATCAGCAAAACCTAATTAACTAACAATCCTCGGGTCTATTCAGATCAGGTCTGACATTGGATTAGGGTTTTCTTTTTGTGTAAATCAAATGCATGTCTGTTGGCAACTTGTGAATTTTTTATCTTTCAATCAATTCAACTGATTTCGACCGAAGTTTAGCAGGCTACAGCCAGTTCTTACCATCTCGGGTGATGGTTGTGGCCGCTAGACTTTTTTTTACTGTTCTGAGATTTGTGAAGCAACCTGACTGCCAGATGGAATAAATGACTGAGCATGTATGACTACTTGAATGTATTCATCTTACACTTTAGTATAAGAATAAATGTTTTCAAAGATAACCGCTGCCTGCCTAACTGTCTTTACCTTTAGGATTACAGATAGTCATTTACTTGATTGTTAATTCTTAAGTATCTATTATTGATGGCTCAATAGATATTGATCTCAATGAGACTACTTATTTAAATAATTGGCATACGTAAGTTAGCTGGAAAAAGACCTCGTAGAAATAAATACAGACACTCTACACAGACTATAGCCAAATCCACACAGATTTGAAAGAACTTGGCTCTAACAGTTGAGCACATACTAAACAAAGGAAAATGGAAAGTACATTTTCAACAGGAGTAGAGTTATTACGATAATGGAATTTTCAACTCTCACACAAAGCCTTGAAAAATATCCTTTTATGTACCACAGGGAACAGCACAACAGCATGTAATGCAGGGGTGATTGCAAAATGCCTGAACTTTTTCCCATGCTGACGGGGGTGTACGCGAGGGGCCACGCCCCCTCCCCCCTCACTTACCTGCAAGACTGTCACCCACAGTCAATCTCAGAGCACATCTATGTGCAAAGCTACGAGTTTTCTTGTTCTTGATAAGAAATAATGTCAGGGCTATGGTATCGTCAAGGGGGGTCCGCCGGGGGTATGTTCCCCTGGGAGACATTTTTGAAAAATAGCTCCTTAAATGATTCTGGTGAATTTTGTGGAAATAAATGGACAACATTCAGACATGAGACAAACAAACCCAATGTGAGCCAATATTACAGTAGCACCAGCTCCCAAAGGGCTTTCCATCGCTACCCACCTCTTCTATCCAAGTCCAACGCATTTGTTCTTAATGCTTTGTCGACATCTTTAGTGTCTTCCCCTGGCTTCATGAATTTGACACTACAGTGCGCGTTGCCAGTATCTGTTTGGCCCAGGCCCGCCCCCACTGTATTTCTGATTGGCTAGTAGACCTATCGTAAGTGTGATTGAGTGAAAATTGCGCCTCTGTTAGATCTAGAGAACTGTATGTTAGATCTCTGGGCAAATACGTTTTGTTTTTTTTCGCAGTCATGCCAGTACGCCAGAGATCCGGCATTGTGCCGGAATGTAATCAGCCCTGATGTAATGTTATTAACCTCTGACCACAGTAATCTTCCAATCAACTGAAATTCAACCATCTGAGATTACTAAGGTCTGGCATCTCTGCAGGAGGATTATCATTGCTTTGAGAATTACAGGTGAAAGTTGGGGCAACACATTAAAAACGGTTGTTTTCCCATTCATAAGTGACTGCGTAAATATTCTTCTTTGCTCATTGAAAATCAGATTTTAAGAGGAGAGCCTATAAGCATGATTAGTATATCACAATTAATCTGGAAGCAAATCCCAGTCTAACATTCAGCATGAAAACTGAGGCGTACAGACACTGAGAATGGTTTTTACAGTGGAGTAAGAGGCATCTTGTGTCTAGCAGTTAAAACTTGTGAGATAAAAATATTTGCATGTTCATAATTGTGACATTTTTGCAATGAGGGAGAAGGAACAGGTGTCATTTTTAGGAATCGAGATGAGGAATCAAACTTTTTATTTCCAAAACCTGTCACACACTCTTTCCAGAACTGTACTGATACTTTAATGCACATGTTTAATGCTTCTGTGAAGTTGTTATTTTAATGTTCCTGACAGACTGTCGTAGCGGTACACTGGTAGTTGGGAGGAAAAGTCACATTGCTTGTGGTTACCTCGTCACTGGTGAAGTCAGCCAGCTTCACGTAAGCAGCAGAGGGGAGAAACAACACAAAATCACAGTGGGATGTCGGAAATGTACAACAAAAAGAAAGACAACCTACTTCTGTCTCAAGAGGGTCTGCGGAACTGCCCGACAGCCCATTACCTAACAAGCATTCACATGTACTGGAAATAGGAGGCGGAGGTTCTTGCTTGCTTTTGCTGAAAGAATGTGCAAAAATAACCGCAAGGAATCTATAAGGGCTATAATCAATAAGCAGAATGAGACCAAAGCTCATAACCTGAGCACATGGCTCATAATCCTACTGTCAGGGAATCGAGCGCACATTTTTCCCATTAATTTCCAAAACATCATACAGACATACACATGGTTGATTGGATGATTGATCACACCTGTAGCAGTGTCTGAATGTTTTCGAATAAACCAGAATATATAATAATGTTAAACAATTAGAACCTCCCGGTTTTAAATGTTAATGCCATCAGTTGTGCCAAGGTTGTTCCTAGTTAAGTAATTTAGAGTACAGGTCACAAGTTAACTGCTGGAAAAACTCAAATTGTGTTACTCTCCTCGCCAGTTTGACAGACACTAAAAATTCAAATATTCAACACAGTATGAGTGAATTGGAAGAGCATACGCCCTTTGTACAGAGGATGTGTCCTTGCCACTGTGGCGTTGGAATCAAATCCAGCTGCATGTCATCCCCATTCTCTTTTTCCCAATTCCCTGCCACTCTTTCTTGTTCTATCACAATAAAGCCATAAAAAGAAGAAGCAAATAAATATTCCACTTACCTCATATATTATAAACTTTACTTAACTTTTATAAACACATAGTGTACATACTGTCAAGTATAAGTGTTGACACTTTAGCGTAACAGCATCGCAAGATATGCCAACCTCTTGTATACAGGAAACTCATTTCAACTTCAACTTGCCTGCGAGACACCAGACGATCTGGCTGACTCGCTGACAGATTTATGACGCAGGTAGAAAGCTGAGAAGTTGGAGCAACCTATTTGTGCCACTTGTATTGGTTTCATTTCCAATACTGAAATTAAACCTGCCCATCTTAAAAACAGTAAATTACAAAACCTGTTTTTTTTTCCACATAGAAAGACAGACCAGCTACTTTAACCACATAATTAAATGACCACCCCTAGTGAACAGTGTCAAAGGGAGCAGGAGAGTGAGGTTTCTTACCTTCTGCGCGTTGACAAACAGCCTGCGGATGATGCTTCCAGCTGGCCCTTGGCCAGCTCCGTTCACCACTACCTCTGGTTCTTCCAACAGGGAGCTCACAAACCTGGAGAACAAACAGGAGGTGATAGGTGTGATATTGATGCAGCCAGGAAAATTGTCCAGTGACACTGGGAAGTTAAGAGGTCACAGTAGAGCCCTGTTGCCAGCAACCAGTGTCACTGTTACTCCTGGCAGATAGGTCAGTGAAAGTGATTTGCATATGTGGAGCAAAGTGAGCAAACAGAGCAAGTAATGAAACTATGATAGGATGCGTTTTCAACTGAAATGCTCTTAAAAAACTGCATGGAGCTTACTTCTCTAGCTCTTCTCTGTCGTCTTCCTTCTCACCCTCACAAAGGGCAAACTTGGCCTTAAGCGAGTGAGCTCTGGTGATGACTGTCTCTATGGCCATCAACTGGTTAATGAAATCCTACAATTACAGAAGGGTCACACAAACATACTGTCAGAACAAGAGCTGGACGAATTTGAACACATGAAGAATGCTCTGACTCAAACATGTCAACAAGTAAAGCGTAGTCCGTATTTGAGAATTATTAGTTTTTCTTCACTCTGTAGTTTTGCATAAAGGATTTGAAGTTAAAAAAAATGACATATATGATGAACTGTTAATTACTGGTTTTGATTTGAGGATGAAAAGCCCACACATGATAAAGACACATGTCAGGTGACTCATCCTAATCAAAATTGGCAGCTTGTGGAGTTCACTTATATTCCTCCCTGTCACTGACCTCTAACTTCTTGTAGTCATGGTTGGGAGGGTGCAGTAGTTTGCTGGCTTGGCTTGTAGCTTGCTGAATGGTCTTTTTGACCGATGGAATATCTTCTTTTAACTCTGTTTGGGAGGGAATCAAGAGGAGACAGAAGAGAGTTGGAATAAAACAAAGGTTTTGGAATGACCCCACATGAGTTGTATCAGACCCTAACATATTGTTTCAACAAAACACATATATTGTTCCCACACTGTAATATCCATACACACTACTCCCTCCATAAGGTAAACTTAATTATCTCTAGCCATTTTCAAAATTCTACATATTTTCAGCATTTAGTTTTTTTTAAATTCCCTTCAACAATACTCTATTTAAGCCCGATATACCAGAAGTGTACACTCAGTACTCAATGTCAATATCAACAATAAGTATTTTGCTGTATACGCTCTTTCTTGCTTGAAATGTATCCTGTGTGTGTGTGTGTGTGTATGTGTGTGTCTGTGTGTGTGTGTGTACATATAAATATATATCTTACAGTTTGCAAGATTGCTTTGAAGGTCATATTGATAAAATGTTTATGTAAACAAATCATAAATATCTACACAGGTTGTAGAGAGGTGCAGAATAAAAGTTTCCCTTTCACTTATTACTATGATAGCGAATTAACAATGAAAAAAATATGGTTGGGTCCAACATTATCGTTTTCTCTCTGTGTAAGGAATTAGACCGTTTGTGTTTTCTCAGCTATCAAGAGTCCTGGTAGTGGTGTGGAAAAAATCTGAAAATGGCCGAGTTCTACAGTATACTGGGTATACTGTACTGCCTAACGTAAGCTAGCTAGTGTTAGCAGTGATAAATTAAGCTGGCAATAGCAATGTTAACATTCGCTGGCTGAGGTTAGAAAAGTAAGGTAGTGCAACAAACTGGCAACTACTTGAGGGGGCAGATAATTTGAACAATAGCATTGCTACATGAATCCAATAGAAGGGTAGATGGAATGCCACATTTAGCTGAATGTTATCAATATCACCTCGAAGTGAGGTGAGATAAGATTTTTTAGCCTTAATAAGACTCACTGTGGAAATGTACTTGTGATAGCAGCTCAAGAGTAATAAGCAGCGGGATAGACAGTGATTTTATGATACTTAAAAATGAAACAAGAAAAAAGCTAATAAAAAAAAGTAATAATAAGACTATATACATTCCATTCTCATTTCAGTTACAGGTATGACCAAAAAGTACAATTGCACAGGATATTTTCACCCAATATTGTAATACACGTGATCATACATACCATCTGCTTGTAAACAGCATGTACTGTATATCATGGCAGTCTTCAGTTCAACGATTACAACAACTCTCATTTTTTATGTTTTATGTGTTTTGTTAATCATATCTATCTAACTTAACAATAGGTTGTTTGCTAAAGCTGACAGCCTGCATCTCATGCTGTTTGATGTCATGACAAAACAATCTTGACTCACCCTCCTCCTTCAACTTCAGAATACCAGCATGGAGTATGCAGGGCAGGAGACTGCAGGTCAAGTCTGCAGGCTTCTGCACTGCTAAATAGTGCAGAACCTAAAAAGACAGTCAAAACTCAAGTTTAGTTTCCAGTCTGCACAGACTAACATGACTCTCCACAAGATACTTGATAGAAGAGCACTCACTATCTTATGTATGTATGGATGTATGGATGGAGAACTTTATTAATCACCAAGGGTAAATTAGGTTATCATAGCAGCAGGTACATTCAAGTACACATAAAAAAAATACTAGGGCCAATATGGAAACAATAAGATACTATATACAATATAAAAACAATAAAATACTACATACAGTAAAATGTTTTGGAAGCTATAAAATAAAATAAGGGGTAGTACGTAAAAATCCAGAATAAAAATAGAATGGAAATAGAATAAAATCCATTCAAATGCTTAGGTATCAAAGATAAGTAGAATGTGAGAGGATAAATTGCAGTATATTAATTGCAGGGGAAACAATCCACCCAGGAAAAAGTTTGACTGAACAGACTAGTGTGTAGTCATTTACTTATTTTTGCTGTCAGTTGTAGGTATATTATCCAGGTAAACTCAAAATTACCTTCTCAGCCTCCTTAGTGTCGTCAAAGAGTCTTCTCTGTCGGCGTGCAGGTGTGACCCTAGCCGTCTCCCATGCCTCCACCCACATGTTGCCAGGGATCTTCATCCTGGCACTAAGCTCGCCTTTTACCACTTTGTTATCCATCTCGTCAACTATCTCCTCCACCACATAATCCCTAGGTGAGTACCAGCGCACAAAGTCCTCCAGAACACAGCCTGGGTTGGCTGCCTGTGAACAGACAGGAAACTAATTTCAGTACATGTTCAAATTTAACTGTGAAGTGCTTTTACACAATATTAACTGGACATCTGTGTTAAATTTGACTATGAATTATAATGAAGGATTATCAGGGATAATCCTTCATTATAATAAATAAGACGATCCAATTTACATTAGATCGCCTTGGGAGCACAACTCTTGAAGAAGGAGAAAGATTCCAATTCAATAATTCAGTCTAATAAAAAGGTACTAAAATGTCAGTTTGTAACTTCTGATTAATAATCAACTCAATAACTACAACTCCCTGACAGAGTAGAGGTTGGCAACATTCACTCTTGAACAATATTAAATAGAAAGCATGTAGGTTAAAAAGGCACAAAATGAAACACACATTCTAAATAACATGTACTATACACATGTGGGTGTGTGTGTCTCTGTGTGTGTGTCTAAAAGAACAAAAGCAAAATAGTGGCTAAGTGCCAATCTGAATGGCATAGACAAAACAAGACTACAAGATCGTGGATCACCACATGTTTCTTTGATAGGGGAAACACAAAGGAACATTGGTGGTGCTCACATCATGTGCTCACTGATAGCACACTTAGGTGTGAAATGGTCCAGGCTGAAGGAGTGTATGACGTGATGCCAAAGAAGATGGTTAGTTTCATGCAAAGACCCTGAGTCTGTGTGGAGCATAATTCAACTAACATCACAACAACAGCCAAACAGTGAAATATACTGGAATTCCCCTTTAAATGTATCAACAAAATAAGGAAAAGTTTAGTCACAGTCTTTAGTGAGTCTGCAGTTCATTGAGAAACAAATGTGATGGAGAGAATTTTGAATTTTGAAAGTTGGAGAGAAGCACACACTGCAAAAACACACTCATCAACGACATACAAACTGGGACTCCAGTCTGCTGCTGCTGTTTGATAAATAAAGCACATGTACAGACTGAATGTTTGTAAGTCTGCATGTATTACCTTAAAGGACTCCATATCAGAGAGCAGACAGGCACTCTGCATCCGGGCACGGAGGTGGGTACCTTCAGCTGATGTGCCCAGTTTGGCCAGCACTTCTGACTGCTCCTCTAACAGATCCTCTGTCATGGGAGCAGGTTCCTGAAAATCAAACACATAAGGACACAGACACACAGACACAGCATCAGCATCAATAGACTTTCACTTTTTTTTTTTTTTTAATTTTTGTTGAAGCATACTGACTTTCAAGCTCTGCATCAATCAAACATGGCCCATGTGCAGGACCTCTGAAAACCACCATCTACTTTAATAATGTGGATTCATAAAAACCTCACAAACTCTATTTGCTATTTGATTACGATATAAACACTGAACCAAGCCTAAAGTCACTCTCCCCTCCAAATAGTTCAGAATAATGCAGGTAGGCTGACTGTTTTTTACAGACAACAGCACATCTCCCAAATCCTTGCCTCTCGAAGCTGACTCCCTGTTTGGTTTAGAAGTGCTATTAAAATCTTACTGATCACCTTTGAAGCCTGTCTTGTATGAAAGAGGATTAGGGCCACATGTACATGTTTTTTTTTTAGTCCTGACTTTAAAGTCAGAATTCTGAGATTAAAGTCTGAGATTCTGACTTAATTCTCAGAATTCTGGTTCTGACTTTAATCTTCGGACTTTATTCTCAGTATTCTGACTTTAATCTCAGAATTCTGGTTCTGACTTTATTCTCAGTATTCTGACTTTAATCTCAGAATTCTGGTTCTGACTTTATTCTCAGAATTCTGACTTTAAAGTCAGAAGTCCTTGCCTCTGTAAACTGACTGCCTGTTTGGTGTAGAAGTGCTATTAAATTCTTACTGATCACTTTTGAAGCCTATCTTGTACGGAAGAGGATTAGGACCACATGTACAACACTTTTTAAGTCCTGACTTTAAAGTCAGAATTCTGAGATTAAAGTCTGAGATTCTGACTTTTAAAGTCAGAATTCTGGTTCTGACTTTAATCTTCTGACTTTATTCTCAGAATTCTGACTTTAATCTCAGAATTCTGGTTCAGAATTCTGACTTAATTCTCAGAATTCTGGTTCTGACTTTAATCTTCTGACTTTATTCTCAGAATTCTGACTTTAATCTCAGAATTCTGGTTCAGAATTCTGACTTTAATCTCAGAATTCTGCTTCTGACTTTATTCGCAGTATTCTGACTTTAATCTCAGAATTCTGACTTCATTCTCAGAATTCTGACTTTAATGTCAGAAGTCAGAATTCTGACTTCATTCTCAGAATTCTGACTTTAATGTCAGAAGTCCTGGCCTCTGTAAACTGACTCCCTGTTTGGTTTAGAAGTGCTATTAAAATCTTACTGATCACTTTTGAAGCCTGTCTTGTACGGAAGAGGATTAGGGCCACATGTACAACATTTTTTGAGTCCTGACTTTAAAGTCAGAATTCTGAGATTAAAGTCTGAGATTCTGACTTTTAATGTCAGAATTCTGCTTCTGACTTTATTCTCAGAATTCTGAGATTAAAGTCTGAGATTCTGACTTTTAAAGTCAAAATTTTGGTTTTGACTTTAATCTCAGAATTTTGACTTCAATCTCAGAATTCTGGTTCTGACTTTAATCGTCTGACTTTAATCTCAGAATCCTGGTTCAGAATTCTGACTTTAATCTCAGAATTCTGGTTCTGACTTTAATCTTCTGACTTTAATCTCAGAATTCTGGTTCAGAATTCTGACTTTAATCTCAGAATTCTGGTTCTGACTTTATTCTCAGTATTCTGCCTTTAATCTCAGAATTCTGGTTCTGACTTTATTCTCAGAATTCTGACTTTATTCTCAGAATTCTGGTTCTGACTTTATTCTCAGTATTCTGACTTTAATTTCAGAATTCTGGTTCTGACTTTATTCTCAGAATTCTGACTTTATTCTCAGAATTCTGACTTTAATCTCAGAATTCTGGTTCTGACTTTAATCTTCTGACTTTATTCTCAGAATTCTGGTTCAGAATTCTGACTTTAATCTCAGAATTCTGGTTCTGACTTTATTCGCAGTATTCTGACTTTATTCGCAGTATTATGACTTTAATCTCAGAATTCTGGTTCTGACTTTATGCTCAGTATTCTGATTTTATTCTCAGAATTCTGACTTTATTCTCAGAATTCTGACTTCATTTTCAGAATTCTGACTTCATTCTCAGAATTCTGGTTCTGACTTTTTTCTCAGAATTCTGACTTTAATGTCAGAAGTCCTTGCCTCTGTAAACTGAATCCCTGTTTGGTTTAGAAGTGCTATTAAAATCTTACTGATCACTTTTGAAGCCTGTCTTGTACGGAAGAGGATTAGGGCCACATGTACAACACTTTTTAAGTCCTGACTTTAAAGTCAGAATTCTGAGATTAAAGTCTGAGATTCTGACTTTTAAAGTCAGAATTCTGGTTCTGACTTTATTCTCAGAATTCTGAGATTAAAGTCTGAGATTCGGACTTTAAAGTCAGAATTCTGGTTCTGACTTTAATCTCAGAATTCTGACTTTAATCTCAGAATTCTGGTTCAGAATTCTGACTTTAATCTCAGAATTCAGGTTCCGACTTTAATCTTCTGACTTTAATCTCAGAATTCTGGCTCAGAATTCTGACTTTAATCTCAGAATTCTGGTTCTGACTTTATTCGCAGTATTTTGACTTTAATCTCAAAATTCTGGTTCTGAGTTTATTCTCAGTATTCTGACTTTAATCTCAGAATTCTGGTTCTGACTTTATTCTTAGTATTCTGACTTTAATCTCAGAATTCTGGTTCGGAATTCTGACTTAATTCTCAGAATTCTGGTTCAGAATTCTGACTTAATTCTCAGAATTCTGGTTCTGACTTCAATCTTCTGACTTTAATCTCAGAATTCTGCTTCAGAATTCTGACTTTATTCTCAGAATTCTGAGATTGAAGTCTGAGATTCTGACTTTTATAGTCAGAATTCTGGTGCTGACTTTAATCTCAGAATTCTGACTTTAATCTCAGAATTCTGGTTCAGAATTCTGACTTTAATCTCAGAATTCTGGTTCAGAATTCTGACTTTAATCTCAGAATTCTGGTTCTGACTTTATTCGCAGTATTCTGACTTTAATCTCAGAATTCTGGTTCTGAGTTTATTCTCAGTATTCTGACTTTAATCTCAGAATTCTGGTTCAGAATTCTGACTTACTTCTCAGAATTCTGGTTCTGACTTCAATCTTCTGACTTGTATTGTCAGAATTCTGGTTCTGACTTTAATCTCAGAATTCTGACATTAATCTCAGAATTCTGGTTCAGAATTCTGACTTAATTCTCAGAATTCTGGTTCTGACTTTAATCCTCTGACTTTAATCTCAGAATTCTGGTTCTGACTTTATTCGCAGTATTCTGATTTTAATCTCAGAATTCTGGTTCTGAGTTTATTCTCAGTATTCTGACTTTAATCTCAGAATTCTGGTTCTGACTTTATTCTCAGTATTCTGACTTTAATATCAGAATTCTGGTTCTGACTTTATTCTCAGAATTCTGACTTTATTCTCAGAATTCTGACTTTATTCTCAGAATTCTGACTTTAATCTCAGAATTCTGAACCAGAATTCTGACTCAATTCTCAGAATTCTGGTTCTGACTTTATTCTCAGAATTCTGACTTTAATCTCAGAATTCTGGTTCTGACTTTATTCTCAGTATTCTGACTTCATTCTCAGAATTCTGACTTCATTCTCAGAATTCTGACTTCATTTTCGGAATTCTGACTTTATTTTCAGAATACTGACTTTAAAGTCAGAACTAAAAAAAAATCACTTGTGGCCCTAATCCTCTTCCATAGGTCTTGGTCTGGCCTCAACCTACAGAAATTTAGCATAGACATGCTAATTAGACATCAGGGGTGACTGTTCAAAATCATTTTAAAAAGCCACTTTAATAGATTTGCTTTTATATGATGTTGTGTTTTTATTGCTTTAAATTCTTTATTTATCTATACTTTGTTTCTTATATTCCTCATTTGTAGTTAATTCCGATTTTTTATTTAGTCTAGACCTCACTATCAAACATAAAACAAAACCATAGTACAAAACAACACTACGATCCTAAGCACAAGCAAAGTTTTTAAAAAAGAGGCAGAACCTTACTCAGAAATGCACATAGTTTAATGACTCTCTCTGGTTTATCAGTCTGCAATAACATAATTAAATGTTAAGTTAAAACACAGACAGATGATTTATGAAGTATTTTGGCACAAACTTATTGTGCTTGTAAAAATGATGGCGGCAGATGTCTAAAGCCCTCCACCAGCCAGAGTTCCTAACTGCTCACATTCTTGTCAAACCAAGAATGGGTATGACAGTAATCTGGTGAGTTAGGTGCTTGCTGTAAGGGTTAGGGTTCAAGCTAGGTTTGTATGGAGCCGTTGCCAGCAGTGCAGACACTCTGCCTGTTTGCTCACTAAGTCCAGAGTCACAACCCTGAACCCTGAACCGAGGGAGTCGGTGTGGGAAAGTACAGCTGGCAATCCACACGCCAACATTAACAACGCAGCTATGCCATACAAATACATAAATGCTCATTATGGCTCAGGCTCTGGGTAGAGCCTTCGTACAACCACAAATCCGCCTTTATTTTACGACCAGAAGCCAAGCTTGGTGGATGACATTAAAGTCAATTCCTTTTTGCAACAGCTTAATTGTCTAAGCACAAAATTAATTCATTTGTCAAACATTATAAAATGTTGTCACATAAAGTAATAAAAACACCGAAACACATTGTGGGGCTTCTAAAAGCGCCCAAAAGGAACTGTTGACAGGAGCGCTGTTTGGTGCAATTCATGCAGCAAGGAACTTTCATACCATTGAAGCACTTCAAGCTTGAGACATCACATCATTTTAAACTTTAGAATGTCCATTTATTCATTGATTTACTCAAAGAAAGAGGACTGTGGATTTTGTTAATAAAAGTGCTGTAAGAAAGGATCTTTATGCAGAAAGTTTTGTAATCAGACAGTCTGGGGAAAATCACCATCTATCCTTATCTAACCTTCAACAGCTTTACAGGCATGTGTAGAGGTAACAGCAGCTCTGGCCAGAGCAATATGTCCAGTGTTTTATATCAAAGTGTCATGGTATCTTCAGGCCACTGTAATTGTAGCTACAGTCCTTCACAGACGCTTGTAAAGAAAATGTATATTATGGAAGTCTTCAGTTTCAATTAGTTCTACAGCTCTCATTTTTCTGTGATGGAATGAGTAGAACACATACTACCTTGTCACTAAAGTTTGCTGCTGATCACACGGACAAAGAAAAAGCCTTTCTTGTGGAAAACTCTGAGGTAAGAATGAACAAAAATGTTGTTGTTTGGCCACAATGAGCAGCAATATGTTTGGAGGCGAGAAGGAATGGCTAAATCAGGCTAGAATTTAGGTTTTTGAACGGCCTTCCCGAAGTCCTGACTTGAACCCCATCGAGAACATGTGGACCATGCTAGTGTGCCAGGAAGCTGACACATTTCATTGAACTTCACAGATTCTGTCAAGAGCAGTGGTTGGAAATTCAGCCAGAAGACTAGCAGAAGATTGTGGATGGCTATGAAAAGCACCAAACTGCGGTGGAAATGGCCATAGGACATTTAAACAAACAATAGAGTTGCTGTATGTATATTTTTGATCTAGCAGATTTGGTCATATTTCGTTCAAATAAAATTATCGAAACCAAACATCATGAATGTTCATTGTGACAAAGTAGTATGTGTTCTACTCGCTCCATCACAGAAAAATGAGAATTGTAGAAATCATTGGAACTGAAAACTGGTGGGATATACATGTTCTTGTGATATACAAGTGCATGTCAAGTTTTGACCACAACTGTATATTTGTGTGCTCTCTAGTTTAAAAAAACTTGAGTTTAATCTATTCAAGAAGTAAAAATCACTTGACTGTAAGAGACACAGAGATTCTGACCTGTGTGACGGGAACGTAGAGAGGCTCCATAGAGTTGAGTAGAGTCATGTTGTTGTAGGGATGCAGCCTACCCTCTGCTTTATTTTTACTTCCACCCTCACTTCCCTCGGTATGCGGAACCTCTGTTTCTCCCTGGTCACTCAGGCACTCAAAGAACTCATCCTCACTGTCACTCCACGAGTCCCAGGATTTCCCTGGATACACCTCCTTTGTTGAGGTGGATGACTCTTGTGCGGATCGGGCGCTTTGGTGGCTGGACGACCTGCGCTCACTCTCTTTACTTCCCTCCAGCACCTTGCGAGCTTCATCTCTGGCCCTCTTCCTCTCGATGCAGCAGTTCAGCATCTATGCCAGAATACAAGAGCGCATCAGACCACAATACTTAACATAGCTGTCTTTATCCATCTGTTAAAAAGGTGGCTTGTTGGTGCAACCATAATGAAAAAAGCAAATAGGAGTAGTGCCTCTACTAGAAAACAGAGAAGAGCTAAAACATTTAAAAGGATTGTGTGGAACTTCTGTGTTGTGATGGAAGCCGGTTGTTAGTTTATGTCAAAGGACCCTATTTCTAAACTAAAGTTAGTGACTGTTGCTCTCTGAACCCCCCAGTTCTGTAGTGAATCCACTGATGAAGAAGACACGGTCTGTTGTTGGCTCTAAGCTTGTCACCCTGGAGGAGGTGGTGGAGGACAGGATGCTGACAAAACTGCTAGCAATCTTGTCTCTCACCCCCTCCACAAAACTGTGGACCAGCTTAAAAACAACAGACTCATTTAACCCTACTGCCTTAAGGAACGGCACAGGAAATCATTCCTACCTGGTGCTATCAGACTTTACAAAGCTCAAGCAAAAACACAAACATAATTAAATGCACTTTCAATCATTATCACTGTAAATAAAACTGCACCATATTTCTCTTGTGTTCCACTTAGCCCAACATTTTTATTTTACTTACCTCAGTATTTCATCTTATTTTGTTACTGCTTAAACATTTTATTTTATATAGCACTTTGTTGTTTCTAGGGTTATCTTTATATCTCAAAACATGTGCATTTTGTATGAATGTGTACCTGGAGCTTCTGATGTAAAAGGCAACACCGAAGATCAGGAGGACCACCAGCCAGTCTGTAAATTAGGAAACATATGGAGAAGATGAATATAAGTGAAAATAACTTTAGTAATGCTGTCACTGCCATCTATTCCTTGAACTGCTTAGTTAGTTATTAATACTTCAACTGGTACAGTATTTTATTAATGATAAAATAATGACTTTTCATAATAATGATGACGTGTGTTTGAATACTCAAAATAGGTGGAGATGAAACGAGTAAATTGAATCTAAGTGAGTCAAGTTGATAGAGATGTGCTCGTCTCACAAAATTCTCGTACAATAAGACAGGGTACAAGGTGGTCGTTGTAATGTTCTTTGAGATGTGGATCTCAAAATATTAAACCATATTGTAGGCGCTATGAACAATGCACTTTCCAAACAAGCCTAAGAGCAGCACAGGTGTGTCATACCCACCCGTAGATGAGGTAGTTGTTTTCCCAGCGGTAACGCAACTCTAGGACAAACTCCTGCCAGAGGTGGGCAACAGCCCGCAGTCCGCCATAGCTGTAGTTCACTAGACACATACACAGAGCCAGCCGGTAGGTCAGACTGTCACTGGGGGCTGACTTTAGCTGGAGATATAGGTTCTGAGGAAAGCAGGGAGACCAGTGGGTGAACAGTCTGGAAATGTTTCAGTACAAGAAGTACAAGAAGCAAATGTAACTAAATTCTTAAAAGAAGCCAACGGTCAACTGAACACAAGGTATGCAACTTTTGGAAGTGAAAGCACGGTCATACTGAAACACCATTACTAGGGTTCTAACTCCTGTACTGCTACTATCGACTACTTTCCAACCTTTCTGGCAACGGTATTGTTTTCCATGTGTCACAATTGCATCTTCCTTTTCGGTGGTATGACCTGCTACTGACCTTGTGCTCTCATTTATTTGTTTGAGTTTTAATGATGATTTTAATATCTACTTGGAGCAGTTCACTTTTCTGATGTGGATTACACTTGATGTTACACCTTGCAATATATAAATAATAAGCTCTAGGTATCAAGCCATTTGAAAACCTGTCTCAATGAAAGAAAGGTTGCTTTCGCTACTGGTGATGTGGAATCACTGTGTGAAAACAGGAGGCAGTTAAAGAGGGGAAATTGTTGGAAATATCTGAACTTTTTAATCCTCATCAATATATGTATAATCAATAAATAATCAAGTGTAGACAGCGAGTAGACTGCGAGAAATAATTGCGTCAGGAAGTCAGTGTTAAAGTCAGGATGACTTCATTGTAAAGTGACAGATAAGGGGATATCATGGTAAAATTAATATGGGGATATTGTTAAAGAAGGAAGGGTAATTCCATCAATAGTAACTGGTATAAAATGTGATAAGGGTCAGCTCCCATGTAGATAAGAACATTTTATGCACAGTAATAATTATGTAATGCATGGAGCATATGAAGGATGAATAATGGTGTCTAAAGTTGAAAGGAGATAAGGTGCAAGGTGAAATAGCCAGGTGCAAGTACGCTGAATGACTTCTGGCCTTTAGCATTTGGCGCTCACTTTTACTAATCAATTGAAGATTAATGACAAATATTATATTTCATTCAAGTATGCAGATGACACCTGAAATGAATATGGGCAAGACAGAGGAATTATTTGCAGAAAACAAAAACTAAAAAACAGAGCCGGTCTCACTTGATGCCCAACATGTTTAAACTATGGAAAACTTCAAATACCTTGATGTGTTTCTAGACTGCCAGGTGAGCTTCTCTGAAAAAACACAGTATATTTTCAAGAAATGCTCACCATGACTTTATCTCCTTAGAAAACTCAGCGGCCTTGATGTCAGTCAGCTAATTTTAGAACTAACATACAATCTACTGTTGGGAGTGTCTTTTGACAAGATTTCACCAGGCTGGCGCCTCAATCAAGTCATCACAATGTGTGGTGAAGGGGCAAACATACATCAGATTTTTTGTCTTGCTCCGCTTTTCCACAGGCATTCGACTGTGCAGGTTTTTTTTTGCTATTCTCTGATGACTTCTCCACAGCAGCGTCTGGAAAGAGATACTGAGACAGAAAAATATATAAACACTTAATAATAAAATCCATCAGTTACACATATTGAATATGGCCTCTATTCTCTATTCTAATCAATTCAATTCAAAAGCTTTCTTGGCATGAAACACTGATAAATATTAGTACAATATACAACAGTTTTAGAAGCAATGCATAAATTAAAGGGGAATCAAAACAAAGAATGTAATTATAAAAATAAATAAATTACATGAGAAATTCTCTAAATATATGTGAATATGTAACTGTGTGTGTGAGCTGGGGTTTGATGTGTGTGTGTGGGCAAGATGAAGGATTACAGTATAGCCCCAATTACATATTAACAGATCAAAAGTGTGTGCTACCAATTTGTATTTATGGTTAAGGGCCCGATAGCAATCATCATATTTTCTTTATTCAATAATTTGGTTTACTGTGATTGGTGACTGTTCTGTTGAATTTTAGCACAGTGTCCAGATATAGCCTTCAAATTGAAGCTTCTGGGCGTGGTGAGGGTGGTCTCTGACAAGCTTGCTTTTGTATTTTTCCTCTCTGCCTCACTGATTATGTCCACCAAGTAGTGGATTACCACACTATCTAAACTCCATCCATCTGGTTGTAGTTGTTTTGGATCCATTTTTCCAACAGAAAAAAAAAATGCTGCTTTCTTCTCCATGTTTTTTTAATACAGAGCCTAGAAATATTTTGTCATTTTTACTAGAAGTCTGGGTTTTCTTGAAATAAAAATGTCCGAACCTTTTCTGTTACAATAACACTGTATAAAACAGTTAACATGAAAACCTTACCAGTAGGACAGAATTGAGAATATCTGTGTTGAGTGGTGAATCATCAATGTGTCGGCGGCGGCGGATATGCTTTCGGGCACTGTGCACCATGCTGGAGACGGAGAGTCTGGAGATGGGCACTGTTGCTGCTGGCTCAGTCAGCTTGGATAAAGCGGAACTGATGTCACTGTTTTCTGGAGGGGAAAAAACAGCTATTTACAATAACATTAAATCAAATCTTTTTTATATACATTTTGGGTATTTTTTCTCCACATGTATATTGTATTTCTGGAACAGGATTCAGAATTGTGGTAATAGATGGAATAGCTATATGGAAAATAAAACAACAGTGAAAGACAACACTAGAATACTAATCTGAATATAGTGTGAGAACAATGCAATTCATTCCAGTGTTAGTCAGTACAGCCAGTATGCTGACCTTTGCCCTCCTCTTCAGCCAATCCTCTTCCCAGAATCTCTTCTGTAGACTCCTTCCTGCAGCAGAGCTTGAAAAACTCTGTAAGAAAGTCACCTGCATGGGAGAGAAGAACGGGTCAAATCTTTAATTCCTTCGCTTTTTTGTGGGAGGTGGTTGTTTGCCTTTGCCTTTATTTGCCGTTATGGTCCCTGTGCCATGCACCCGAGTCAAAATGTTCAAACATGTTTTACACTGCTTATAAAAGCCGGACCAAAACCCTCCGCAAAGACAAAACCCCTCTGCCTGAAGTCCTACTACCGTCATGAAATGCTGCAAGCTTTCAGTCAATAATATTCATCATCTCCTGCCTCCCCTATCTCAGCGGACCAACTTCATTCGAAGTCACAAGTTCACGAAAGTTTTGTATCTCCGCTTTTCTCTTTCTCATATCTCTTTTTTTCCTGACTACTTAGTTCTGATTTGCTCCAAAGCTGATTTACGTTCCTTGCCTTGATTTATCGTAAATTCTCCAATTTTTTTTATTAATTTACCCAATTCCCATTTATTCAATTAATACATCATTTTCAACATTCCCTATTAATATTCTAATCTTATTCAAATAAACTTCCTGAAATAACAATCTGACATTAGGCTTTCAATATCCTTTATTTCTGTTAACCCTTTCTTGAGTTTTCTAAGGGTTAGATCTATAAAACAGCGACCCTACAAAAGAGCTTTGGAGATCTAGATTGTCAGGTACAGCTCAGAACTGGATTATATCATCTATATTGTATTAAATTATCATTAATAAATGCCTTGAAAAAACTATCAATTCATTGCCTATTTTTATTATTATGCATGCAGAAATTGTGTTTAAAAATGCCTACCACCAAGGGATATCAAGAAATTCATCTTACCAAGTAAACACTGGGGGTTTTCTGCTGTCCTGACTCGGACTGACCAGTGAGGAGCTTGGAGAGGGTCGAGGTCACTGTTGGGTCGCACAAACAGCATATTGTTAAACAACACTATGCTAAAATGTTTATAGAAAGTTCCATGACAAAGAGGACTCGAAAGCTAGACGTCACTGATGTCATTAAATATTTACAGTGATTAACATGCAATGTTATTTAACTCTATTATCTATGAAAAACATGAGAATAAAAAGTATTTCAAATGATACAAATTACAAAATCTGTCTGTGTGTCCATCTGTCATATGCAAGGGAAAGCCAACATGAACTTGATGTGATATCGGGCAGGTTTGTAGGCTACTGTATAATGTTTCAGTTAGATTGCAATTTTATTTAAAATGGCAAATAGCAAGCAAATGGCAAATAGCATTCAGTGTAAAACTAGCAAGCTGATCAACCAAAAGCCTGTGCAGTCACAAACAACAGCACCCATCTCTGAGCAGCTTACCTATTTGGCATGTGTTTGGTGAGAATGTTGGAATTATTCATCCTTCACATAAGCATCAAAATGTACTTGATTTGGGATCAAAATGACTGTACGTATAGTCCTAAAAGGGGTTCTTTTGGAACTTCTGTATTGTGCTGAAAGCCAGTGATTAGTTTATGATACCTTACTCCATTTCCGAACTGATGTTAGCTACTGTTGCTCTCTGCTAGCAGCACTGAGATGAGATACTTGAGACCATAAAGACCCCTTTGGACGGTTCTGGAAAATCAGACCCAAGTCCTTCCCAGAGAAATCCAGCAGCATTAAAACAACTTAAACAAATCACTCACTGGCTTGTAAAGGCAACCAAGAGAGAAGGTGTCATTATTCACGCCACGTTACAATCTGCTCACTTTGGTAAGATAGTGAGCCCAAAATTGTTCCAGATGGCTGTTTCAATGGTGTGTGAGTGTAAATGAACATAAAAATATTGTGGGGTGGCTTGGACAGGAAGTGCTGAATCATTCCTGAGGAGAAGGTCGGCACCTTGCATGGCAACCTCTGCCATCAACGATTGTTGGATAATGCTTTGAATTCAGAAATCTGACTTTAATCTCAGAATCTCAAGTCAGAACTCAAAAGAAAATTTCACATGTGGCCCAAATCCTCTTCCGTACAACACAGTGACTAAAGCTTCATTAAACTAAAAAAAAAAAGAATAAAGCTGACTAAATGTGATAAATAATCAGAAAGACGTTTAATACAAGACTAAGAATAAGATAATTTTCTTAGCTGTTACTGAAAAACAAGATTATCAATGCTCTTCATTTTATCTGTGAGGGCTTTAAATTAAGATGTGTACAACACACAGTATCAGTTTCAATGATTTCTACGACTCAAATTTTTCTGTGTCACACGTTCTACTTTGTCAGAGAAAACATTCATGAAGTTTGGTTCAATAACTAATTTATTAAAGTCTTCTGAAAATATGACCAAATTCATTGGTTCAAAAATATACATCCAACAACTTGTATGATCAAGTTTAGGGATTACACGAAATTGTGTGAATCAAAATTGCTTTATAGAGTGGCCTCTTAGCTTCCTCTGAGTGATTATGATTATGGTTGATGACTTTTCTGAGCCCATTTCAATAGGGCTCTGTTTGATACCCCAGCTAGACACAGCCACAAACACTACAATGGGAAAATAGTTCAGAATTGATCTGAAATAGTGCATTTGGGTCTGGGTTTGTTACAGGTCCCAAGATCAACCGTGCAAACATTTGTAAGTATGAAGTCCATGGCACAGTTGTGTCACTGCTGGGATCAGGAAGAAAACACAAACTATGACCTGCTGCTGAGAAAAAAAATGGTCAGGATGGTCAAGAGTCAACCAAAAACCACCAAAAAGTAAGTCTGCATTGAATTAGACAGTGCTGGCAGACAGGTGTCAGTATAACTAGTCAAGCGCGTTTTGAATTACCATGGGCTAAAAGGCTGCCATACAAGAAAAAATGCGGCACCAGGCGGTTTTAACTTGATGGGGGGGTGGGTTTGTTAGATGTAACACGTGGTTTTATGTCATGTGTGTTGTTATAAGTTTGATCTGTTACTGGATTTCTGTCTGTCTGTCTATCAGCTCGACTTAAGTTTGCTGCTGATCACATTGCCAAAGAAAAAAAACCTTCTGGAGGAAAACTCTGTGGTCAGATGAAATAAAGATGTTGTTGTTTGGCCAGACTGACCAGCAGGGTGTTATTTTGGTGGGATTCAAAGACACTCTTACCTGTAGACATCATTATCCACAACTATGCCTTCTGTCAAATGAGGCCAAGTGGTTGCAAGATGAAGCTCACTATAACAGCCAAACACAGAGCAAATAATTAATTATTTATACACTGAAAACAAAGTGGAGAACTGTAGTGTGATCAAAACCCAGTGAAAACACAGCAATTTCCATTTTGTAATGCCTTTACCTGATTGGCTCCTCACAGGCTCCAAATGGAAGCTTCCCAAACTCCACTGCTCCCACCTCCCCTCCAAGGAGTGTGTCAAAGTCTACAGGAGAACAAACTCTATTATGCAATGTTGGAAAAAAACAACAGTCATCAAAGCTGTTGTGTTTTTGAGTTTACTTGTGTAACAAGGACCAGACAGAGAGGTCACCAAGAGGTCACGATGCAGGAGCTAAGCATTCACAGGCTGAGATTGGGTACAATAATCTCCCTATTTACTACCCAGTTCACATGTACTGTATTTATTTTTTCTTCATATCAAGTGAAGCAAAACATAACAAGTGGGGTAAGACAAGACTCAACGTGATTTACTGCCAGACATGACAAGATTAGCATGTTGAGGCCACAGATCCTATGAGTATAGGCATAGCCTTCTAAGAGCTGTCGCTACTGGGTTTAAAAAGCGTATAACCAGAGGGTGCACAAAGACAGATCCCTCTCCGTAGCATTTACAACAGGATGAAAAGGCTGCAGCATATTCTTAAACTGTGGATTGAGACAGATTTCTATTCACTAACAGCCGGAGGAGAGGGGAGGGTGACACAAGAAAATAAAAAAGATAATAACAAACAACACAAGGTAAAGGGTTTTCATTACAGATATTCTTGGTCCAACTGTTCTTTCTGTTGATTTTGTTAACTTTTTGAGTATCCCATCCACTCCAGAAATCAGTAATACACCAGGACGGTCCTTTGTTTTTAAAGTATCCGAAAACTCCCTATTGCGTTTTTGTCTTTTTTTTGCATAGGGGACAGTGAATTGGATTAAGGGAGTTATTGTGTTAGGGTTATTGCGTATGCAGTAATACAATGATACACATTTGAGACTACTGAAAAAAAGCACAACTCATCTCATCTACTGTCGGTACAAGGGAATCTTTCAATATCGCATCAAAACGTGAGCTAGTTTACCAAAAAAACAAAACAAAACAAAGATCGGACAGCTGTGACAAGCAGACATATAGTCCTGAGATCATTTAGTCTATATGTGGAAACCACTATCTGAAGATTCTACATCGGACACATATTAAGAAGTATTGTATAAGTACATAGTATAAGAAGAGTATTGTAATATTGTAATGAAATGATAATTATAATACTATACTGAATTATGGTACTTGTTTTTTACTTTGATATCTTAACAGCCCTTTTGTCAAAATGACAATAAGTGATAAATGAGATGATGCTGTAATGTGTAACCACATCATCCTCCGTATATCTTACCTGGAGGTTGTTGTGGCCACGAATGCTGTTGCCAGTCCTGAAGAATGTAGGTAAACCGAATAGCAATGATGACTGGAGGTAGAGGTGACAGGGAAGAGCCCTGAGGAGAAACACCGTAACAGGAAAAAAGAAGCTCTCATGACATGATCTGCGTTAAGTGGTCGGGACTATTTATGCTTGGTAAATTACAGTATAGCCTCAATGATCAATTGTTCCAGGAACTGTAAAACCAAAGAAAACACTAAAAAAAACCTAAGCTATAGTAATGCAATATATATATCTTACATCATATTATGCAAGATTGTGGTTGGTTGTTGGACTCTCGGCCCCTGTAGTCTAAAGGTTGAAGTGACCTTGAGTAAGCTACTGAACCCCAATTTGCATTATAGCTCCCCAACATTTTTCCATCTGTTTGTAATTGTGTATGAATGGTTTTGGCTCCTGATGAGCCCCTTGTATTGTGGCCTATGCCACCAGTGTATCAATGTGTGTACGTGAATGCTGTCTTACATTGTAAGGCACCTTTAGCTGTCAATGGGGGTACGCTCACATTAGGCAATCCATACCGTGGTCAAGCATGTCTGACCGTCAAAGTCTAGTCTGTCTGACAAGTGTGAGCGCTCTGTATTGTGCTCAAGCACAGTACACTTTATTGGCCCTGGCATGGTTGGAAGAGGTGTCTTTTGGCATGGTATGGTGGCAGGCACAGGTGCAAAACATGGACATAAAATATCACTACAATGATGTATGTACAAAAGGTAAGAGGCCCAGCTGAGGCCAGAGGGTTGCTGTTGTTGTTGTTGTTGTTGTTGTTGTTGGAAGAGTATTGCATCTATACTACTTTAATGCCCCCCTCCAGACACTGTTTTTTGCGTGTTTAATAATCATAGTGATTATGGGTTTACGCTCTATTGACAGGTAATTCAGCTGTTAAGAGCTGGATTAACAAACTTTTACATACAAATTAAAGATTTTACCATTAAAACTTTGGCAAACATTACACATCGGTTTCTAATATGTCTCTCTTCAAGGCACTTACTATTTTAGACTTGAAGATGTCGAGCAGGCCAGACAGGTGGTTGTACTGGCTTGGCACCTTTCGAAGGTGGACCATCTCAAAGTCAGTGCGTACTCCTGGTCCCTGGCACTCTCCAGCATACATACGCCTCCACTTTTGCTGAATCTGTACAAACATGGGCACCTGGCTGAATGCACAGGATAAAGAGGAGCAGGTGTTACTATGAAGAATATACCATCTGTGGACACATGCTGAGTCTGGCTGCCTAAAACATACGGCTTAATGCTTGTCATTGCATGTTTATTTGCCATTACGTACAATGTAGGAAATTCAGAATTGTATTGATTTATAGATTATACATTCAAAGTTTGTCTGAAACAACAACATTTGGATTACAATGACATACACACATTAAGTGCGCTACAATCTAGAAAATGAAGCTAACTAAACTGAAATTCCCTAAGCAACATACAAACAAAATAAAACAAAACAAACAAATATGATGAAGGTGACTCACCAGCCACTGTTGGCCAGAGAAATGGAGATGGAGCTAAGAAGCAGATTGCATTTGGACTCGCTGATGATAGCCTCGCAGTTGGCTCCAGGAGTAATGACGACAAATTCTCGTATACCATACCTGTCACCAAAGACACAAGTACAGCAGAAAATACAATTCAGCATCACCCTTTTCACTGCTTCACTATCCTTCCACACCTGGTCTACCAACCTGTTTGCATCTCTGAAGTGTGGTATATGCCTATATTTTCATCGCTGGCATTAGCTTATTACAATATCTAATGATACATGTATTGATACATAAAGCAATAAGCAAGCCATGATCTTAAATAAGGTTCGGGTAAGCATAATCG
Source organism: Diplodus sargus (assembly GCA_903131615.1). Taxonomy (NCBI): domain Eukaryota; kingdom Metazoa; phylum Chordata; class Actinopteri; order Spariformes; family Sparidae; genus Diplodus; species Diplodus sargus. Next base: position 827,639 of record CAEMYA010000200.1, read on the forward strand.
ACTGATCTGCAGCATGTAAAGGATTTTTGCCGATCAATATTTTGTCGTATGACTACAATAACAAATAAAGTGTGTTATGCCAATAAACTGTGTAATGGATGACTATACTGAACTCACCATCTAACCAGGCAGTGGGCTCGAGGGGGGAAGTCATTGTTCATACATAGAAGGTCCTGCATTGCCAAGGGGAAGGTATCTGGACACAAGATCAAGATCGAGAGATCAAACAAAATAACTAATGCTGGGTGTATTCTTTCACCTGTCCACTTTTACCTACTACTATCATCACTATCACTGTACCTTCCTCAAGTACGTCCTGTCCATCGTCCTTCTCACTTTCCTGCTTTAGGAAGTAGTGAGTGATGTGGAACTTGAAGTCAGCAAAATTAATGTCCTGAGACTTCTCCCCCCAGGTGCCACTGGTGTATATACCCTGTGTTAAAACAATGCAGCGTTACCACAGACAGAAGGTGAAGTAGCTACTGGCAACATACAGTTCTCTGGTGTTATTCAGCACAATACCTTCCCAAGAGTGGATCTCCCTGCAGAGTTCCCAATCAGCTTCCAGTCATTCAGCACTTCCTCGACTCTGGACACAAACCTTAAAGTAGATATAAAGAGCATTTCTGTTAACAGCTGGTGGTAGTTGGATATACACAATATCCTTCTTTGCCATTACTGTATAACTGATTTTTATCGAGGACATGGACATGAGGTAACTTAGCACTGAAACAATTCGCTCATTAGCTGATTAACAAGAACACAAATCAACAATTTGGTCGCAAAATGAAAAGAATCACTAAAGCCTTGGTCACACTTAACATATTGTGAAGTTTCAGATCACTAAACTATTCACACCACACAATCTTCTGTCTTGTAATCAGGAATCTTGCAGTCTTTGTGGTTTGCACACTACGTGACTGATCAGTGACAAGTCATCACACGTTACAAAGTGTCACACAGGCATTATGCCTTCCGAGCAGTCCGAACTGTCTGTGCAGATTTGCAGCACAAGAGACTAAAAGCAAATGAATATGGTCTGGAATGGATTATAATCCCCGGCAACATGGATTATTTTAAGTATTGCAAGAGAGAGAACTACAACAGACGACAGAGGAGAAGAGGAAAAGGGGAGAAAAAGAGTGTCTGGTCTTATTGGATGGAGCTTAATCAAGACTCCAATAACAAATACAAGTACAGGCTTCCCTATATACAGGCTATACTTGGGACCTGCACAGTCATGGAGTGTTCACTTCACTGGTAAAAGAAAACAAAGCAGACTCACTGCCAGCTGCAGTATCTCACATAAATACAAATCAATGATTATGAAAACAATTCATCAAAACCAGTTAAGCGTAAACGTTAACGCTGTCTGTTTATCCAGAAAACCCACAGTTTTCACATCTACTTGTGTTTGTTTACAGGGCAGACCTGCCACATCCAATATGGCGGCGACGTCAACGTACGGTCCAGCCTGTCAGTGTAGCATCTACGTACATATGTCTGTGCTCGTTGCCACCGCGAAAGACAGACAGCGGGTCAAACAAGACGAGTGTTGAACAGACAGCTGAGCACCTGTTTGCTGGGACTGTGTAACATTACGCCTTAACTGGCACTTTTAGTATAGAGTGATGAGCTCGCCTACCGTTCCCACTCTGACGCAGTGGTGAAGTCGGTGATCTCAAACACCTCTGACTCGGGCTGGAAGAGAAAGAAAGAACATTGATTCAATTCTGACATGTGCAACTACAACTACGTTGTCCTCCTGTATTAAGTTAATGTGCTAAACAACGTACATCACTGTCAGCAGCCATGTTTGTATCCTGTTTATTTTCTTCCTACTGTTTTCTCTCTCTTTCTATTTCCGGCTGTCTCGACGCTGCGCGGTGCTACACTGCCCCCCGCAGTTCAAGACGACCTGCTCAGCTCTACTGACGCTCAACATAACATTTGGTCTGTAACCTGCATTTGGACAACAACTTCCAGCAGTAGAAGAAGTTATGTATTCCATATCATAAAATCAGAAATGTAATATATTCCATGATGTGGTAAATATATTGAAATACATTTTGTAAAAAACAAACAAACAACAACAAAAAAAAACCTCACAGCGTTTAAATAAAAAAAAGATCTTTATATTACTTATGTATACCATACAATATATAAAACTATATAGTATATGTATATGTAACATTGCCAAATATAGATAAATATAGATTTTTGAGAAAACGTGTTTGCTTAGGGGTTCCTGGAGTTCCTCTAACAGCTCAGCTTAGAGGAGAGGTTAGAGGAACTTCAGTAACTCAAAAGGAGGACCCGGGTGAATCTTATTGAAAGGGCTCCTTGAGGCTCAAACTGAATGGTTAGCTTTTCCAACTGTTCATACCTCTGCAGCTGCTCCTTCCTAAAAAAAAAAAATACAAGGCAGCAATGCAGTATGTGTGAGCTTTAAATATTTCACACATTTTACACTCATATAATAGCAGGAAGTTCTCATTCCGCTTCAGAAGTTCCTGCTAATATATGAGTGACTCTCTGAGGTGGAGTACTATCATTCTCAACTGAAATTAGTCTGTGGACACAGGTCATTTCCTTTAAATGTAAATCTGAATTTAAGGCAAATATTGTAAATATTTTAAATGCAATTTTCCGTAAAATGCATCTCTGGAAACAGGTAGTGTCCCTGAAATACCCATCTGGATTTAAGGGAAATATTTGACTATTAAATTTGCTTTTACTTTGAAATCCCACATCAGAAGCTCGTGATATTGCGTGACTAATTATTCACACAGTTGAAATGCCATGGCCTTCATCTTCTAAGGCTTCAACGTGTTCAGAATTAGGATGCTTAAATGAATGAAGTAAACAATCAATTACTGATTATTGATCCTCAACTGCTCAATTATATAAGTAACAGATCGACCAGTTAATTCATCGATTAATTAACGGACTGAGATGTCAATCAGTGTGAAATTGTCGGTGCTTTTATTTTGAATTCTGTTCTTGCAATGCATTACCGTAATATCTACTATATACAGGCATCACAATGGCAACAGTGATCACAAAGTAGCCGGGGACTGGTCTGACCCGGGTTTTCGGAGCGGAGGCGGACTTGACCGCAGTCGTGCTTTTGTATTGTTTCTTTCCTGTGAATATGACGGAGGCAGAGTTGTACACAGTATACAAGGGTGTCTATATGCCCGCACTGCTGCACCCTCCACATAGTTTGAAATACTATGAGGACTTTTCTTTTCGCCAAGATGATATCCTCGTTGCGACGTATCCAAAGTCAGGTGAGTTATCACAGGTACACCAGCGGTCTCTCACACTGTCATTACAGGTTTGTAGGAAGTTTTTGGTGCCTTATTTCAGAGTCAGCCGGGCGTTTTACTCGAATCGCTCCTTGTTACGTAATCAGTTGGCACACTTCCGAAAATCCGAGCGTCGTTGCACCATCGCGCTATGTGAATCTTCTGAACAGACTTGTTCGCACCTTGCACACAAGGCTGCCCCACCAGTGTATACAGTTAGGCTACATGTTTCAAAGTGGCGTCATGTTCAGATGACATTCAGTCGGGCAAAACGTTCGTGCTGGATCGTCTGTAATGGTGCGATGTCCAGATAATCTTTAAAATAGTTTATTTGGTGGGAAAATAAGGAGAATGTTCTTCTGACACACAGAGGAACACAGCTGCATCCTTCAGTTCACAGCAGACAACCAACATCAACACATCTGGGAGACACGTGGTTTTCACTGGACAGGAAAGGGGAGGAAAAGAACTGTAATCTGAGCTGAAACTAAAGCTGTCAGAGGAATGGAGAAGTAAATGAGTAACATGGATGGTACGCAATGAAAAAAAAAATTAAAAGGTTCTGCGTTAGGTAAAGTTACTGAGAGATGAAGTACTTCCGGCCCCTGGTGGAAAAATCTTTGGCCATAGGTCTTCATTGTAAATTGTGCATTTCATTTAGCTGAAATACAAGATATAGGAGATCACTGGGCGCTGACCTTCGCCCTGAGGCCATGAAAGACAGCACGAAAAGGAACTGATAGAGGACCAGATGAAGCAAACGTTCCTAGAGAGTTGGATGAGGTCTGAGCTGGTTCCATGTTTATAGCCTGTGCTGCCATCTTATCTATGAATTCAACCAGACATGTTACAGCTGTTGATGGAAAAGCAAAGCAGGATTGGCTCGGTTTGCCAAAAAGTGCCAGTGGACACATGAGCACACTGAGCAGAGCAGCACAGCAGTTGGGAGCAATTTAATTAAATGCCTGCTGTCGATAGTACATTAAACATTAGCATGAATAAAAAGTCACTAATACTCAAAATATTGTGTTAGCATAACATTATTATCATTGTATTATTATAACAAAAAAATAGCTACTGAGTTTCAAATTGAATTCATCCTTATATCTTAAATGACACAAAACGATAAATTGATATAAAACAAAATTGTTAAATTATTGTATTTCATGTTAATTTGCCTTAAAGGCAGATGGAATTGTAACCTCAGCAAAGGGAGAACACTGAGAACGTCCATCACCACATTTATCATTAATGGTTCTAACAACTTTTACATTGCTCATGAATGGAGTAAAGAGAACAGCGCTGTGTACAACTTAAACCCATTGAAAAGAAGAAAAGCTGCTCTTTTTGCTGTACACTTTTCAATAAATGTACAATTCACAAGTTTTTATTCCTATAGTGTTTGTTGTACAGTAACACCCTAGTAGCTGTCATTATGGTGTGCCAAAGTAAGAGCACATCAAAAATTAACTAGAAACATTAGTCATTAGTGTAACTACACATTTCTGAAACCTCTTGTTCCCTTTGGTAGGCACGACCTGGATGCAGGAGATTGCTCCTCTGATCATGAGTGGAGGTGATCCAGCTTCTGTTGACACTCTTCCTAACTGGGACCGCGTTCCGTGGCTGGAGGAACAGCGGTCCTGTGTCCTAAACCTCGAACAGCGGCCGCCCCCACGCATGTTCGCCACACACTTCCACTACAACATGATGCCACCGTCCTTCTTTGAAGCCAAGCCAAAGGTAAATCTGCTGTGTTTGAGACAGGAGACAATGGTATAAATACAAACTACGAACTGGCAATCACTCTTTGTGGAAGGAATTGTGCACAATCTTTAGAACAACCTCTCAGAGGAGTAATTCGACTCCTACCAGCTAGCCCCAGTCGTCTGTGCCAGATATATAATGTATGAAAAAAAATAAAGCCCCTATTTAGGGATTATTATTATTATGTGTGAAGGTTTTAATGGCATGAAAATGATTTGTCAGGATACAAACAACATCTTATCGTGACTAGGGGTGGGCAAAAATATCGATATGGCAATATATCGCAATACTTTGCCGCACAATACAATATCGATTTTTCCACTCCAAATATCGATATATCCCCGAAGAGCGACTCTGCTGTGCAGCGGGTGTATTTCTGTAGTAGAGAGAGTGAATGAGGTCTTTGCAAAATGGATGGCAAGTTAACAACGCCTCAGCAATTTAAAGTTCACGTTTGGAAGCACTTTGGCTTCAAAGTTAAGCGAGATAGCAAGAACAACGAGCTGGACAGAGAGAATATTACTGCCCGGAAATTTCATGGGAATTAATAAAATGGAGAGGCTGTTTTGAATGAAATAGTTTTGACTCAATATGTCCTCTGATCAATATCATCTGATGTACAGATACAGGTACTTGTGTTTTCATCTTTATTTATATCGCAATATCGTGATATCGTGATATGTATTGTATTGTGAACAAAGTATCGTGATACGTATTGTATCGTGAACAAAGTATTGTGATACGTATCGTATCGTGAGGTTCTTGCCAATACCCACCCCTAATCGTGACTCATATGACCCATGACTGAATATTACGAGAATTACCATAGAAAACCCAAACCCATCCATGGCAACGCGGCTAAACCACAGATTGTGCAATGTAGGTAATAAAAAACATAGATCTGGTTGGGGCAGTGGCCATTAATGAGGAAACAATCAAATTACCAGAAGTGATTTCATATGGCAAAATGGTTTGTGGCTGGAATAAAAAGGGGCCTTGGCCTTATAACTTGGTGCAGTCGAACACAGAGATGTCAACACGACAGAGCACATAATGCCATGTATCTGCCACACAACATGTTTGAAGACTGAAAGGGGTTGAATGTTCAAAACTCTATAAATGATTAATGCATGTCCTATCATCATTTCAGGTCATCTATGTCATGAGGAACCCCAAAGATGTATTTACATCTTCCTTTCACTATTATGGGATGGCATCGTACCTGGTAAACCCTGGCTCACAGAGCGAGTTCCTCCACAAGTTTCTCGACGGAAAAGGTTGTTCTCATTGTTCAATGTGCAGTAATAATTTCTAATTCAACACACAGGAACCCTCAACTAAACTTTATTTTATAAACCAGCTACAGTCATTTGCCTGCTAATCAGATTTAAAATGGGCGATGAACTTCAGTGCAACGATTATTTACATAATGGAATGATTAAGCCTTTCTTTTCTCTTCTAGTCATGTTTGGCTCATGGTTTCATCATGTAAAAAGCTGGCTGAATGCTGAAGACAAAGAGCGCATAATGTACATCTCCTATGAAGAGATGAAAATGGTAAGAGGTCACATTATTCTACAAAACTGCCAAACAATTCCAGCATCACGAGTAAACACAGTCAATCCTGTGAGGATAAATACAGATATATGAGATTTGCATCCGTGTGTTGCAGGACCTGAAGGACGCAGTGTCACGAATTGCTCGGTTCTTGGAGAAACCTTTGGATGCTGAGGTGATCGGGAAGATAGCAGACCGATGTCTGTTCAAGAACATGAAGCAGAACAAAATGTCAAACTACTCTACAGTTCCTCGTGAATTCCTGGACCAGACAAAGTCTGAATTTCTCAGGAAAGGTGAGTTAAGAGAACCTGATCTTATTGGCTGCCATCTATAGAGACCAATGACATTCACTGGGAATGGCTTACCATGCGATACAACTTTGCACACGCTTTATACAATGTAGCAAATTACATACTATATTTTTAGTCAAAAAAAAAAAAAATCTTTAAAATAGGCACACACATCGTTTTCAGCTTTTATTATGATTTCTGTTGCATGTTGTGTTTCAGGTATTGTGGGAGACTGGAAAAACCAACTCACTGTGGCTGAAGCAGAGTACTTTGATGCCGTTTACAAAGACCAAATGAAAGATGTCAAGTATAAATTCATATGGGACTAAAATACGAAAAAGAAAAAAAGGAAGAAGCTGACTCAGCTGCATTGAGTGACTTATCATCATTTGTTTGTACACTGATACCACGAGGCTCTTCCTCTGAGCAGACAGATCACAGATAATATTCCTCACACTCGCAGCTGTAGTGAAGTTAGCGAGCAGCATGTTGATGGAGTCCCGTTCTTCTGATCATTATTTTGAATCATTAGTAATACCACAAAATAACAGACAAAGTGGATGTATGCATAATTCTCCTTGTTGCATTTAATGTTGCTTAAAGTATGACCTGAATGATAGACTCCCTGTGACCTGACCTACCTGTCATCAGTAAACTGTTATTTAGTCCATAAATCCACTCGGCCACCCTTCATATTATTGTTTTTGTTGTTATTATTATTTTACAACATGGCTTTACAGTTTTTTTGTGACAAATGTTATAAATTCATATTTCAATCACTAGACTAAGATCTAAAGGATAATTAACAATGTTTAACACTACCCTATATAAAACCAGTAAACTGTATACGTATGTAGTATTACATAAATTAAAATCTTCACATATTTTCTCTTCTCCACCTTTGCTGACGATGATGTGGCTAATGTATTTCAGATATCGAGATTGCCTGTAATGCATCCTGGTACATGTAGGCAGGCTGTGCCAGCAGGACAACTGTAATAACCCTGCTTTCCCTGTCAATACACCACACACTGAGGAATTTATTGCCTCAGTTAACTACATTTGCCATCAACACTGATTGGGATATCCACACAAAACATGGTGAATCTTTTCTGTAAAGGTCCATATGCTGAACTGGAATGATCAAGCAGCTCCGTCTTTAAATCTGGTTCCAAACCAGCAGAGAAAGAACACTGTCAGCAGTTGGTCTCTATAGCCTTAGCCATCCAGTCAGATCTGGCCACCAGTAACCTCAGTCTGTCACCTGACGACTGGATCAGCTCCTTTCCACTGCCAAGAGACAAAGAAGTGGAAGAGATGTTTTCTTTTCTTTTCAGTTTAATTAGATTGTAAACATGAGAATGCTCAGATTTCGATTACCTCTGGTAGTCAAGTCCAACAACACTGATTCCGTTAACAGCCAGGATCCTGTCTCCTGGTGCTAGTTTCTCACAGCGGGCTGCAGGAGAGTCTGGGACCACCGCACGGATGAAGATGCCTTTCACCCTCAAAGAAGTGTCCTGTAAGATGACGTCAAATGTCAAAGACTCACTGACAGATTTTGTGGTCAGGAGCAACTAAGGCTTGCTGAAACTGTGATTATCCTAGAGTCAGTACAATGCAAACCAATTGGTGGAGTGTGTCTAAAGAATTGACTTATTATTAATTCAAAGAACACAAAATAAATCATTTTTGGTCTTCCAGTGTCCAATTTTATCAAAAACACAGAACAAATCGCATTCGTTGATTAATTCAGTCCCTAATGGAGACATGAAAGCAGATAGAAATTCTGCCAGACTGCCAAGGCTGGAAGACACAGTTACATAAGTTACAGGGAACCAAACTAAACAGTAATTCATTAATCATTATTCCATGCCCATTCTGTTCTGAAATCAACATTTAATTATTAACCAGACTAAAAAGATTGTAGGTCAAAGGCTTGAGCCAAGGTTTCAGACTGCACATGCTAAAAGAAAGTTGTGTTTGGCTGGTAAAATCACATCAGACCCGCCTTATATTTTATTTCAAGAATATTAGCATTTGCCATTAAACACAAGATTCAGAGTCCCACAGGCTGAAAAGGCAGCAGAACTCTCTCGTTCCTCAGTCTTTCAAAATTAAACTAGAATTTGGGCCTCAGTGTTCCTCTGGATACTTGCCACTCAGTGTAAAAGGGAGAACATACATAAAAATGTTCTGGTAATAAATTAAAAAAATACAATGAAAACAAACAAACCAACTATTGCCACACACCTAAAATGAACTGAAAATGAGAACAGACTGACATCTGGTAGTCCAGTCCTGTATTATATATATACTAAATCAGACATGTCAAGGTTCTTTTAGTGCACAGTTGCCATTTTATGTAATCTGCATGATTGTGTGTTGTTAAGACTGTTATATTCACCGTATTTGAATTAACATCTCTGTACCATATATACAGAGTAATGACTTGTACCTGTCTGGATAACATTTACTATGAAGTAGTTGCAAAACAGAGACAAAAAATGTATTAAACTATGCTAACCATCTTTGTTTAGCATATTAACATTGACATATATACACAAAATATGCTACAGCTGATGTCTGGTGGTGATACATTTATACAGAGAAGAAGTAGACATGTTTGGGAGCTGTCTTAGCAAAAACAAAATGTTGCAGTCCTGATGTGGATGTTTGCTAAAATCTTTTTCTGAAGTTAACTGCGTCAGGCACGTGGATACAAACAGTTCAAGGGTTCGCGGCAGTATAACCAACAGTGTCTGCATGTCTCAATAAGTATGGTGATGATGGAATAACAGAAGTAGGGCCTTTCTAGGCTAACACACTGTACATTTTCATGGGGACTGTGGATTTATTTATGCAAAAAATGTCACCCGTTTCAAATTAGAACAAAGTCGCAGCAGTCAATTTGCCCAAGAATATGGACAGTAATCCGAAGGAACATATGCTTAATGAGAGATGGCATTGAGCTACAGGAGCTAGTGGAACAGTGGCTAGCCCTGATTCAACATCATGACTTCAGTTTGCTGTAGAGTGTTAACCTTTCCCGTCAGACTTAAGTTGCAAACTATACAAACTCTTAAATGTACAACTTTTAGACTGATCAATGATAGTAAAGTGAGTATAGTACGGTGTAGTAGGGAGCTCAGTGGTGGCGACTTTTAAGTAATTCAACATTTATAGCCTAACATTAGCCGTTTACGATCTTTTATGCTTCAACAATGATAAAAGCGGTGCTCATCTGTGAAGATTATCTAGCTGAACAAAATGTGTGTCATGAACTTGTGTCGCGTGTTTTCCACAGTTTATTTTCTGCAGTAATACGAAATCCAATGGAAAAATCCCATTGGTAGGTTTTTTCCCAAGGGAAATAGGCTGATGCTAACTTCAGGGGTAGCCCACAAAAAGACATGTGCTCTAAAGAAGGCAACATCCAAAAAACACTAACTTAACAACTTAATACGAGGCTCAGAAGGTACAATTCTTTCCCTCTCTGGTTGGAAGTTTCAGGTGTGTTGCATCATTAACTATGACTTATGAGGTCACGTCTTTTTCGCTTACCCTTGTATCAACGAGAGCAAGGCCAACTCCTCTTTCACCTCTCTCCAGCTCCAAGCTAAAAAGCTCGTCGTTATCGACCTCATAGAGGTCGCCCGTCTCCTCCTCCTCCTGCTCCCCCTCTTCCTCTCTTAGTTCAACATATCCTTTCATGCTTGGACAATCCGATTTCTTGTCCACTTTCAGTGCAGCCAGACATTCAAAGACTAATCCACCTAGGGATGAAATAAGGGACATATTCAGTTTTTCTTTCACTGTAGACAGACAAATAAAAACATGAATGGTATTATATTACTTACCTTCATCATGTGCATCTACACCAGAGGACCATGAAAGCGATTCACGGTCACCCTTCATCCACTTATTCTGGTACGCTTTTACCAAATCAACAGTGTCTATGATGTGGGGGTTGTTGTGTGGGGTGAGGAGGCAGGAGGGGTCCGGAGCTGATGTGCTCATCTCACCGGTCTCAGTCTCTCTGGTTCGTAGCTCTGGAGTTCTTATCTTTTGGGGCAAAAGAAGGGCACTACAGGAGTTGTACTCATCAAGGTACTGGATGGAGGAAGGAGAGGGTGGTGACGAGGGAGATCGAGGTAAGGCACCAAAGGTAGCAGATCGGGATTGGCACTTGTGGACGGCAGCTGGGGATAAAACCACCTGAACCGGCAGCGTATCCAAGGTTTTTGGAAGATCATCCATCTTAGCCAGTTTAGCCTCCATGGTAGTAGTTCCACCCTGGTTGACAAAAAGCATGAGAACAATTAGGAGCGATCAATCGAAACCACGGTTTGGGTTGCTTTGGGACACATAATCAAGTAGATTACATGTGGTTGTGGCACTGCAAGTAGCCCCTGTAACACACACAAAGGAACCATCACTTGATGGCAGAAAGAGGCAAAAGTTTCCCGACAGCAACATCAAAAGATGGCCGATAAATCTAGAATTTATTAAAAGAAATGTCAAAGCAAGTTTAACTACAGTGGGCGAGTGACTTTGCGTATCAGAAAGGGGAGGGAAAGTCTTGCGCAATGTAAAAAACACGACGACAACAAAGGAGATCAACTGCCGCAAGCTAGTAGCATTAGCCACATGGAGGCCAAAATGCAGCTGGACAGCGATTCGGCGGCCAACCCATGAGGTTAACTTGGAATTAATATTGAAAGAGCTACAAGAATTCCGGAAGGGCTCCAGTCAGCAATTAAATGGGATACGAGAGGATGCTGGTAGAATCAGAGGAGTAGTAGAAGCTGGGACACGAATCAATGCAGCTGAGATCTGAATCCAGTCGTTGGAGGATGTTTTGTCGGCGCTGGCGAAGCTTCAGATGCAAACGGAGACTAAATGGACTAATTTGGAGGGGCATTCGCGTTGTGCGAATACATGGGGTAAGAGAGGGAGCCAAAGAAAGTATGGCATCAGCGATTACTTTCGTGAAAGACAGCGATAAACACAGAGAGAGCACACCAAGCACTCACCCCGAAACCTCCGACTGAAGCCCCACCAAACCAATCGCGGTCAAGTTCTCAAGCTACAGAGTGAAGGAGGAGGTCATTAAACTAGCCTGGCAGAAGACGAGATTTGACTTCCAGGGAAAAAGAATACATCTGGACCACGACCACGCGCTCGAGCTGCTGCAGAAACGGAGGGAGTATGCAGAGGCGAAAGTTGTGCTGAAGGAAAGAAATATAAGGTTTCAGACTCCATTCTCGGCCAGACAGAGAGTGTTTCACAACGAAGACACAGTGATTTACAACTCGGCAGAAGAAGCAATGGCAGACGAGGCAGAGAGGGGGATACCAGTGATGGTTCTGGAAAGAAACATCTTCCCTCCTTGATCAGAAATCCCATCTGACTTGGTGGTCAGGTGGGAAACGACAAAAAGCTTCAGGAGAGGCTTCGAGGAGCGGCTCCAGGCTTTCCGTCACCGAGATACTTGATAAGTATTGTCAATATATTCATGCTGTAATAGAAATAGCATACATATCCTGTAGTTATATTTAACAGTCTGGTGAATAATGTCATTGGACAGAGACACATTCCCCTACATGACAGCACCAGGGGTGTGAGATGTGGTATAGGCTTACAGGGGCTGAAAGCAAAGACACAAAATGCAAAGTATTAAGTCATCTAAAATAATCACATACAATATCAGTGGGCTGGGAAATTCAATCAAAAGGAGCAAGGTTATGACAAAATTGAAGAGGGAGGTACAAGATACCATTTAACAGAATCAGAACATCAAAAACTAAGTGATGGAGATTTAACCAATATTCTTCCGGCTGCAGTCAGGCTTAAATTTCCAACAAATAACATTTTAAGAGCACATATGAAAAGAAAGACAGAGAAGGGAGATTTATATCCGTCTGGGGATATCTGCAAGATGTTCTGGTTACTCTCTTAAATGTTGTGCTCCCCAAGGATCTAAATGGAACATTTACAAACACATGATTAAATTGGTGAGCTCTGAGGCGCAAGGTATCACAATCTGTGGAGGAGACTTTAATGTTAGACTTCATCAGACTCTTGACACAGCAAAATCCTATTTTTCAGGAGAGAAGAAAACAACCAAAAATATAAAATTGGTGCTCCCATGACCTTGATTTTATCCCAAACTGGATGCGAGTTTCAAGAGATGGGCTCATTGATGCCTCTCCTCATATTGTACCCTTTTTAAAGGTGTGTGACTTTCAGGCACTGAAAAGACCATTAAATAGTTGTGACATTGTAGAAGTAATTTCAAGACTATACAGGGTTCTTCGAGAGATTAATTTAACAGGCTCCACCTATATAAATCACAAATGGGAGAGGGAAACTAACAGTTGTATCTGAGAAGAAGTGTGGAAGAATAATGTGGTTTTCAGTGGAGGATACTGAGCTCGGTGACATGGAAGGTGTTTGGCTGGAAGAGTGTAGATTTTTTATTACACCTGCGCAAAAATCTCATTACTCAAGCCAACCACCTTATTTGTTTTGGGCCTGTCCAAAAGTAAATGCATCTTGGGTTAAGATTAATCAGAATAAGCTACTATATTTGGGACACATTTTTATTGAAGTGGGATGAACTCCTCTTTGGCCTTTTATGCTCAACATCTACAAATATTAAAACAAAACATTTATTTGGTATCCTAAGTAGTGCTGCTAGAAAAGCACCCCATCCATAGAGAACTGGCACCATGTTATTCATGAAGTCTTTGTGATGGAAAGAATGACAATGAGGCTCCAGTTCAAGGAAATTTGGAAAAAGTGCAACGCCTTTCTTTTGTTTGAAAAAAGAAAGAGAAACATTTATTCATCTCTTTATAACCTTATAACTCAAACTCAAACTGTTTTGTTTTGTGAAAGGACATATCTAAAGATGAATATGCAATTGTTGTAAAGATGTGAAACTAAATAAACAAAAACATGTCAATAAATATTTTTCGAAAAGATGATAGTTGCAGCTTGAAAGCGAGTGTTTTAAGTGCTCTCCAGTGGTAATATCCAAAAGACACCATGGCAGACAGTGATGACAGTCTGAACTTAAACACAAGCATTTGCGATTTGATAGTGATGCCGGCCTGTCACTAAGTCTACCTTATTTGTCCAGATTGAAATATCTTAACAACCATTGGATGGACCGCTACGAAGCTTTGAACAGATATTCATGATCTGCTGAGAATGAACTCAGATGACGTTGATGTACCCCTGACATTTTCTGTAGCGCCACCATGATGTTGACATTTGTAGATTTGAAAGAAACGTCTTATAAACTATTGGATGGACTGGCATCAAATGTGGTACACACATTCCTGTTCCCCTTCACAATGAGTTGAAAAAACTTGTGTAAAACTTTGACTTGTGCTGTACTTCAGTTTATGAGCGAACACTTATGAAACTAACAGCATTAGCATCAACCTGTATATTGTTTTTATAGTGTTAATCAGCAATTGTGAGCACACATTAATCTTAAGTACGCTCTTCTAGGCTTTCCTAATTTTATTGGACTGAATGGTGTGAAATTATGATAATCAAATGACTCTTTTCGCAGTGACTTCTCTTCCCCCTGCTCATGCAGTAAAAAAACAAAAAAAAACAAAAACATTTTCTGATAACCCTGCTCACTTTATCCAGACAGAACAAAGAAATGAAGAAGGAGGCAGGGAGAGGATCGACTGTAGTAAAACGGACAGGAAGATAGCTAAAACAAAGACAATGCTTACAGCACCATTAAGATCTCTGAAGGAGTGATGCGTGGTATATGCCAGATCGTTAAAAGAGGCGGGAGAAACAGATCTTGCAGTATCAGAACTTTTATTTAATTTTCATGATCATTTATAGTCAGTTCAGCGTACTTTTTCATGTATTATGTGAAACTCAAAAGGCATTTTTACCATTTGTTATACCTTTTGTTCCTCTGTAGCTGTGACCTCATTGGACGTTGAGTCTGAACGCTTGGAAATGAACTCTTTAAGTTTGTCCAGCTCTTCCAGCAGGTCCAGATCTGCCACGTCTTTCCCCAGTTCAAACTGGTAGCCCCCATCTGGGAGCACCAGAGGATGGAGGGTGTCAAAATTCTCCAGGACATCAGCTGACGGAGGACGAGTCATATTGCATGGAAGAAAACTACCATTAATTTAAGAATAAACCATGACTAGGAATCTTGCAGATTACCCTGTTTATAAATAGTATCATGAATTAAGGCAGGAATAAAGCTGACCAGTGTGTTGACCTCTCACCAGTTTTCTGTGCTGCAGCCTGCTCGTGAACAGATGGACACCAGGTGTGTGTGCGCGGAGATGCAGGGCTGTAAAGACTCAGCAGGTGGTTCAGCTGGGCCGGACTCAGGGCAGGGTAGTCCGACCGCAAGGACGCCCAAGATGTCTACACACATCCGCACACACACACACACACACACACACACACACACACACACACACACACACACACACACACAGATGAGCTGTTTCAGTAATGCAAATATATTTTTTGCATTAAAGAATACAAAACAAGGAAAAGGAGGCTGTGTCGACTTTACAGCTGACTCAAAGTGACGGGTATAAAATAGTTGAAGCTTAAATGGTAACATGGCCTCAATAAAGATGGGGGTCATCCCTGCTTTTGTAGCCTCTGATGTTTCGGATATATGCCATATATCTTTGGTGTTGTTGGTCTCTCTTTAGTCTCTGCAGATATCTGTGCTTGCCTGCTTCCAGTCTTGCTCTTGCTGTGTTGTATGCTTCCTTGTCACCTAATGTAACGGCAAATTTGTTTGGCTGCAGATAGAGCACTCACATTTCTAAAGGCCTTCTGGTTGGGGAGTGATTTTTGACACATTTGCAGTATGATGATGTTGCTGTTGATGATTGGTGTGGTTCTTTTGAACGTTGGCATCACCGATCACGTGTCGGTCAGAACAGTCCTGTATAACTGCTGAAGCTTAGACAGGGAAATATGATCGAATGGACCTCTGGTGGTGGATGTGGATATTCCAGTTGGTAAAGCAGCTTAGTGCCTGTTTTACTGATATCAGCATCATGACTTCATACAGTTCCTGTATTGCATTATTTTGTTTTGTTTACATCTGGACGAACAACAAACGCACTGGCGAATTCCAATAAGTGGACAATATTTGATTTCTTATCCATATGTTATACAATATGTGATATAAAACTGCAAAAATGCAATCTCTCTCTCCCTCTCTCTCTCTCTCTCTCTCTCTCTCGTTCTCTCTCATTCACTGACTCCCAGGGTCACACACACACTCTTTCACCCACTATGTACAACTCACATTCCTATACCCTGTTATGTCTCTGGTGGTCGGTTATAGTTATATAAATCCAGCTCTACTGAATGTGAATAGTGTGTGTGTGTGTGTGTGTGTGTGTGTGTGTCTCTACCTGCAGTAAATTCTTCCAAGGTGTAGCCAACAGATTGATTGATGACGAGAGAGTTTGCGTGTGCTCCAAGGCCAGTTCTCCCAGTCCAGCTGCATGGGCCCAGTCCAGGAGCAAATCAAGACTGGCCCGCAAGCGGATGCCTGTAGACCACTGGTAAAAACCTGGCTCTGAGCCTGTGTATACATCGGGAGGAAGTCATCTTTAAAATCAGCTCTCTGTGCGTTCACTCTGGCTTCTCAGCTCTGAGCTTACGTTGAAATCATCAACCTTTGTCTAAAAAATAGGTAATGCAGATTTGCTACTTCTAACACTAACAGCACAAGTACATGCAATGTATAAAAATGCCACAACAAAACAAGAAGGACAGGACGAGGCTGGTGCTAATCGTGTTGTAAACAAATCCTTTAAAAGGAGCAGAACTAAGACCTTACTAACAAGTAATGTGTGTGTGTGCGTGTGTGTGTGTGTGTGTGTGTGTGTCCAAAGCCAAAAGGAATGACAGCTAATCCTCCTGCTATAGACCTCCATCAGGACGGTTGCTACAGGAGTTCAAGAAAGTTACTAACGTTTGTTGTTTGTTTACAACCCACCCACCCATTTTCTGTCAGTTCCTTTCTCATTTGTGAATTGTGTTTTATGCAATTTACATCTTCAGTAAAAATGATTAGGCTCGGGACTGATTGCCATAAACAGGTTATGAAAGTCAGAAAGAGGAGAGATGGGAGATGATTCTTTTCATTGGATGGGCTGTGGAGGAGGAGAAATAAAGCCGTTTATTCTTTGGTTCTTTTCTGATAATATTTTTGGTTCTAAAGCAGAAATTGTTTTGGTTTTTTTTCAATATGCATTTTGCTCGAGTCAATCCTCGCAGGTGAGTGGCATTACAATAGAGGAATAGGCTCTGTAGCCGCTGCCATGTCTGTTGACAGCTACTAGGAGCAGTGTATTCACAGTAAAACATCTCCACTGGTAGACATGGTCATTTGATGGACATTTGATTATTTCCCTTTTCTTATTTCCATTGTCATTTTGATTTCCATCTTTCCAATAAATGCTTTCAGTTTCGTTTCTGTTTCCATTTTAGATGTTGCGTGTCAAATGGAACTTTTTTCATTCATTGACTTTTCATTTTAAATGAGCTTTTTCCAATGAACTGTTTATCTTAAGATCAATTATCCTGATTATTGCCCACAGTGTAGTCGAATAATTATTGTTCATTTGTAACACTATTATTTTTCTATTTGAAATTTTAATGACGTTTAGTTTTAGTTTTAATTATGCTTTTTTTTGGTCATAATTAGTTTTAATTATGTTTTTTTTTTGTTCATTATTAGTTTTAATTATGACCAAAATATCCAAACACAGCCATTTCTGACTCAATTTAGCGCACTCATATTCATAGCTAAAGCGACAGCGAGCTGACACACCTGAAGTGGGTGGCGAAACGAGAGATGTACTATGAGCAAAAATACAGCAAATACAGCAGCACCCCGTAAAACATCAGATAGATTTTTGGAAAGTTGAGCGAGAACGCTGTGCCCTCCGCACTGATCCACTGTTACCTCTCTCCATGAGCGTGTTGAAGAGCGATGCGTTGATGAAGTAGAAGAGGTAGCCGATGAGCTGCGAGGAAATCTCCGGGTGCAGCTGACAGTCTGACAGTAGCCTCCTGGTGTCAGTCAGAACCTCCATAAGATGCTGTATCTCAACAGGGACCTGCAGTCCAACGCTACTCGGGACCTGAGCACTCCCGCCAGTCACCTGCAGGTCAGGACTCTCCCTGAATGGGTTGCAGTCTAGGAGGTCTGGCAGGATGGGGTAGAGGACCTGATAAGACATGTTCGGTTGATTAAAGAGAACTGTGCAGCTCAGTTTGAGAGGGAGCCACTCGTCTGTGTGGAACTGGAGATTGTTGTCAATTCCTGTGGGTCAATTTGAGGTTGGATGCTCTGATCGCTGGGATGAATTCAAACATGTAACCCTCTAAAACAATTATCAGACCACCCAACCAGCCTCTGTATGTCTTTTCCTCTGTGTCTCTCAACACTACAACAAAGCTGATGGAAGATCAGACGGAGAAATCAGCCAAAACAAGCGAGTTTGCAACATTTCCACCTTTTCAGCCAAAGGTCCCTCCTGCTCTTCATAACGAGCCTCGACAAGGATGGCTTTGTTTCAGCTAATTGTGCACAGACATCCCCCTTCCCCTCAAAATCTCACTTTTACGACCACCAAACTTCCGAGGCCAGTGCCAGCCATAGATCCCACGTTGGTAAAAAGCCGAACGCAGCTCATGCGGGCTTGGCATGGCACTGCAGCAGGCCTGCTGAGTGAAGAGTTCTGAAGGAATCCACCCCGAGCAGATCATTTTACATTTACTTTAATGTTCCACAGCCAGGGCAGCCTGAACATGAATTCTTAGAACATAGCAGCCACAGCTCCCGTCGCACGAGACAATGGAAATTGGTGAGCATTAAGCCAAATAATCCTGCTGTGTTTCTGGTTGGAAAAATGTCGCACATTGCAGCCAAGAAGGAGGGGATTCAATCACTCTGGGATGACCACATGCATCCATGGCATGTATTATTACACTGTCGTCAAAATTGTATGTTTCTGTTTTGTCTGCTTATTTGGGCCTTCATTGCACTCGATGGACAAGCAAGCACACTGTCTGCCCACAAGCCTGTTAACATACATCAGTGCTATACTCACCAGTGGCAAATTTAGTTTTCTGCAGCAGTTACACTGAAAGGACACACATGCACTGGTCAGTATGTTCTGACCCGCACCAGTATACATTCAGAACCAACAGATCCACAGAGGACGCCATATCTACTGCCCTCCACTCACTCTCCACACACACCTGGAGAATAAGAACAGCTACATCAGAATGCTTTGTGTTGACTTCAGCTCAGCATTCAACGCAGTCTCAACATGAAGCTGACTGGAAAACTAAACACACTGGAGTAAAACACAACGTAACTGGATATTGGACTTCCTCACAAGCAGACACTAGAGAGTTCTGATTGGCAGTCTTACTGTTGTTAATTTCGTTGAGTTTTGTATTTACAATATCCCAAATGTTTCCAATAATGTTCAGACCCAGGCTAGTCTACAAGTTTACTCAAGGTGACAGTGTGTTTCATTGGGTCGCTGTCTGGGTTAGTCAGCAAATGAGATTAAACTTAAAAAAAATACAAAAACTACTTTGTGTGTGTGTGTGTTTCTGTTTGTTGAGGGTCAGGTAAACTCTCACTATTCGGCACTCACCAGAGACTGCAATTCTCTGAAATGGGACCAAAGATGAATCCATGTTTTAATCCCAAGAGTGATCTCTGAGCTCTCTTCCCATCAGGACACGCCCCAGGATCACAGCAGAATCTGACATAACCGTAGCCACCGATGATCTAGCCACCTCTGAGCAGCTGAGCAGTGACGCCTCCATCAAAACACTCACCTGTCTTAGTTTTGTATTTCATGCCCCTAGCAGCGGAAATAACATTGGACATTTAATTCAGGCTTGACGCAGATATTTTGATCACTTTGTGTTCGTGTGAACACTGTGAACTCCTTCCAGGAGAGACTTTCTGAAAATGATCCCTGTATTAACATGGCTCACTAAGTTTCCCCCTGGATGTTTCTGAATCTCCTGAGCTTTAATAGCCACCATGACAACGATCATTGGAAACACATGACTTCAGCTTCCTCAAAGGTTGAATAGAGCTCCTAAGCACATAGAGACATGTAAGATTCAACTGATTTGTTCCACTGCAATTTTAATCGAGAGCTTCCACAGTTGAACATTTCTGTTGTGCCGAACCTGAAACTGACTCCCATGTCTCCCTGGGAAAATCTCGGAACCCACATGTTGTGTGGACGGGGGGATTCAAATGAAACATGACAAGTGGACATCAAATCCAAATAAGATCTCGTGAGTTCAAACTTAATGAACGCACAATCATATTTACGGATGAGATTTATGTTTTTACAGACGAACTACATCTGGAAGTCATCTAGTTCCCCGGGCTGACTTGCTGACGGACACAAATGCTGTCTGAGGCAGGTATGTAGAGAACCACATCCCCCTGCACCGAGCAAAAAAATGTGCTGTCAAAAACTTGCAAGACAGCAACTATTGGGGAACTCCTTAAGATTCCTCCTCAGAAATACATTGTCGAACCTCCTTCCTGGAGGAAAAAACTGACATGGAAGACGCATCAAATCAGGCGCATGAGGCACAAACGCTGTCTGAACTCAAACTGGCAGCTGTGCTCATGCTATCTCTGATGTGGCTCAGCGCTTGGACGTGGTTTTACTTACTTTTGGCCTCACTGGTTTGGAGCATCCAGGTCAATTATGGGGAGGGTAATGTGACTGGGCATGCAGCTCAGCTATGATTTCTAAGAAGAAATGTCCACAAAAAGCAGTCAATCAAATCTCACTGTATGAATACAAAAAGACCACTTTCTTCATTAGTACCTCTTGGATGGCATTTTATCCACACCCACACAGCTCAACTGGGGATTTGTCTGAAACTTTCCTGGCACAATTCTATGTAATGGGTGTGGTACTTCAGTCAAACTATAAACACCACATCCCTGTTCGCCTCAAATCCAGTAGGGAGAAACCTGTCCACCCAAAGGACAAAACACCCCGGCATGAACAGACTAATGTAGTTTATGCTGTTCGATGCAGCCAGGAACGCACAGATTTGAACATTGTGGAGACAAAGCAACCTCTCCATAAAAAACAAAAAAAACATCACAGGAGGGCGAACTCCTCAGGTCAAGACTCTGCTGTCCACTTATGTCTGAAGGAGAAAAAAAACATTCCCTTGAGGACAACAATGTAAACATCTGGGCCAGAGGGGACAGATCACCCACTTGCAATACACTCCCCAGACAACTTAACACCCATTCACACCTGGACCCGCTGCGCCTCAACTACCCAAATGAAGGCTGGCTGCGTCAACAACCCACAAGTGGCCCTAACGACCCTGAAACTCAGAGCTCACATGTGTCATTAATGCCTCTGTAAGGACACTCCCACACAGAGTGTAAAAGCCTGCAACTCCCCTCCAGTTAGTTAGAGCTGAAGAAGCCTCTTGAATGTGAGGTGACACACCTTTAAGAAACTGAAGCAGGTCCAGTTGCCTATGATACAGCACTTAGAATTCAGTGAAACTGCAAAGTAATGCACAAATCTCAGTCATCTGATTAGATCTATCGATTGGCAAACTCTATGTTTGACCATCAAATTTAACTTAAGCTTATATCAAGTTAATCTGTTATAATGTGATGGCATTTTTTTTTGTTGTACAGCAGCAATACACTTCTATAACAAGCCGATGATTCTGGTTACCTTGTCTTTCAGTACAGGAAACACATTTCTTTGGTATTTCATCTTGAACACATGTGCTTGCTGCCTGACTTCATCCTCCCCCAACACACGCGCACGCACGCACGCACGCACACACACACACACACACACACACACACACACGGTGTCCTGTCTCTCACCCATGTCATAATGCCCCCAGTGTGGTCTGGTCAGCCTGGTTGGTCTATTAGAAAGCGGGTGGCTAACTGGGCTCTTTATTCTCAGCTTGTCTCTGATTATTTTCCTTTCTTTCACAACAACATAATCATCTGTGAATGGAGCAGATGCAGAAGCTACACAAGCCGCGTTTGACTCTTCTCCTATGACCACGGCTTGTTGGGGAAGGTGAGGTGCTTTTTCTATGCAAGCCACCGGAGTACAAGCAGATATAAGTCACTCCTTGCATGCCCTTCTCACAAAAAGGCTGGTTGCTATTCTATTCAGGTACATTAAGCGCGTGGGTCTATTTAAATTCCGTGCATGCCATAGCTGTGAGCTTGGTCCTCCTCTCACCTTGGTGATGTAGTACACACACTGCTGGAAGGCGAGCATGATGACCTCCTCCAGGACAGCCATCGTCTCCTCACTGGCTGAACGGACACACGACAACCGCAGCTCCAACAGGGCTGAAAACCACAAACACACACCATCTATAAATGCACCAGTGACATATTCAATGTATTATTTAGTTTCACAAGGCAACTTGAAACTAGCTGTCGATAAGATAGAATAAAAAATTGGAAAGATCCTAAAATGTCATCAGCAAAGTCTCCTTTTTTAGTCTAAGAATCTGAGGATGAGGAATAATTATCAAGTGTGTGGACAGACGGCTGAGGATTAAGTATTTTTGGATCGACTACATCTTGTGTGCAAGACAGTTAAAACTTGAAAGAATTCTTACTTTGGGCAGCTTTCGTTTTTCATACATCCACCACAAGCTCAGTAGGTGACTAACCTAACTTCTCCACCTCCTCATGGTCCTGTTCTTCTTTCTCATCATTATGTTGGGTTCTCCACTCCAGAATAAGCGGCAGCTGGAACTGGATGAACTGCAGCAGCTCCAGACTGTTGGACATCCACCCCACAAGGGGGCGCAGTCCTGAGATCAGGCTGAGCGCCTTGGTGTTCTCCCGGTTTAAGCCTTCACCTTCTGGACTGAAATATATAATAATCGATTATCATCTCAGTGTAGTCTGTAGAATGTAATGTCATAGTTTGCTTCAGAAAAACAACAAGGTGTACTTACGCTTCAGGCTGAACTGCAGCTAGGTCCTTAGTGTGCTCCTGCATGACAATAAAGGAGAGAGCATGGAGTTCATCAACATGTAGAGATAACATTATAGTTACTGACTTCATTTAATTGCACATTTTCTGAAAAGAAAACAAAAAAACATTGGAAATGTGAAGAAGATAAGATGCATTTATAAGAAATGCTTATTCCAAACCTCCCATCATATCTAGACCACAGGGTGGACACATGAAGTTGTAAGAAGAGCATTCATTTACGTAAAAACACTTGTAGTGAGTTTTAAGAGGAAACTTGGCCCCAAACTTAACAACATTAACTTTACTTAAAAATTACGCATTAAGTTCAAATGGAGGATAAATTGAGCCTGGTTCCCAATTGAGCCGCCACTTTCTCCCACGCTCTTTGCATTTTGTCTGTAGGGTTTTGGTTTTAAGTATCTTAGATGAAGTGCACATCACAGCAGATGACCCGAGGCAATTATATTATATGATGAATTACATAATATATATATATTATTTACAGTGTTGGGGCAACACTTTCCAAAAGCAGTAATACATTAGTATATTACTTTTAGTGGTATCGGAGTAATATAATGAGTTACTAATAATATTTCAGTAATATATTACTACAGTTTTGTCACGTAATGCGTTACAATCTCACATGTCCATGAATTCCTTGTTCTGTGGAATAAAATAAAAGGCATTTTTTTTGTCATGTCGTTACAGGCGATATTACAGAAGATTCAAAATATTTTTTCATATCTCATAATATATCAGACCTCATCCATGTGTCCAATGCCATTCCTCTATTTAATAAGATCTAACCTATTAAATTGTTCTTTATGGGTTATTTGGGCTTTTCTTTTTTTTGTAAGAAATATATGACTCTAGGCATTCAGTAATATTGTAACATAAGTATATTACTTTAAAATGAAGGTAAAAAGAAATATTTAATATATTTCATTTTGAAGTAACTTGCCCAACACTGATTATGTTTCCAGTATATTATGCCTGGAGCTTCATAAATATGTCCGGCATTGGATATGCTGTGTGTTAGTTCACTCGTGGTAATCACTCACAAATTAATTTGAAACTGTTGACCATGCAGTCATTGTATTAAGTGAAACTCATTTAAAAACAAAATGTTTTACACAGGGCCCCTTAAAAAGAAAGGGCCAGAATATTAGCCGAAAATGCTGGACCTCCAGCAAAATGAATGTGGTGCCACTGCATTGTATTGTTAAGGCGCAAAATGGCACTAGGATTCCAACTGACTTCCTGAGCAGTGTCACTCTGCTTAAAAAAAAATCTTTATACATTTACATCACAAAAAACAGAACAGTAAATCTAGTATAATTCAGTTATTCCCAAAGTATGGACAATGAAAGCACTGCAGGTGAATAAACGAAAAGTTCAACTTTTTAGAACTTCGTAATACATTTTGAGATTATCATAGAATCTTCATGATTTAATATTTACATTTGAAAAAGTAATAAAAACTGATCTAACAAGCAAGTTCAAGTACATGTTCACGTTCATTAGTCTGACCCAGTTATGTTGATTAGGACGGATCATTAATTTGAAGTGCATTGCCTCAGGATCACAGAGGGAAGAAAAACAAAGAACACATCTTATGCTTTGATCACAGTTCTGATTAAAAGTCTGGATGGGCCCAAGGAGATTGTTACATTTACATTTTTTTTGCTAGAAACATCTGGTGGGTAAGATTAAACCTTATGGCAGGCCTATAGTGTTATTTTCTTTTTGACATTTTTTTTTTATTAAAGAAGGGGAAATACTGTCAGAGCTACGACTCACCCACATGGCACTCTGGACTCCACTTGCAATAAGCAGCAGCAGCCTGCGCATGTCTGACGTATGAAGACATATGGACGAATACTGAAGACACAGGCACAGCAAAAATGCAGCAGTCAGTGGCGGCCTGTCGTTGATGCTGCTACTTCCTGTGGCGACAATCTCTCTGACAATGCGATCCTCGTCCTCACTCCGATATCTCAGGGTCAGGCTGCGGCCGTCGGCTGTTTTTAAAAAGGGAAAGGCTCTGTTTTGGGACGGTTGGCTGCTGGATCCCTGGGGGTCTGAGCCGTTTGTGATGCAGGTGTTGCACAGGATCATTTCTCCAGTATGACTTGTTGAGGTGGCGGACGTGTGATGACCCAGCATCCAGGGGACAGCAGTCATGTTGGGCTCAGGAACAGCACTGTTCACTTCCTTTAATTCAAAGAAAGGAAAACAAGAATCATCAAGTATGAGTTACATGTATGTTTACATGTTCTTACGACCATTTGGTCCCTGTTTTCCGGTGACAGTTTTTGGTGACCTGTACCAGGCTGGAGCTGTCCCCCAGCTGTCTGGTTTGTAGTGTTTCTGTATTATACTAGGTTTGTAAAGTCAGTGGTTGAATGTACATTTGTAAGTAGATTACTCTAGTACTGTCCTTAGGTATACATTTGAGTAACTTGTGTACTTGAGTATTTCCATTTTGTGAAACTTTAGTGCATACTTCTACTCAACTGCATCTCAGAAACAAAGACTGTACTTTTACTCCACTGCATCTGTCTTTTACAATTAACAATTACCATCAGATGACAGTTTTTCCTCCCCCTTCTTTTCATGTATGTCCAGATGTGTTGATGTTGAATGTTGTAGGATGTGCTAAGACAATTCTATTCCTTCTTAAGCCAAACAAAGCCTTGGATTAGCTGGAAAATTCATTGTCACAAATCTCAGAAACATCAGATGTGATAGTGAAAAACTGACCCTTTTATCAAAACATCAATACTCTCACTTTTCATACTGTCAGTAGCCTACTTTAAGTAGTACCTGCACCACAGTTTTATTATAGAAATGAACATGGTCAAAATACGTGAAACCAGACTAACAACACTGTCATACTGAAAATGTGTCCTTGGTTTTGATTTCAGAAATCTGGTCATTTTATACTGGATAGATTTAAAAAATAGCAGATACTTTGCACATGCAAAATATGCTCTCACCTTACTGTCTCTTACTCTTTCCTTATGAGCCGAAGATAAGGGATCCTTGAAGAGAAACAGGTAGTGCTGTCCAAGCCCGATGACATCACCAGCGTTAAGCTGCACCTCTTTGCTAAGCACTTGGCCGTTCCTCGTGACCATAGCGTTCGGACAAGGGTGCAGCACGGTGGGGCTGCCAGCGCTGTGCCGATGGAAATAGCAGTGTCTCGGATAGATGTCAGCGGCAAACAGGAGGATGTCAGGCTTCGAGCTATCTTCATGATTATTTTCCCCACCAAATACAATGTTTGGCCCAGCAAGTAGGTAGATGACAAAGTCCTAAGTGCAGAGAAAAGTGTATCACAAAAAAGAAAACATAATTAAAACTGCAAGCAGTGTGATGAAGGGATGTGGGGCGTTTTTTGGAATTGAGACCGTTGACTGACTTGTTTCCCCTATGTGACACTAGAGAACTAGCGGACTAATTACACGCTTCAGGATTTCAGAGATAGACCACACAGTGGAAATTTCATATGAATGAAAAATGATTTTCAGACAAAGCTACTTTCTGTTGACAGTGTGTGGCACAGTGACTATACCTGTAGAATGACATGAAGAAGTGTAATGGGCGAGTCTAATCAAACATGAAATTTAGGAAAGATTGGACCATTTACACAGAAATGATAAGTACTTCCTGTTTCAAGGTGAGTAATTCTTGCCTCTGCATTGGCGCCCAATGAGAATTTTTCAATATATACCGTCATCAAGGCCTTAAGGGTTTTCTCATGAAATTTGAGGTGGACTTAGTCAACTTGCTAGCAGGGGTACACAGAAGTATAAAAACATGTCATATCCATGTGTGAGGCAGATGTGGCCATCCGGCTCGAGCAGTAACTCACAGTTTAAGAAATGAGAGAAAAATTCAAAATGGCAGACTTCTTGTTGGGTTGAGGTAGTGGAACTCCCTGAGCCTGATGCCATATGTCCTGCATCACACAGAGGGTGGTGTTCCTGGTGCGTGTTCTCATCGGCTTGTGTTGAGTGTCTCATCACTTGTAACTTGTATCAAATTGAAATGATTTGGTTTTCATTGCCGCCCCTGTCCTTATCCATGTTTAAAACCAAAAGTGAATGCTGACTTATTAATTGAAATCCTGACCATTAGCTCTTCTAAAACCTAAGTATTTTATTACGTAAATCTAACCAAGTCATTTATTTCCTTAACCTAACCAAGTATTCTTATTGCCTAATCTAACCCAACTGTGAAATATTCTTTTAAATGGCTAAACAATTAACTCACCTACCAAAAACATTTTGGTAGGTGAGTTAATTGTTTTTGTTTGTATTATGTATGTAAAATACATCTCCTAAAGCCACCTAAATGATCTTACAAGGCAGAACATCACCTACCATGCACACAGGGGATTGCTTTGTAGTATAGGGAGTAGTTTAATTCTGTGGGAGTGTTGATCAAGAAGGAGCTGTCTAATAATGACTACTACCACAGCCTAGTGCAAGTTTTAAATAAATACTTGTTACACTCTATTATTAGAAATTATGAGCCCAAGTGCAGTCAGGTGTTTGGCAAGAAATAAAGTACAAATATATTCTATTTAAAGTTTCAATACGTTATCCATGTATAGGGAAATAAAAGATTGCACCAATTGTTAAAAACTAATCATGTACAATGGTATACAAGCAATTTTTGTATTATCAAATTGATAATCAAAAATTACTAATTCAATCATAAATATTACGCTTTCCTGTCGTACTTGAATGCTGAAGTGACCTTCCTAAAAGATGAACATTTCAGCCGTTGCCCCAAGCTCATATGACTTTGAGAGACCTGGTCAAAGCCTAGTGATGAATTATCACAAACTACAAAAAAACCATCTTAAAACTTTATAAACTTGTAACAGGGTTATTTTCCTCCATAACACTCAAAGCCATAAAAGGGTGTTCCTTGGCGCTACCTTTAAAACCTTTAAAAATAACGAATCAGAAAGTAGTATTTGGGTGGAATTAACCTTCAAAACTATAACCAAACCTATTAATGTGTCCTGAAAAGTGCAGCCTCCATTACTGCAGGAATGTAGTACTGATCTTATGCGCAGAACTCCATTGTTCCCATTACTCTGCTTTTTGGGAGACATTACTCAAGTCACCATCCAAACGAAATACAGAAACCCACTTCTCATTTTTCTCACTATCGCCAAGGGTATCATCTTTCAAAACTGAAAATCCCCCAAATCTTGCAGCATCTCCTACTGGATCAACATGATACCTGGAATACATTCATAATTCATCTAAACTTCCAACCCAAACCAAAGTATTGTACATGAACCCAGGTCACCCCCATGACAAACCACCATACTCTATATTCTTATTTTCTGCTTCTATTTCATCCCTGTCCTACCCTTTTTAATCTTTCCACTACCCTTCATTTAACACTCACACACCTGCCATTCGCGTACACCCTGGCTCTTAGAAATCTGACATAGTTTCTGACATTACACACATTCATCCAACATATATGCGTAGCTTCCTCATTCCCGCTTACTTTTCCCCCTAACTTTTCTTGGTGCCATGTCCCATTGCTCCAAGCAGAAGTGTTAGTATTGTTATTAGCCGTGATTCATTTTTATTAATGATGTATATGTGTGTGTATGTATGGGGAATTCAAGAAAATCAAAATTAATCACTACTTATACATACTGGATCCTAGATCTGGCAAGCTTGAGTTATGGTTAAGCAGTTACTGTGGGGTTTTATGGAGGTATTTTTATTTAATGATTGACACACAGTTTGAGAGGGTTAAGTATGGATGGATCACCTACTGTGCACCTGTGTCTTTTGGTCTTAAAACTTAAAACACCTTAAAAGGGTGAATTCCTATTTTGTCACATCAGTTTGGGACTGTGTAGAAAATTTGAGATCTAATATGATACATAGACATTTATTACTTCCTCCACCATCCACATAAATAACAGTGTCTCTTAGTTTAATCTGTCTGATCATGTGGAGGTCTTAGAGTTACAGTCTTGATCCCAGTCTGATTAGGTAACCAAAGTTATATTAATCGCTATGAGCAGCAAGCATAATATGCAGGGATTTGGCCTATTATGTTCGACATCCCCCTTACTGAATAAATTCACAGATAAATTCTGTAAAGCTTGTTCATAATAGTGTTTCTCAGGGCTGGGTCTTTTGAGAGAACAACTGTGACGCAGAGTCAAAATCACAGCGGTGTTTTGAGGATTAGCCTCCAGTGTGCAGCAGTTAAAAACGACCATGTGTAATCAGCCAGGAAGCAGTGCCAGGGCTGTCTTTTTCTGTTTCCTGATCAGTGTTTTGACACACAGTTTTTCTACGCAATGCTGACGTCCTTCAAATGATCATCCCCTGTGACTTTCTCTTTAAACTGAGGAAAACATACTGTTAGAGCTGCAACTCTGATCTTCTTTCTCCTAGAATTTAGAGGGAATAATGCATTACTTTTAAAACATTTTTTTTTTTACCACTGATCAGTTTTTAAGCCATTTTGTAAAGATTTGTAAAAATCAGCCTGCATGGATGTGAGTAACTTGTGTGAAAGGTGGCAGCATCCTTGCCAATTGACTGTCCATGAAGAGGACATGGACACAAAGAAACAGCATTGCTCTTAGCATCTGAATGGATCACTGTTTGACCGCTCAGCATTGTTGTATTTTCAAAAGGCTTTTCGTATGAGCAATATTTAATGTTCAAACGCTCAGGAAATGTGTGGCCGGGGTTTGCTGGTGTGATAACATCTCAATTATGATGAAGAGATACAAAAAAAGTCTTAACTGTGAAAGTGTTACTAAAGTTAGCCTGAACTGTGACAGCATCCAAGAGCGGCTTCCACACACTGAGAAAAAACGACATAGTGGATGGTGGTATGTTCTTCTTGCTCGTACCTTCCATCCATCCAAACTAATGTTTAGTTGGTTGACAATGTCCAACAACCTCCTTGGCCCGGAAAGCAATACTCAGTTACTACTGTTGGTTTGCAGGTTAAACATGCTACGCTGAGTTTTTAAAGGGTTATGACACAGTTTCCATTTAATAGCCAGGCCTCTATAGGACTTAAACATAAACAATAAAGATTATCAGTGAGGAAACTCGCTGTTTCTATACAGGTAGCCTGCATTAATGTCGTTGGGGCCAATTCCTCACAAAATGAGACTAAATGGTTTACGCCATGCAGACTAGAAGAGCCTGTGTTACCTTTTTTACAAGGAACATTGGTAACAGTGGTCGTAAATTAGCCAATTAAAAGGAAGCAATAGGAGTTTTAGGTCTGGGCGATTAATTTTTGACAGGCGACGTGAAAACACTTGGTCGGTCATTCAGTGGGAATTCAAAACGTAAATTGTGACAAAACATAACATGAAAAAAACATTCAAAACCAGGTTTCCTGATACCATACGACAGGAATTACATACCGTGTCTTTTTTTCAACACTGTTAATTTTCAGCTTCTCCCATTTTAGGTAATGCATGTGACAAAAAAGTAAGACTGGTGATTGGGTGTTTCTTGCTGACATCTACCTAGAAGATTTACGTGCACATGCCATCATTTCTAGCATAACATAAATGTACTAGGCGTGTGTCTTGAATGAGATACCTGTGCGAGGCTGCAGCCCTGCAGCAACAGCAGGTACGGGCAGTCCTGAGGAGGGTGAATGGAGTACTGTGTGGTGTTATCATCGCTGCTCTCCGTCTCCTCCCTCTCTGACTCCTCTCCTTCCCGCTTGCCTCTCGGCCTCGGCGGACAGAGGGTCTCTGTTTTGGCGTGCGGCCCACCGCCCCCCTCAGAGGGAACCGCGAGGCCGTGAATGTGATTCTGATCTGGGCATGTTTTTGGGTGCGCTAAAGTTGGACTCTGGCTCTCGCT
The DNA here is from genome assembly GCA_903131615.1 of Diplodus sargus. Classification (NCBI taxonomy): domain Eukaryota; kingdom Metazoa; phylum Chordata; class Actinopteri; order Spariformes; family Sparidae; genus Diplodus; species Diplodus sargus. The sequence continues at coordinate 858,544 of CAEMYA010000200.1, forward strand.
TTGGTCCTCGTGACATTTCTCATGAACTGTGTCCTGTATCGTCACCGTGTCAGAATCTAAGAGGTCCATCTCGCTTTTGCTCCTCCACAGTTTGTGGCTTCGGCCCATGGTCCTCTCAATAAGGGTGGAGGTCACTCTAGAGCGGCTCTTCTGCAGCTTTCGAGCCTGGGCATTGATACCTAATGGGGTAAAAACAAATAACGCTGTTGCGAATTAGACTGAACAAGTGTGTTTAAGTGTGAGAAAATTGAGCTGCTTCATAATTACGTTAAGTACGTGGGTAACGGAATGTATTGATAGGGCAACACCCATTTTTTTCTTCTTCCCTGAAGCGAGCTGAGATGTGTGTGTGCCTGTGTGTGTTCGCTCATTTGTACATTGTCTGTTTATGCCAGAGTCAACACTGAGAAGCCCCGTTCAGGAAACAGACCTCAGTGGAAAGAAAGACAGAGCTCATGGAAATGAAAAAAAAAAGTTCACCCATGAGCAGGCATCCACAGACTGACACTGATACTGTAGAAGCCTATCACAAGCGGCCTCATTCATAAAAGCAGAACACAAAACAGGACGCACGCTCACACCATGACCACAGCTGTGTCAACCACGGCTCCAGAAATGACAGACAGCGGTCCGCCCTGGACATTTACAGTGCCATAAAATGTTTGTTTTCACCATCTCATGGACAGTTCTGGGTGTTTTTCCGCAGCATCATGCATTGTAAATATCAGTGGATTCAGTAGTCTGCTGTGTAAAGCTGTGTGTTTTCTTAGCATCGTATTAAAAACATCACAAAGGGGTGTGCCACTGCAAGAAGCTGTCATAAAATGTCGAGCGTCTTTCAATAATTTGTAAGAGAAATTTAAAAGAAAGAGAAGAGGAGAAATTGCAGACCTATTAAAATCAAGTTTGGCCTGTGTGGCTTGGAAGATTTCACTGGAAAAAGAGCACGCCAACTAATTGCATTTTCACTGGAAGAACTCTAAAACTGGATTTAATACAGACATAAATGGTAGAAACTTGTATTCTACGACACGCAGACACCCTTAGTTAGGACGTGGCGCGACGAGAGAAGGTCAGTCCCTGAAGCACCCCGAGGCAACAGTCACACAGCGTACCAGCAGTAATGGTGTCTTTGTCTTTGGATGTCTTCTCCTCCACCAAACTTCTCCTCATGATTTCAAACCGCCTTGCCAGGCCTTCTCTGGGTTTCCATAGTGACTGAAGGAGGAGGGGCTTCTCATTGTCGCCCACGACTCGGAACCCTTCTGTCCTCCACTGATGGTTGCCAGTGGAGCCAATGGTGTCACAGAGAACGTAGGACTCCGCCTCCTCCTTACTCAAGCCGTACCTATAAGATATGAATATAATCATGAAAATGATAAAAAAAAATAACTGATTCAGTATTTCTTTTCTAACTTCTTGGTCTATTGCATTGTAAACCACCAGTAATTAAAGTCTCTACTCTACTTAAAGCCCTTATGTTGATAGCCTATCAGACAACCACTTGACAAGCCACAACTTATCCACGCTCACAAAACATCCGACCTAGTGATATTCGACTGACAGCTACATAGACGGAACCAATTTTCCCAACAATGTCTCAATTTCCAACACACAACAGTGTAGTAAAAAAAAGTTAAAAAAAAACCAAAAAAACAAAAGGTTGTTTGGGAGAAACAAAATTGCCATTGTATTTGCTAAGCTACAAGCATTAGCACACACCCCATGTGAAGCGGGGTGCACGAGTTCAACCGCACATCGAGGGAGTAAGTAAAATCTTTTCTAATCAGTTTGGGATCTCTGGGCTTCCTGGCGTACAACAGACAAAGTGTATGGATTCATTTTTGGTTTCTCTTTTCTTTAATGTTTTCAAACAAGTCACCCACTACTTCTGCTGTTAAGGAGAACGCTGCAGAGCTGCAAAATGTTGTGGCGGTTTTGTGGACTATGAAACTTCACCATTCCTTCAGCATGAGTAGACAATGACTGAAATTTATTTTTTGCGTGTACTGATCATTTAAACATATGGTATTATTTTGAATATTTTGAAACAAGCTTTAATTGCAGTACTACATAGGGGCTACAAAAGGACAATGTATTTTGAATGAAAAAAGACCTAACACCTTATTCCTGTTACAAGCTTAAAAAATGTACCTTTGCTCAGTTTAATACAGTCAGGGTATTTTATTGCTACACGGCTTAGTTAGACCCGTATGACTCATAGCTAGTGTTCTCAAACTTTATATTAGATATTTGCATATCTGCATATCCAGAAGGATTTCCTTTCATTTTGGAGTAATTTTTCTGGACACAATACAGATGTTAGTCAAATATTCACACTACTTGAACTACTACAAGCTGTAGTTTGGTATCAAACAACTCCTTAGAGCTCTTTGTCAGTAATGTTGTCCACTTGGTTAACCCGCTGATCTCTAGATTTGTCAGACTGCCATTTGGTGCTTGGTAGGTAGTGTACAGCAGATTTGTAGGAGGTTTATTTTCTCCAACAAAAGAAAACTGCTTGCTACAAATGCAAGTGGGAATGGTGAGAGTGAACCAAAAGAGTAAAGCTGTTGGCCCTAAAACCAAAAAAGTGAGCTAAAACACTCACAGCACAGCTACAGGCAAAAAGGTCAGGAAATAATTTGTCACTAAATACTATATGCAGCTCCCCTCATATTAGTCATTTGATTGATTTTCAATGTATATGTTGATCAGAGCAGCTTTACAATAGAAACATTTAGATCTGCTT
>CAEMYA010000200.1:861306-873975 GCA_903131615.1 Diplodus sargus
AGAATCATAATGTGCTTAAAGTATTTACAAACCCATTACTATATAGAAGATTTAGTAATGATATAGTTAAATGTCACAGTAGTGCACATTTTCACTGAGAGAAAAGAAAAGTGATTTAGTCTTTCCTCTATGGGCTGAATACCACTTGTATTAATCATTCCATTATGTGTTTGGCTGAAACATAAGCACAGACTGACCAGCATTCACTCTCCAGAGAGGCTGCCTTAGAGTCCGGGCCAACACTGGCTTACTTTCACACAAGTCTGCTGTTCGCTCTGGACCTTTTCAGAACTACTAAATGAACTATATGGCACACTGTGTGCACTATAATACAATTATATCTAATAAAACAGTGGGTCAAGTTGATGTTCATCTGAAGTATACTAATCACAACAACATGACCATGCTCTCCTTTCATCACCTGCCAACGTTTGGTGGACCAAGGACTGCTTTTATGTACTGCTTTTATATACAAATTATGTTGCACAAAGGTATATTACAGCACAGCAAGCATGTGGATAGACATAATATAACACACTCTTTGTAGACACACAAAGACCCACATATAAAGCATACACATATGGTAGACAGACATGCAAACACATATGCACAGATGACATAGCCCTTACCGGTCAAGGGCCTCTTTGACCAGCTCTTTTGCACTTGAGTGTGTGGTGGCCAAGACGCTCTTATAGTGTGCTCCCTCACAGATTTCATTGCCAAAGATCTTCAGGATGCCTGGAGCGGTTATCTGGTTAGACAGCTCAGATGGGTCGTCCTCTCTTAAGACATCTGCAGAGATCACTGCATGACATGAAAAGAAAGAAGTTTCAATGATGGGTCTCGTTGTGGTTCATTACCATTATGGCAGATTGACATTTACCATAAAACCAGTAGGAAAGACAATCATTGTGCAACAAAAATAAACATACCAGAGAAAGTCAGCAAATATGTGTTTGGTGGATTCTTTCTTTGTTGTAACAATGCTTCTTGGCAATAAATCTTGCCTGTTTATTTCCCTTTTAAATATTAACATATTGTGGCAGTGTATGGTTCTTCAACATCTTACTGAGGCTCCTGTTTGTTAAATTAATAAATTAATAAATTGCCAATATGTCTTGTTTCTTCAGACTTCAATCATTCAATCCACCAAACAAGAGTCAATAGCAGAATAAGATGTTTGGCAGAAAAGATTGGGCAAATCTTTCATGGGAACAACCCACATACTCTGCTGCTCATACCACAAATGCATGTTCCTTACAAATATGGTGCCATTTAAAAGGGAAATAAACAGGCTTTCCAATTACATAAAATGTATTGCCCAGATTGTTACAACAAAGAAATAATCCGCCAAATTTCCTTACTTTTTGTGCTATGTAACCTACATAAAATGAAGACATCTTCCAAGTGCACTATTTTGTATTAGTGTTGTCAGAAATTGAACAAACACTGCACCTTCTCACTCTCTCTTCTCTCTGATGGTAAGTTGACACATACACCGCTGCACCTATATAGGAATGCCTCCTTCCACTCTCCGAATAATGGTCAGAAGTAAATTAACTTACATGTTGTTGTAATAAACAAAAACAAACAAGAAGAATAATCTTTATTTGATAACACAGTGAAACTGGTACTTTTAGTATGGGCTTTTAACCCATCCTGAGAAAGCACGGGGCACTGGTTAACCCTCAGACGAACTTTGGATCTTAGCCAGTGCCTTTGGACAAGGGTGCTGACTGGAATATCAATCTATTTGTGCATGTTTTTATGGTGGGGGAAACCCGGAGTACCCAGAAGAAACCCACACAAGCATTGGGCGAACATGCAAACTCTGCAGAGTAAGGCCCTGCCCAGTGGAATTCAAAATGAGGACCTTCTTTCTGTGACTGCACCACCATGCTGTACACAAGCATTATTTTGTCTTACATTAAAGAAATAAATAAAAATGTTGTGCCCTGTTGAACATGGTATTGACTGTTCTTCTATACTTCCAGGGTACAGTGTTGTAGTTTGAAATTCCAGTATTGTGACAACAGTGTGTTATAAATGATAATCCAATGGTGCATTTATATTAACTGGAACTAATGGAATATGTGTGCTGACTGATGCCAGTTAAGCTGGTTCCTCAATTTCTCTTATGAATAATGGTATTTAATAGGTATTGGAATTTGTATGTGTACTTTGTACGTTCAATTTTCTAGAGTAAAAGTACTTAATAGTCAAGCAGTTTGCACTTTTAAATACTGCCTCATATCTTAGTGATGGCTTTGTTTACCCTATAATCAAAGCCCCCTGTCAGCAATGTATTATTGCGGTTAAAATAAAGTTGGGCTACTCACAAGCGACTGATTTTAAAATGAATGGTCAAAATCGAAGCAGCAAAGACTGAAATGCCCTTGCTTTTAGACTCTCTCAAGCTCCAAAAATGCTGGCTCCTACATTTCCCACAATGCAACCTAACATATTTCTGTTGCCTGTCAAAGCATCATGTCAATAGCCATGTCCACACTTACAATGCAGTATTAATTCAAAATATGACCCAAATTGATGTTGTCTCAAACAGCTAATCTAGAGCCACAGAAAATTATACAACTTTTCAATGTTTTTCACAGCCTGCTCACTGTGACCTTTGCAGCAAAAATCTATCAATGACAACAGCAGCACCATCATATCTATATCTTCCAATGCAAACATGCAGGGAAAATGTAAAGTATTTGTGACATACTGCTTCCCTTCCTGGCTTGGATGGACAGTGAGGACCTGATGCCTGCTGTCAGTGACATGGAGCCTGAGTTGGAGCTAGGACCACGGAGAAAGCCACCTGAGAGTCGGCTGGTATGGCGACGGACACAGCTCTTGCTGGGCGTTCTAACCGCCTTGCCCTCGGCTGACCTGCCGGTGGATGAACGGTCGCTGGACGAAGCTGATCTGATAAGCAGAGGAGAAGGATGGGTCCTTGGGGAGAATTGCAAAAGACACACTGAATCCCTAGCAGCTGATCTGTGCCTTCGTCTCTGACTGTGATCAATCACTGAAGGAAGGCAGAATGGTTCCGGATGGGACCAAACAGAGTTTTGTCACCATCGAGTTAAGAAAAGGATAGGGGAAGGAGAGGGAAGTGGTTCAGAAAGGAGAGAAAAAAAAGGAGTGGAATGATGTGCAAGATAGAACGACAGAAAATAGCAGCTCAGAATTTAAACAAAATTTTAAAAAATCTATTTGTATAGTACTTTTTACAGACAAAACCCCCAGAGAGATGTATGCACCACAGGCCAGTGGAAAGTGAATAAACAAACAAGCTAAAATATAATGGTGACAAGAAAAAGAAAGTATTAGAAATGAAAACTTAGCACTAGCAGCACAACATGTACACAAAACATTAAGACAAAATATGAGGCTCATTGCCATAAGCCTATCCTCCAAAAGTTCCATCACATTGCAGAATGGTACATACATGTCTGTCCACAGCACAAAGCCCTCCGGATCTCAGTCACCATGCCTCCCTCAGCTCCATCGGTACATTAGTGTAATAATGAGGTGTTGTTTCACATCTGATCAAGCCTGTAATCCTCTTAACATTAGGGTCCAAAGGTCCTCTGCGCTTTCACCACTCGGATGAAAAGATTTATTATGACTAATATAAGTGAAACAGTTGAATTCAGTGGTAGAACTACAAAAAGTTCCACAATAGAAGATGAGGGAGTGCATGTCAGTATTTTCGTTGCATGTTATGAGCAGAAAATACATGTTTATTACTTATTACATACACTTTAAATGTGCTTTTCCTGAATTTCTCTCTCTTGTGCATCGCCCCTCAATCATCCTGAGGTACCCACAGAACAGAAGTAGTAGACTGGGTTTTCTCAACTCATTTTTAAGAGCATGAGAAAGAAATGACAGACCATGGAAAGACAGAAGAAAGTAACAAAAAAAAACATTTGGACTACTCAACCATCGCAACTCATATAGAACTGATTTGTACCAAGAGTCAAAGCAGTGTGTGCCTTCCAGCCATTCATACTCACTGCTGAGAGCCATCGCTCGTCTTCCTCCGCAGCCTCACAAACCGTCTGTTCGGTGAAGATGCCGGTGGCCTCGGTGGAAGACAGCGCAAGTCCTCAAACTGATTCATTCCTGTTCCTGCGCGAGTTCAGCTGTCCGCAGGTCAGTTTCAATCAACACAGCGTTCCCGTCATGTCACATCAGCCAGTGATGCGTGCAATCAAACTGAAAGCGCCAGGGAGTGGACCAATCCGAGCCCTGTTTGTGACACAGTATCAGTGACTGCTGCGTGCGGGTGAGGCCGATCGTTTCAAATTGAGAACGAACCCGCTCTCCAGATGTGCTCCGACAGCGCAAATGCCTGGAGATGCCAAGCGCACACACCCGCCCACCCTTACTGGAACTTTCAAAATAAAGTCCTCGCAGGATTTCGGGGTCTTCTCTTAATTCCAAAACATTTCACCTTATATGCAGTCATTTCACTGAGGAAGACTGATTTTGTGAACGAACCTGATGTGCACCGTGAACTGAACCAGAGGACCAACATCCACAAATGAGGGTACAGGATATCTGTGGCAGGATGTGAGAAACCTTAATGTAGGCCCTGATCCCTGATGGAATTTTGTGATCAGGGAGTAGCCTACTGTTAGTCCTGACAGTTAAAACATGGTATATAATTTCTGCCACTTCTGTTTGGTCAGGTACACTGACTTCCTTCCTGACTCTCTCCTGGAACTTATAGCCAGAGGCGACCAAATGACACACACCGCCAGCATGAGAAAATGACAGATTTGAGTTTGAATGGGTTAATGGGTTTAAATATTTGGGTCGTTTTTAGACATTTTAATCAATCTGATTGATAACAGCTGATGACTGTTCTGGGCCCATTTTAACAGGGCTAGTTTGATGCAGCCATCAGACTCAGCCACAAACTCTACAATGGGAAAGTCTAAGGAGCTCAGCATTGATCTGAAAGAGCTCATTATTGATTTGAACGAGTCAGGAAAGTCACTTGGAGTCATTTCAAAGCAGTTACAGGCCCTGAGATCAACTGTACAAACAGCTGCAATTATACAGTGCATGGCCCAGTTGTGTGACCGCCACGATCAGGAAGAAAACTGTCACCTGCTGCTGAGAGAAAGTTGATCAGGAGGATGGTCAAAAGTCAACCAAAAACCACAGAAAAGCAAGTCTGTAATGAATCAGCTGCTGGGAGACAGGTGACAGTGTTCAGAGTCAAATGTGTTTTCAACAACATGAGCTTAGAGGCTGCTGAAAGACGCCCTTGCTCCAGACGCGACACCTTTAGGCTCGACTGAAGTTTGCTGCTGATCACACGAACAAAGAAAAAGCTTTCTGGAAGAAAACTCTGTTGTCACATGAAACAGAAATTGAGTTGTTTGACAACAATGAGCAGGAGTATGTCTGGAGGTGAGAGGGTGAGGCCTTTAACCCCAGCAACACCATACCTACTGTCAGGAAAACGCTGGGTGCAGTTAGGTGTTCCAACAGGACAATGATCCTTGGAATAGTCTTCCCAAAGTCCTGACTTGAACCCCATCAAGAACATGTGGACTGTGCTGAGGAAACAGGTCTGTGCCAGTAAGCAAAACTACACAGATTCAGTCAAGAGGAGTGGTTAAAATTCATTCAGAATCATCTCATTGAGATACAAATGTCCTAGGGACATTAAACCAAATATCAGTATGTGTATATATATATTTTTTATTTGAAATGATATTTCAAATATACTGCTATTTCCTACTAGTTGAATATGAATGCCAATAATAAATGTAATCCTGGCTGTAATACATATATGTATCACAGTTATTCCCACTGTAGTTGATCACTAGTTGGTGTGCTCAGCCAAATATCAGTATGTATATTTTTGATCCAGCAGATTTGGTCACATTTTCTGAAGACCTATAATAAATTGTTCCACTCATTCCATCACAGAAAAAAATTAACACTGCCGCGATATCAATGTTCTTTACAGGTGTATGTTGACTTTTGACCGCGACTGTATGTATATCATGGCAGTCTTTAGTTACAATGAGTTGCACAGCTCTAATTTTTCTGTGATGGAATGAGTGGAATACATACTACCATGTCACAAAAAACATTTATGAAGTTTGGTTCCATAATTGATTTGTTATATGGTCTTTGTCAGTTGGTTCTGTGTTCTCTCAGGATTCCACCCTGTGTGTCTCACCCACGTTCTCTCCAGTGTTTTCCCTTGGCATGTTTCAGTTTTTATCGATTTGTACTTTGCTTTTGTTTGCACTTTGTTGAAGCCCTTTTTGTTGATGCTTTGTCTTTTGTCCTTGCGACTTGTTTTTGAATTACCTGAACTCTTGGTTTTTGTGTTTCATTCAGATTTGTTTAAATAAAGCTTGCTTTTTGTTGCCCAATCCTGCCTTCTGTGTATTGAGTGCACTTGGGTCTTCACCTTGATTGACAAAGTGTAACACTCTGGCTGAATTTTTAACCACTCCTCTTGAAAGAATTGGCACATCTTTATTAAAATTGCTTGCTTCCTGGGGCGCCGTTTAGCTCAGTTGGTAGAGCGGGCGTCCCATTTATAGAGGCTTTGTCCTCACCGGGTTCGACTCCTGGCCTGGGTCCCTTTGCTGCGTAGTTCCTCTCTCTCATCCTGTTTCCTGTCCAAGTCTTCAGCTGTCCTATCAATAAAGCCAAAAGGCCCAAAAAAAAATTCTTCTTCTTCTTCTTCTTCTTCAAAAAAAGTCCGCCTACTGAAAAGTTCTGCATAATGTCATATTGGCTAAATGAGTGTAAAAGATATATAGAATAAAATAATGTAAAGGCGTACAGTGACGACAATTAATCCTGATGACATCATTAGGTGTTGACTAGCTTGACTTGACAAAGTGCCCTCGGCACTAATAAGTAATTAATTCTCTTTATGAGTAAAATGAACTTGAATTGAACTTAAAATTGACTGTGAGGACTTACTATAATTTGTTGTGTAGACTTTGAATTGATATTTTAAATATACTGCTACTCCTACTTCTAAAATTTAGTTGAAAATGAATGCCAATAATAAACACAATCATGGTCGTAATGCCACATATATCAGTTACTCCTACTGTAGTTTACCACTAGATGGTGTGCTCAGCCCTGCGAACTCCTAGTGTGACCCACTGTGGAGTTTACAAGAGATAATCTGTTTTTTTCATTATTAACAGGAACAATTAAATACAAGGAGCACATCACATATTAATGTTAAATGAACAAGAATATATATTTGAAATTGTAAATGCAGCTTTTTATTTCTTTTGTCATATTTACAAAGGGAGTGTTTTTTGGTTAAAGCATTACCACGGCTTCCCAGGACTTTAGTGAGTTATAACTTTAAAATGTCATACATTATTTAGTAGTAAGACTTATTTGAGCAAAGTTTTGGCTCTCCTGCATAAATCAGACACAAGCCAGTGAACCAGTGGGAAATCCTTCCTGGTCTTCATGAAGAGATAAATGGGCTTGCCGGTCTAGGGGTGGAGCCTCACTGTATAGGCCCTACTTGGATACCTGATGACTTGTGACAGCTCCTGCAGTTTAAATACAACAGAGGACTTCTCTTGCATGTCAGTTTGCACTCTACAGGTCCTCTGCAGGCTGGCTTAGTTCACCTGCACTGTATCAGAAAGGCATCCCACTAATCAAGGACACAGATGCATCTGCTTGCAGGCCAAGGTCAGTTCTTCTTGGAACGTAGGAAGAGAACAGAAGGGCTTAACGTCCAGTAATCAGATCCCCTGTTGGACAAGGAGGAGACTTAACAAAGTCTTACGACTGAGTGTCTTTACAGCCCAAAGAGCAGGAGTTCCAGCACAATAAGTTTAGCGTCATTGCTGCCTAGGTTTGTTGAACAAAAATAAATTCCTTCTTTTTACTGCTATTAGCCCATCAACTGTGGGCAAGACACATCAGCTATTTCACATTACAAACCAAAAACAAACTCTCCTCCCTATGATTTGACCTGAATTGACTCACTTACAATTCGGCAGTATGCCTTTGGTATTTGGACTTTGGTATATGTTCATTCTAAGTATATACAATGAAAACACGTTTTATGTAATATCAAACTGCAGATTTGATGGATTTGAAAGCAGGTACATACTTTGGTTTGACCGAGCAGAGTGTGTTGTAAGCAACAGGTTTCAGTCAGGCTTTAAGGTGTGCTCAAAACTACAGTGTAACTTATGTCATTCAACAACAGCTGAACACAGAAATGCTTATAACTTTTTCAAACTGCTTCACTTTAAGTGGGGGGAAAATCATAATGTCATAGAAAAGGGTGAGACTAACCAATCCTTCAAATACAGCAGCGATGCACACACTTCAACAATCTTTCCTGGTGGCCAAAAATAGGGTTGCACTTTTACACAAAACTCACTGAAATATATGTGTAATTGATTGAAAAAGAGAACTTAAGAACAGGGCCACACAAAAGGGAGGAAAGGCTAAAGCTTTATTTGCCCGAAAAGACCAGCAATAACCAAGTTCACTCCAATACAAGCTATCATAATCAAATTTTATTCTGAGCCAAAATAAACTATGATAATTTATTGAAACAACACATTTTTTGTAATCATTGTTACTTAAGTAATTGGCATGTTTCATAAACAAAACCGTCTTTCCTGAAAATGGTATGAGTACATTTTTTTTCAAAATGGTACACAAAGAGTGTACCACAGGCAGTCAGCCACATAACCTGAGAAATTCTTTATCTAATCTAACTACTAGGCAATGCTAGAGTGCATTTCTTTGCTATGGACCTGCACATAAATTGCAAGTTGTTATTTTTGTTCATTTTTAAATTTTTTAATAAAGCATATTTGGAAATGGCTTTCAGGGCAGGTCTACTTACTCTCCAAATATGGCTAATATCACATTTATGTCATGTAGAATATACCACCCTGGGTTTTCTGCAAGCCTTTTTTTTTTTTTAAATAAGTGTTCATTTGAAACTAGTTTAAGCTAGCCCTGGGTTTTATTTAGCCACAATTAGTTTGGCTAAGAGTCATCTAATAAACAAAAGTGTGATTGTTTGTATCCTGATGGAGTTATTCAATGTAGGCAAAATTACCACAAAGGTCTTGGTAAGATATTGTATTAGTTATAGAGTTGTTGTGGTCCTGCTGTGCATAGGACCTGATGATAATTATCCATTAAATTAGTAAATTTTTGTGGAAAAACACCCTGAGCAGTTTGTGGCTAAAATAGCATGCATATTGTGATTCATTTGTATCATCCTTGTCAGGGCCCAGGATCCAAAACCCAAAGATTATTATCATTAGACACAATGGAAACCTTTTATACCAGTGCTACTACTGATCATATGCCACGTCCACCATGTATACACCTGGCCTTTTGGTTCAAATTGATCGGCTCTAAATGGATTCACTCATTTATGAAAATAAAAAAACAGACCTAACAGACAAGTATCAGATACTGAACCCTAACCCTTACAAATGAATCATACTAGAAAATATAAAAATGTTTGCTAAGAGAAGATATCTTCCTTGCTTTCAGTTTTGGGTAAACAAATACAAAAAAATAAACATTAAACAAACACATTTTTTTGTATAAATATATACAAAATACTGTATAAAATACTGCAGCCACAAATCCAGCAAGACAACCCCCAGTGCTGTGCCAGAAGAGGAGTAAGGTCAAGTCTTTTTATTGTCCATATTGTAATAGCTCAGACCACTTCCTCAATAAGTGCAAAGCCATTCAAAGAAAAAATAATAAAATGAGTCTTTATGCCCATAACATTCTGCTTGTTTTTTGTGGAACCCTAACTTATCACTACAAGAAACTTTAGACTCATTAAACTCATATATACATACTAAAACATTTCTAATGACTCCATTAACTGGCATAAATCTTCCCTCCTCCCACTACAAAGTAACAACATGGATGTGGAAGCCCACCTATCCCAAGCTGTCAGAGTTGTTCGGGCTCAACTTCACCCCACTACTTAAAACAATATCTGACAACCTCCTTCGCTGGATGACCCTTCAAGTCTCTATTCTGTCTTTACAATGATCCTACCCCAACTCACCATCTCTTGGTTCCAATCTCTAGATTCTATCATCTCTTAATTCCATTGGAAAACAAGACTTGCAGCACCAACCTTGTAACATTACTTTCTGGCTATTAAACTGTAATATGTATTCCAATGCATTTTCAAATATTGGATCCTCATCCGGAATTTTTTCAAGCTGTACACAAAGCAGCGATGATGGCTATATTCATGCTACCTAGCATGGCACACCTGTTCATTTATTTTGAAGAAAAAAAATCATCCCTTTATCCCCCTAACTTTGCCGACTAGGTGACATATCAACCTCAACCTAAACAAAACAAACAGTTGATTATTCCTCATAGTGCTACCTATTGGCAAGAAAATAATCCTCATGTATTGGAAATTGCTTAACAACACACATAACACAGTGATAACATTTACCTATGGATCACTCCATCTCATCTCTTTGGAAAACTGATTTATCTCTGTAGAAAACACTGCAATATAACCTCAGCCCTTCTAGTAACCACTCTTTACATATTTCATTAACTCAATCCTGTTCAACCTATTACTCTTATAATATCAAATAATACTTATTTGTATTTTTTATTTTCCCACCTTTATTTCATTTTATTCTATTTTGCCTGTCCATTAGTCACAATTTGAAGGATGGTGGTCACAACAATAATAACAGTACTGATCATATTATGTTTATACATACTTATATATTGTCACTGTTAAATTATTTAATTTTCTGTACTGTATTTATAGCATATACCAGTGTATCATTGTATAATATATAGTGTATATTTGGTATATTTCTTACTTTATACATTTTATGTATGTTTTTTGACTCCTTTTCTTTAGAGATTGTTTTCTTAGGTTTTATGTTTTGTCATAACTAAAGTTGTTGTTGTTATTATTGTTGTTATTATTGTTATTCCCTTTATCACTACCCCACCACCACAAATACAAATTCACTAGTTGGGGCTGATCTCAGCAGCAGGAGCTCAATTTGGGGCACTCCGATGGTTCTCTCTGGAACAGGCAGCATGGAAAAGGATGGCTTTGTCAAGCTTACTTTTCCGATAAACCAATGCCAAACAAAAAGAAAATAACATGTCCATCTCCCCTCCCTAGGTTTTTTTTTTAGCTCTGTACCCTGTAGCTCCCACCCCCATCCTGATTAAATGCTTGGAGGAACTGGCTCTTCAGCAAGTCAAAGACAACATCCCTGCCAGCCTCGACCTTCACCAGTATGCTTTAAGAGCATTCAGATCCACAAAGGATGCCATATCCACTGCCCTTCACTCATTCTTCACTTACCTGCTGAATAAGAACAGCTAGAGCAGAATGCTGTTAGCTTCAGCTCGCCATGCAACACAGTCTCACCATGAAGCTGAATGGAAAACATAACACTCTGGAGAACACGCTGCAACTGGATATTAGACTTCCTCACAAACGGCCCCACGAGAGTTTGAATTGGCAGTGTAACCTTCTCTACAGTAGTGCTCAACACCGGATGCCCCCAGGGCTGTGTGTTCACCCCCCACCTGTTCACACTGTACCCCCATGACTGCACTCCCAGACATCAAGAGAACTCTATTGTAAAATATGCACATCACACCACCATCACCGGCCACATCATTAACAACACCGAGTGTTCACCTACTGCTCTGAGTTTCATCACATCACCAGTGCATCACCAAGATGTTTAAAAAAATGACAATTAATTTACCTTGTACCTTGTACTTGTATCAGGTTCATGTTCATTCATATAAATTGATACTTATGTTAAGAAACTGAGAGTTTTTTTGCTTTTTTAAAGATGGATAATTTATTAAGCATGGATCAGAATAATGGTTTTTATGAACGTTCTTTTAAACACAGAAGCATGCCACAGTGCTTCTCCTCCAGCCTAAATAAAGCAATTGGATCACAAACGGATCAGACTGATCAGTATCAAAGGCAAAGATTGGCCAGTCAGTAGCTGTGCTAGGTATCTTGTACCTATGGTGGCCCCAACTGATCAGTGAGAAATGACTCTACCTTCAAAAGGAAGGAGGACTGATTCCTTTCTCTGTAAAGCCCAATGCATTTTAAAACTCTCCATACTGTACACATCCTTGTCACAATGTCATACACCACCTTTTGCCTCAGTATCAGCAAAATGTCTCAACCCAAACATGAAGCTCATCAAATGATGTAAATGAGACATTAACAATGTTGGTTATCAAATGCTCATGAGATGCTTTTCACGTTATTACAATATAAGTTATCACTTCTAAACGTGAAACCTTTCATGTTATTACAAAAACATTCTACCTTCTTATTATGTGATAGTGTGGTCAGTACGCCTCCGTAAGAAGGGATGGGACTTTGCTTGTCTGTTGACCCTTAATTCACCTAACCTGGTTGAGGACCACCAAAGTTCCACCGTGGACGGGACATATCACTATCTCTCACATGCACGTGATATGACTCAGCCAGTGGTGTAGTCTAGTTTATTGTAGTGGGTATACTGTGCTGATTCCCTCCCAGCCTCGGACACATGTCCCGGACTGACACCCCATATGCACCACCACACTCACTAACGCATACAGTAGGCTACA
>CAEMYA010000200.1:880810-912701 GCA_903131615.1 Diplodus sargus
GTCATTGATATTGTGCTATTTAGTTGATTGTTCAAGTACCTTGTTGTTTGCGTTAACTATCCTAATGTGGCCCAATCTGATTTTGCATCTTACAAAGATCATGTCAGTGGCCCAAAAAGTTGTCTGATGGAGAAACATCCACCATATTTCATAATGTTATTAATGATGAACTGATAAATTGATTGTTAAGGCAGCTGACTATCAATTCATGAAATTGCTTAAAATTTGCATTCCTAGTATTGACTCCAACAGATGTTACAACATCATGATTTTAATAGTTTTTTCAGTGAAAAGGAAATTATTATGCAAATTGTGTCATTACCATTGATCATGAATCATATCTAGGGCTGTAACCATACACGTATGTAAACTGAAATCGCGACACTCAGATCCACGAACCTGTCTCACGGTGTGAGAAGGCAGAATCGCGACACAACTTCCAGTCCAGATCCAGCCCTATGAACTATAAGAAGCCCCTTTCACATAGTGACGCTGCATTAACACCACAGCGTTCGTTCACCAAATCTCCGCCGTTGTTCATTTACACAGGCTCCTAAAGAGACGTGACGGTACACGTCAGAAAATAAATATGTCTTCCAATTCAGTGCATCTGTAACCTAATAGTTGTTTTTGTGGTAGAAATATTGATATCAGTACCTGTGCAACCCTACCATTTTCTGCTACATAAAACTTTCACTCCACTTCATTTATTTGATAACTTTAGCAAGCAAATTCACATTATTCAATGCTGATCGGCTATTAATCCTGACAGCAGAGAGTGTTGTGGACGCTGAGACCGCAGGGTGGTGACCACTCACAGAGAAAGGTTGCTACATCAGAGCCAGTGAAGTACTGCATTTTTCAGTTTTTTTTTATTTCACTGGCAATCTGACACAATAAACACTGATACCAAAATGCTAAATATAAGCCCTGGCAATCGGACAGACAGACAGTCGGTCCACCCCTAGTACTGGTTGTGCATCAGCATGTGTTGTACAGGGTGGGTTAATGTGTTACTCATCACAACTATAAACTGGATGCATGCATATTTTGGAACATACAGTACGTATATCTGGATGCTTTGGCCGGGATGTGACTTGCATGTTACGTTAGTTGACTTATACAGCTCTGGGGGCCCTGCATTCAGCATCCCAACTGCATGCTTCCAAACTTGTGACATCTTTGGCTATGTTTTGGTTGATAGGACTACACATTTTAGAATGGCCTTTTCTTGTGACCACCTCAAGAACATGAGCAATGAAAGGAAATATCCGAATTGTGTTTCAGAAAGGTGTAGCTGGTAGCCAAAGTACCAAGCATCATTCATTAACTGAATAAAAACAAGGATCAGATGAAATCAAGAAAGGCTGAGTGATGGAAATACATTTTAAGCACAGATTTGAGAGAAGCCAGGCCATATTTCCTCCGTCAGGGTGTTGCAGAGCCTTGGGGATCTTCAAAAGCTCTGTGCCCACAAGTCTGCAGCTGGGAATGTCTGGAATAAATAAAAGCCCCCCACCAGAGAACCTTAAAGTATGAGCAGGGTCTTACAAGAATACAATATCAGAGGTATACTGAGAGGTTTGTTCCTAAGCTGAAAAAAGCCAAACAACATTTATTCACCAAGATTTCTAGCAACAGCTTAACGGCTTAATGTATTTAGACAGGTACCAAATAGATGGCTGTATTTGAATGTTTGTGTTACTGGAGCCTCTAAGAAGAATCTGTGTTTTGGTTGAGTTCAATTGAAGAACATTCAGAGACATTCAGTTTCTTACTAAAGCCCAACTGATGTGTGTCTGAAAGTGAATTTTTGCAGCCGATGGCAAGGGCATATAAAAAGAGAATACACTTGGTCCCAGAATTTACCTATGTGTTATGCAGGAACAAATGAGGAAAAACGGTTATTAATGGGCATGAATAATTTTATGTCTGAGAATAGTATTTGATCCAAAGTACTATACAGTATGCCCAGCCATTTCCACATTCTATCTAATCAGCTGCTATCGATTGTGTCAAAAGTGGCACTCAAGTCAAGCAGTATACAATTGCAATAAGTCAACATCATTGGTCATTAAGAGGTGTCATAATTGAGAACAGTTTATTATGATGGAAACTGAAAAAGAGGAAGCTGTTTTGATTGAGGAAGTCAGAGAGAATGATGACAAGGGACGTTCCCAGCTTCCCATTACTTGAACTTGAGAGTTGTGAAACTGTCTCGTTTGCATCTTACAGCCGTGTGACAAAATGTTGATTAAAAAAAACTACTAGTCTATGCAAACTACATAATGTCAATGTGGCAAGTTAAATACCTTTCAAACCTTCAAAACATGCATGGTTCTTTTCTGGTATAATCTGCATTTAAGGAATGCAGTGTCTCGTAAACTATAATGTATGCAGAAAAACACAGATATAATGTTTTTCATGTCAGTGCCAACATGGCCAGCAGCAATTCCTGTCCTCCTGCAGTCTTTACTGTCGTCAGCCCCACATTCATACCACCCAACAGTTTTTTTGTCTAACATAGAACAGATGGAGAGTCTGATACTATTATTTTTTCAAACCTTGGAAAATACTTGAAAGCACAAGTGAAATCTGTCACCCCCACACAACCTGCACTACTTGAGAATGACTGTTACTTATTATTCATCGCTGCCACGCTGAGCATTTTGATTTCGCCGCAGAAGCTGGTACGCATTGAATGAGGTAATTCCACTGCAAACACCATTTTAATTTCTAGAGGTCAGTTATTATCAGTTGAGGGCCACCTCTGCTGAAAGATCTAAATCCTCTTCATTAACTGCAGCAGCCATACATGCACCCGACAGACTTAAATTAATGTCACGTGTTTCAATGTAGACAAAGAGAGACTAACAGATAATCAGAGACATTCTTTTTTCATAAAGTAATTCTCCACTCCATGAAATACCTGTCAGGCATTACTCTGGCCATGGGGTTAGATAATATAGGCTGACGTTAAATCTTCGTGGTCCATTTCATGTTGGAACAGCTGATTTTACTGGAGGCTGACAAGTGTGGCATTTGAGTCATATCTAGTCTTGCATGGCCAGCCCTCTCTCATTTGACCTGTTTTCAGTTTATCTATTCTCAAATATATAACGCGACACCATCACCTTGTCCATGATTGGGACAGTCAATGAAGGCAGCCAGGCAGGCAGAAACCGTTACGTTACGTCACGTTACGTTACGTCACGTCACGTTACGTTACGTTACTCAATACTGTACTTACCAATGTTGCATTCTCTCTTCCAGATAATCCAGCCACATAACCATCCATCTATTCAATCAAATAAAATTGCATACTTGAGGGTCCTTCTTACCCAGGAGTATGGAAAAACATTATGATTTTCTAAGAGTGGCATTTAACAATTCAATGGGATGAGCATCCATTGTAATTTTTTAATTTTTATCATATCATATTTTTTAATATTTTTCCATTGTACAGATTCCAATGATGTAATCAACAAAATCACATGTTTCAAGATCTTGTGTCTTCCTAACCCCAACCATCAAAAAGGCAGCTACTGCTAGCTTTTCAACTCCAATTAAAGACTGTGTCATGCACATCTCTAAAGTTATTAAATTTGACTAACATTACAAAGCCTGAGTTTCATTGTAACTTATCACTGAGAAGGTGGGAGAAGGAGAGGGCCCTTATGCTCAGTTCAACAGTTCTAATAAAGTTAATACCAAAGATTCTTCAATGTTAGTTTATTGTTGTGCGTGCACAAAAGCACATGTGTACACACGCAACGCAGTTACTTTTTTTGAGCTTCAGTTCCTAAGCCTTCCATGTTGGCATTGTTCAAATGTAATGTACAAGAGGGAGCCACTTTTACCATCTTCATACTAATAAGAGCTTACATTGGCTTTGTAAACATGGACAAATCTGCTTATAATTGGAAACTAACTCCATTCACATTGCCAGTAGAGCTGGGTATTGGCAAGGACATCACGATATAATACACATCACCATACACTGGTCACAATACGATTATATCACGGTGCATATTGCAATATATTCAGGTTGCTGTCTATGATCTGGGTAATCTTAATACATCATTTTATATTGATAATCTAGCCGACAAATTGAGTCAAAACGATTTGATTTAAAATGTTTGTTTTCCAATCTATTTGAATGGTATTGGCAAATTTTTACAGTTACACGCTGTGTTACATAACACACTGATGTAGCTGCCTTGACCAGGTAACTGCACTCTTGCACTTCAGTTCAGTGCAACTTCCGTCTCTTTGTCAAACTCTGTGCAGACTGAATACAAATGAATAGAAAGATATTAACAAACCAATGGTCTTAACTTAAATGCACGCCATAGCATCATGCCTTAAAAGGAGAATAACATTATGGTAAACACCCTAATTTACACACATTGCACACAAAAGCTGGATGTCAGCATGTGTCGGTGTGTTTTTTTTTGCCAGTGTGATAGGGCTGAAGCAACAACGCAGCGCAGCAAATTAGGTTTAAGTTGGATGCCAGAGTATACCGTAAATTACCAAATAATAGCTGGGGCATTTATTTGCTTCAGTCACCTAACAGACCAGGCATTTATTAATTTGGGACAGTCGTTTGATTCAAATAGTTGTCCGTCTTCTGCAAGTGGAGTTGTTGCGGCGGGGGAAACGATTTAGCTGACCAGCACTCGCAGCAAACTCCTTATCTCTGCTGTCACTCACAGTAGTGTACATTTGTTTCTCCATCACCCTAATCATTTTGCGGGACACTCTCCTGTTGCGTGCCCGTTTGCTGATAACTCAATCCTGCATGTTTATCTCCCTTCTTCCTACCTCCACCAGGCAGCCTGGCTCTTTTGTTGTCCTCCTTGTACAGACGCTGAAGCTGTTTTATTTTTTCGCCAATCTCTCACTCTCCTCTGGTCGACAGAGAAACGTCTAGCGGCTGCTTCTCCCCAATTTTCCTCTGCATATTTGAATTTCAAGTCGTACTTTTTTTTTTTTTTTTCTCCACCGAAGCCATGGCGATCATCAATGTGATATTGACTGATAGAAAGCAAGCACAATATGTGACAAAGGCGAAGAAGAAAAAGGTGCAGTGTCAGTGGTCACGTCCTCTTCTTTGATTTTTAAAAAAATGAATTAGATTCTATTTGGAACTGGCGGTTATTTCTCAAAATATACACCTGCACCTGGCTTTTAAAGGGGTTAATTGAAACCCGGCTTTTATTTGGTAATTTACGGTAGTTAATTAAAGAGGAAAACCTGGTATTTCGACTTTTCATAGCACTAGCCTGCAACAACCAGTAACAAATAACAACCAGTTGGCTAAATATTGCATACAGATTTTCTTCTCATACAGCCAGCATGTCAGTATAGGAGTACAACACTGTGATAGTGGTGTTCATTTATCACATTGTTTCACATCTCGTTTGAATATCTTCTGACTGCCTCAGTATAGAATCAGTTGATATTTCCTGATTGACTGTTCAAATCAGTAATGTATGGGTCACTGAACTATGTATACATGTTCAAATTAAGTTTTGTCAGAGTGATTTAAATTGTTGTAGACATGGCGTCAGCTTGCTGCCAATGGCTTTACCACTAATGATGTCTCACTCAATTATTGTCCATAATGCCCACTCACAGTATAGGTCTATATCATTCTTTGACATGACAGCCACAGAAAGGGTTCATAGCAGATTCAGTTTATACGAGCAGTGTGATAGGTTTATATTGTGTAAAATTTTAAGTCAAGGCACTTTTGGGTACAACATGAAAATCTTAGGGATTGGAAGCTGGAGAACGCAAGGATTTGTATGGCTTGTGGCCCTGACTACTCGCAACACCAAGTCACTGAAACGACAGAGCAGATGCAAGCAGAGAATGAACTGAATCAACGTATGTGCCGAAGGTATCCATACTGTCCAAATTGTTGTATCCTGATTTGAGTCTGAGTTTAACTTTAATTTTTATGCATGATTTTGAGTTGAGGAAGAGCCTGTTGCATACTTGCCTTTGTTAACAAGGAGGAGCTGTTCGATGTTAAAGGTGCTGTTTGTAAGAGAAGTTGATTTTTTTAAGTCTCATTCCCAACTCGTCAAAAACTGACACTTTGGGATTGTAGGATGGGTCGGCTGCCATCCGAAAGTGTCGAGTTGGGAAATCAACTTTTCATACAAATAGCTATTTTAAGCTTAGTTTTTGCAGAGAAATTCACTAATAATTTCTCTTCATAGTATTTGAGTGGCTGGTTCCAGTCTCCTTCTTTTAAAGCATGATTTATATATTTTTACAAAAGTCTTTTAGGGGGACACTAGTTGGGGCTTGTTTTTTTTTATATTTTATTTTATCTCGGGGATTGTCTGATTTTGCTGTTTGTTTCATTGCAAACCATCATTTGAAATTTCACATCAATATATATGAAGAGAGAAAGAGACAGGAAATAGGGGAGGTAGAGTAAAATGGCATGCAACAAAGGTCCATACTGATTTTAAACCAAGGGAAGTTGTCTGGCAACTGGATAAATGGGTGGGATCACAGGGTACCTCATGGTACCCGATATATTGCAAGATATATAACAATACATCACGATATCTGTCAAATTGAAGAATACAAAAGCTCTTAGAAAGGTAAAGTGCAGGATTTCTCTATTTATTCACAGCAATTTGGTGTCAGTTGCATAGAATTTGACACAAACTGAGATGAAACACTGAACAAAAAGTATATAGAGTCAATAGTGCCTTTGTTAAAAACACACTTAATCTAAGTCAATGTCCACATGTGCCATAATATAAACTGGCAAAAGTCCAAACTTTTATCAAACAGCACAGTTCTACAGCAAAACAAGTCTTTGAATTAGATTAACAGAACCATATAAAACAAATCATTTTCAAAAAGACAGGTACAAATTTTAGTACTTTGCAAGCATAGCCTATCCACATTTTATGCTTATCCTTTTTAGAAGCTTAACAAACTTGTAACACGTTTTAATAGATACATTTTTACATGTTTTTATTGCTTTGCATAAACCTGAGAATATTTCAGTGCCTTGTAATAATTTGTATTATGTAAACCTGAGCACATATCCATTCATCCTCAAATTTGCATATTCTTTCTCCGGAACAGCAACTGATCACCATGCTCTGAGCTTTGATAAGCATTGGTATGAGTCTCGTGCATCTCCCTTTGTTTGTGGCACGTAGGGGTACATTTCCTACTCATTATCAATGAAATAATCAGTGATGTCACATAGGACTCATGTTCGTGGTGTTGCCCTTGTACTTTAGTTTTACCTGAGAGTTCTTGCATATTGCACAGTCTTTATCGATTTTTTTTTGTTGAAACGTGGCTGGGGCATCACAACATAACTTTCTTGACATTTCTGCTCGCCATTAACCCACTTATCAATGTTTTGTCCCAACCCCACTTTAGTTGTTATTACTTGGTCTGTCATTATTTCACATCAGAGATTTCTGGTTGTCATCCGCTCAGTGGTTTGAAGGAACCAGGGGAAAAAGATGATGGCAACTACTTAAATGCACCAATCAGACTCAACCAGCATTTGAATCTAAGTGTGATGGCAGTGGCAAGGTTGTTGATAGGCCATAGTCAGTCCAATCCCAAACATACCTGTAAAAGTTCTTGAGTTCTCTAGTGTTCAGCCCTTAAAATATAACAAGGGTCTTGTCACCAGTTTTCCGCATAACATTCAATTTGCTCAGCACAAGAAGCAGTAGTCAACTAGGGTTGTGACAAAATATTGGCGGGCAATCACGGGTGTCACAATTTCGTGATCATCTTTCGCAATGGTATTGTATCATGAGTAAATCTTGCCGTTTTTACATCTGCCGGCCTGGCTTTACTCAGTTGACTCGATTTGCTTTTTCAACACAAATGGGCTACCTGCTTGAAGATGTGTCTTAAACCAGTGTCGCATAAGTACTATCGAAGAATCACCGCTAACAAAGTGGCTCTGCTTATTCAGTTACAAATGTGTTTCATCTACTTTAACTTCTTCACAATTAAAGCCCCCGTTATTTAGTCATTTAAAAGCTTTTATTATGAAGCAGCATTACAGAAGCGTTGTTTTCAGCAGCAGTAACTTAACATGACTCCTAAAACGGTAAACACGACTAAACAGTAAAATTGAAACTAACAGGACAAGAGAAAATACAGAGATTCAGTTAGTTGCTCCAAAGCTTAAGACAATGACTTTCTCTCAGGTTTCCTGCACTGACATGAGTTGAGTATCGATTTGAGGGGGAGATGGGTGCTTGTTACAGGCTGGTCATGGTCGTGAGACGTCACCGCAACTCACTTGCAATTGGGGCAGCTTAGCCCTACTCTGGAGCCGGTCTGTCACTGGCGTGGCTCGGCTCAACACAGTAAAACTGGTAATGGAAAAAAGCAAATCAACATGGCTAGTTGTGGAAAAATACTAGTGGAAAAATGGCATTTGTGACTCCTAACCCTATGCTCAACCAGCTAAAACAAGTTGTATAATGTCTTCTGTGGCTCTCAAGGAGCTTTTTGAAGCTTTGAAAGTGAACGTGATGATGTTGAACTGGGGGTGTAGGGTGCTAAAGAGGGTGCCTAAAACATTAAAACCATTTACATCTATCAGCTTTATCAACACATATTGTGGCAGATTTGAGTCCTGTTGATTGTGAGGTGGGGCCTCTTTGGACTTGTTCCATGGATGCTCAATCAGTTTGAGATCTGAGAAATTGTAGTGCCACCTTGAGCTCTACAGCATGTCACATTTCTTAAGCCATTCCTGAGCAGCTTTTGTGGTGTGGAGGGGGCCACGACTATTGGGGAATGCAATAGTCATGACCGGGTGTACTTGATCTACAGGACAGAACATCCAAATGAGTGCCAGGACCCAAAGAGAGTAGTGCATCATGAAGAGATGATAAATGTTATTTATTTCGTTTATCAGTGTTTTTGTGTTTGTTTGGTTTTTTTGGCTGATTTGAAGGTGGGTCTAATGAAAGATATCACATTATGGAAACTGTGGATTCCAATGTATTGTTGTTTTTACATGCTGAATTGCTCGAGTACCCCTTTAAAACTGATTGCAACTCTTTCAGTCATGAAAATGTAATATTACAAGAAAGTACTTCTTAACCAGTTTGTCAGGGTCTAAATGTTTTTTGAGTTATTGATTTTTGGTTTGATTTGACGTCCAACTCCTGTGGATATTGAGTGTATTGTTAATACTCATCAACTGTTCATAGTAGAGCCCCTATGGCCTATCCTATATTTAAATGGATGATGAAATAATTTGCCTGTTCAAACGAATGCTGGCTGCCTGTTACAGCACTGCGCCTCACCCTTTTCATCCCACCCTTTGTTGAAGTTTCAGGTTACAAGTGTAATGATAACTGCCTTGAATTCTGTGAAATTTAAAAAAGACCAGACACTCTGAATTTAGTAAAGGTCTTTTTTGTTTAGAAATTATGTTAATTTCTACCAGTTGTCATTTGATAGCTTTTTTATGCTATATGCTTGTCACAGTCATCTCTTGACTGTTAAGGCATCACTATACATATTTCATTATCATTTTGCATGTTGCATGACTCTTCACTTTCTCAATGCTCCACAAGTTTGTATTTGCAGCTATAAATTCATTTTAAGATTACATTGGCAAACTCAAACCTTTTAAGGCCGCAACTTTGAATGAAGCAGCCTCCCTATCAGATGGAAGAATGTGAACAGGGAGTGAGTTTAAGCAAGACCCACATTCTTCCATAGCAACCAAACAGCTTACATAATGCAGCATTTATTCTTTCTTGTATTCATTAAGACTGTGTACTGTGCAGAAAAAGTGTAAATAATATTTAACCAGGTCTTATGTACATTTAGTGCCTTAGTCACCACGATAAGCATTGATGTGATATGCGTGAACAATGAAAAACTCTTTGTCTTGTATGGTCAGTCACTAAACATGGGATTTGCTCACTGCCTCCTACCCTGTGTGCAGTGGAGGTAACTAAATGCTTTTAAATTTGAAATGTCCTTTTCTCTGATCCATGCTGCGTGAGATAGAAATTGTTGCATACAGTGTGAACACAAGTAATGTGCTGTTGGCAGCAGGATGTAGGGAGAAATAAGAATGGATGGACATTTAAATTATTGCGCTGTGCACACATTTGCAATGCAAACACTGCCACAGCCATTACTGCTCACAAATATATAACAGAGGTAAAAGCCATAAGTGACAATGGAGCATTTGTAATGTTCTTTTTGGCTCTTGTGCGATGTCTTCAGTTAAGCCATTTAAAAGTTAATTGATATTGTCAAATAATTTATTTATTTTTTATTATATTTTTTTCATGAGTGTGGGACAATTGGTGTCTCTGTATTTATTTAAGTCATTATTATACAGACAGCATTGAGATGACAGTAAAAAGGGGAAAGAGGTGTGGAATAACATGCAAACAAAGTTTCCTGGCTAGACTTCAGCTGGACCATGTACACTGTGGTGTAGCACTTTAAATGCCTAGAAAACTGGAGAAACAACTAGCCTGGCTCTGTTCAGGAGTAAGTCTATGACTAATATTTGTTATTTCTGCTAAGGAAGTTATGTTTTCACCGCTATTGATTGGTTGGTTGGTTTGTCTGCAGGATTACACAAAAACTACTTAACGGATTTCCACTAAACTTGGATGTAGGATGGCCCAGAATAGACCCTTATTTTTTTAGGTGGCTGGTATCTAGTAATGAGTACAAGAGTGGACTGTTGGACCTTGGCAGAGGCATGTGTCCTCCTGAGTGCCACTCATCTTTCTATCATGGGTTGATCTGCCAGATATAGTTTTTCTTTGATTTGTTGTTTACTCTTTAAAAAAATGAGATGTTGGTCAAAAATGGCCATCAAAGTACAGTTAAATACACCTTGTTCAACTGTACGTCTTGTTTTGTATAACCGGGAGTCAAAACCAGAAGAATATGAAGGTAATTAAAAAAAGAAAAAAAAAGCAACTAGTTTGGGAACCAGGAGCCATCACACATTTGGCTTTTGTACTTGTAAAATTAATTTAGTCAATAACAAAAAAAACTAAATGTTTCAATTATTTAGTTTTTTTATTCATACAAAAGCTGAACATACTGTTTACTAATTCATCACTGAGTTTGTGTGCTAAGTCCTTTTTTCAAGTTTAAAAGTTTTATAAACGGTAGCTCAGGGGTATTCAGTTTAAATTCAAAGAGGACCACCTGGAGAATAATTCCTCAAACGATGCAATATGCGTTGCTGCCATATACAGTATGTTTAAGCAGCCAAGTAGTTTAATCAGGAGAGACTTCACTGAGTGAACATGAAGATTTATCGCAATGTGTACTAAGGAGAATGAGAAAGTCTCTGGTGGTTAGACTCCATCGTGATGAAGTAATATTTTGGGGAGGTAATGAAGCTGTGTGTACAATAGGAAACCCCCCGATGGAGTCTAGATACTGGTGGTAGTGATGGAGGAAGAGGGATCCTGGAGATCTGACAAAAGGGGGAATTTAAAAGACTGTTTAAAAGACTTCACATTGACACTTTAAATAACTGCCATGGTCAGACTGATTTTGAACTGCTTATTTGACATGTAAGAGTCCATTCTTGATTAAGCATTGGTTTTCATCGTCTTCTTTTCTTGTTTTAGAAACATGCCATGTGGAATGTCTTTTTTCTGACTCCCATATTCCTCCAACAGCTGCCTCTGTGTCATAAATGGAATGCACCATTACGGCTATGATAACATTTTTCTGTTTAGTCACTTTGTTATAAGTTGCATGTAGCTTCATCAGAAGCTAGTGATAGTCACTTTTTACTTATCCACTTTTTTTAAATGGCTTGTGTTCATTTAGAGGTGAAGACACTCTCGCTAGCTAGCTAAAATGGGAAAAAAAGCAGACTGAATTGCATCATATTTATGTCTGATCTGAAGTGTTTAGTAAACTTCCTGTTGAATCATCATGGGAAAAGACGTGAAATTCAAAGTTCACAAAAGAAATCTTGGAAAGTTTAACACTTGTGCAGTGGCTCATGAGCCAAAATGTTAAGAACTTCTGAGGTAGAGTGGGATATTTTACAGCTACCCTTCAGACCCCACTACACACACACACACACCAGCACACATACTGGCATGAGCAATTACCCATCACCTCCTTACCACCACACCACTTTCACACACACTTAGCCATACACACATGCTTCAGCAGATGGGTGTGGCGAGTTATGGAGAGTGGCTGGAGGCGGACAGCTGTGTTTATCTTGGTTCCATCTGCGGGTGGGTGTTCAACAGTGTTTGTTCAGGGGAGCATGATTACCGTTGTGTCAGGACTACGTCTTGCTACGATCCATGTTTACTTTACCTTTCTTCTGCGGATATCCTCTAGATCACTCATTTATTGTTCTTCGGCAGCAGAATAAATGAGTCACACTGTTTTCATACTATGTCATGGAAAAGTTTAACCTTGATTTACTTACACGTGAATCTTATCTCACAAATCTAAAATAAAATCTACAGTGCTTATAAAAAATGATTCACCCTATTGGAGGTTTTCCCATTTCATTACAGTTAGAAATGGAATCATGGTATATGATTTGACTTTTTTGACTAAAAAATTACAAAAAAAACCTATTCAACGTCAAGGTGCAAACAGATTTATATTAAGAAATGTCAATTAATTAAAGATATATAATGTAAAATAAATGACTGCATAAATATTCATCCCCTTTAAAGTGATTGACCTAATTAAACAGAGAACCAGCCAATTGGTGCCAATAGTCTCATTAGTATGAGTGAAATGTAGAGAGCAGTGAACGTATCTCAAGTGATTGTAGTATAAAGACAACTGTGTCTTAAGGTCCACTCACTAGTTAATTAGTAGTCCTGGCTACAATTACACCATTACAAAAAAACAGAACACTCCAAGGTTATTGAAAAGTATAAGTCAGGGCATGGATACAAAAACATTTACCAAGTCAGTGAACATCCCCCGGAATTGAGTTAAAACGAATGAAAATGACCTAGAGCACACAGTGAAAGCTACACAGAAATGTTTTATGGAATAAGGTGAATGTTCTGAAGGGCTGAGTCAAAGCCCAGACCTCAATCCATGGCTGGAATCTGGAATTCGTGGCTGGACACAGCTTGAGCAGATTGGTAAAGACGAATGGAGTAAAATTACAGTGTCCAGATGTGCAAGCCTGTTTGAGACCTGTCCACATGGACTCAGTGCTGTAATTGAGGCCAAAGGTGCATCTACTAAATACTGACTGGAGGGGGATGAATACTTATGTGATCACTTATTTTACTTAATTTCAATTGATTAATGATAAATTATATTGTAGAAATCGGTTTTTCACTTTGACATTAGAGAGTTTTTTTGTATTTTTTTTGTCAAAAAAAGCCAAATTAAAATGACCATTGATTCCATTTGTAAAAGCAATAAAAGGGCACAATGTCCAAGGGGGTGAATACTTAGGCACTGCATTTTCTCACTGATATAATCTTGCAGTTGCTGGATTAATTTAGCATGGAAGGCTTTCTGTAATAAATTGTAATCATAATTTTGACTTGGCTAGGTGATCATTTTTATATCCACTGTCAGCCCAGCAATTTGTGATTAGTGATATGTTTGCAAATAAGCACAATTAATTAAATACAATATATTTCTACTATATATTAAAAATTTGTAGCAATTTACATGTAATTTATTGTTTTTTATTGGCTGTATCAGCGGATTGTAATGTGATGTAAAGAATAAGACCTTCCCCATCTCCCGCAGTCACCTATACAAGCCTATGGACCATTTGTGTAGGTTGTTTAATGCTGTTGGATTGTCGATATTACACTTTACGGAGGAAACTCGAGGAAGACCCAAATGCAGACACACAGGAGGCAGGAAATAGGTGAACAAAAAGCGAGCTTTAATTAACAAAGCTGAACAACGACAACAGCAAGAGGGCAAGGAAACCAAAAACAGGAGTCATTAGGGACAAAGGAGAAAAGTAGCAACCAAGAGCTAAACAAAGCAAAGTTCAAATCAAAAGAGAAACAAGAAACCAAAACGGTAGACACGAGGAAACACTGGAGGCACACTGGAGCAGAATGCAGGGTGGCAACACAAGACGGAGTAACCGGGAAACATCACGGAGAGACGAACAACGGATGACGGAATGAACTGACAAACACATGAGAACAAAGACTATATACACAGGGACACTGAAAAGGGGAACAGGTGAGGTGAGTGAGCAGGGAAAAACTCAGAGAGGGAAAAACACACAGGAGAAACTGAAAAGCAAAAAGTACTCGTGTCAGATTTTATTTATTTCTTTTGCGACAGCCCAAAGGATGTGACTTGAGTTGTACAGCTCTTATTTCATTCAAGTGCCGTTAAGCTCCTGCAAAATGTTAAAAGTTATTAACTTCTGTGGTATTTATGTATGGGTAATGAAACATTGCAAGTCAAAGCAATGCTCGTCCAGCACCGTCCCTACCAACCTGATTCGACACCCTGAGAGTATGACCTCTTCCACCAGATGAAGAAGGAGGTCAGTGGTGGCCATTTTGACAGACTTCTACAAAGATGTTTGCTGTGTCTCAATTCAGGGTCTGCATCCTTCGAAGGACCCGGTCTTTGCGGTCTTCGAAGGTGAGTCCTTCGGAAAGAACTTGTTAACCGCATCAACCGTTTCCTGGTTGCGTCACCAGAAATGTGGCCCCAAAGGATGCAGACCCTGAATTGAGACACAACAAATATCTATATGCTCCACGGCCACTGGACAAAGTGTGAAATTGTTGGAGGGGACTGTGTTGTAGAGAAATGTGCTAGGTTTTCTGAACTTGATGGCTTCTACCTTATAGGCTGGACACACTGGATGCTCGCTCTTTTAACAGAGGTAAAGCAAAATCACGTCATCATATTAATGGATAATTAGTAAGTCAAACTCAATTTAAACAGATAGACAGCCTGTTAGGCCAAGAACTTTTCAGTCGCCCTTTTGTCCTCATGCACTAAAAAGTGAAACTGTTTTATACATTTGTGTATGCATGCGTGGTATTAAATCTGATTTCGGTTGAGATATAAAAAAAATCCACTTACACATTTAACAATTAGAGCAGGGCTGTCAGGCTTATGTGGCTCTGACCTTAAAGCAGCAATCTTAACTTTTTCAGTTTCATTCTCCTTGGCGACATCGATGGCGATAAGTGACAGTTGCAGGTGTATCACGCCATCTCGTCAACGGAGAAAATAAATTAGGCCCGTCAGGTTGGCTGTTTGCAAGCCTAATGACTTCCACCAAGGTTTCATGAGAATCAGGCCAAATGCATAGTCCTGCTGACAAACGGTACCGAAAACACAAGCTCCTTGGCGTAGGTAACTAACATGTGGTGACTAACATTACCCCAAAACCATGTCCACAATTTAGGTAGAGTTGATTTTACATTCGACATTATAAACTTTAGCAGTACCTCCAGGTCCAAGACAAAGAGAGCAACATCTGTATCTAAGTCCCTTTTTTTCTATTAGTGCTCTACACCTTGGCAAGGCAACAGCGATATAAATTCTGGTTCTTCCTCGCTGACGGTCCTTTGCACCTTTTTTTGAAAAGTCAATGTCTGTTGTTATTGGTCTTTTCTTTGTTTATTTGGCCATGTCCATTAAACACTAGCAGAGACCAGGACAAACAAAACTGTTACATCGCTTGCGAACCAGCTACTCTCTCTGGCAGACCAACCACTGCTCACTACTGGGTGAATGCGTCACTAACTGTGAGCTGCTTGTGGTTATTTCCACCACTGACACCCAGTGTAAACTTTGCTATTACAGCACTAGTGCTCTGAGGCTGTCAGCCAACTCTCTAAATGTGAACAGCTGGCTTTCACATCAACTTTTTCTCCCACTGACCACAGATACAAATATTATCAAAGTGTTTACAGATTTCTGTTTAAGGAAAACTTGTTGTTGTATGAAGTTGTGGTGGTGGTGTGTGCACCATCTGAAGTGCGTGTTATAGTTGTGATCTCTGCTGTGTGTAGGATAGTTCAAACAGCACCGTTTGGGGTTGTTATTAAGAGATGCAGGACTTAAAGCTAAAGTGTTGCTCTCCATGTGTTGTGTGTCTCTGCAGGTGGCCAATCAAACGCTCCACACAGATCGGCCAGACCTGCCAGATTGTTTCCAGCTCTCTGTACTGTCATGGCTGCCGTGCATCTACCTTTGGGTTGTGTCCCCCATCTATCTCTTCTATCTCAAGAGGAACAACAGAGGCTACATCATGATGTCCATCATGAACAGATTCAAAACGGTGAGAGGGGACTTCGTTGCTGATTTATTTGGGCACACAATGGCAAGGATACACTGATGCACCTGGTGCTATTGGTCACTCAGCGATGTCCACTTCTAAGAAGAATTGGTCAATTACTATTTTACGTCATAGCCCCGTGGTCTTCGAATGTGCAAGACATTTTCCCTTTTTTAAAAAAAAAATTGAAAGACATCTGTTCCTGCGTAATATTTTACATTTAGGAAAACACATCATGCTGTTAAGTTGTTTGCAACAAGAAAGTGGGATCGTCCAATCTGTGCTATTTACCCTGTGTTAGTAAACCTTGTGTCCTAATTCTAACACCATGGATGTATTAAGGACAGCTGTACACCATACTAAAATCTAATGTTTGGATGAGTTATCAGCCAGCTCATGATCCCTTTTGCTTCAACAATTTTTACAGTAATTAATGTAATTAATGTTTTTTCACCGTTGCTCCTTTTTCCGTCTGCTCTCAGGTGTTTGGCTTGTTGTTATGGATCGTATGTTGGACAGATCTCTTTTATACATTCCATGAGCTGCGGCAGGGTCAAACCCAGCCGCCCATCTACTTTATCACCCCGCTGGTTCTCGGCATGACCATGGTGAGTATATGTCTATCCAAAAGCAGTTGTACAAGAATTCAAATTGTGAGTAGAAGCCTCTTTTGGTAGACTACGCAGCCAAATGCGTCATCAAAAATTGTTCTGAGAAGGGGAAAAACATCTGAAAGTTTTAACAAAACATCTTCTCTGTCATTAGAGCTATGAAATATTAAATCACCTTCAAGTGTGAATGCAAAATTGTGAAATTAGCATTTATCTTATCATATTGGCATGTAATTATCAGTATGAATTAAGGGGGAAAAAAACACATCATGCCTCCCTTTTTCAAACATTTTTCTGATAAGTCATGGCTTGTAAGAGCCTGCACTGTAAAAGTGATATTTGTTGTAAAACATTTAATTGGTGGTCTCTAAAAAGCCAGATCAGAAGAGGCGATCAGATAAAAAAAGATGAGACAGTTTCTCTAGCACTGCTATTATGCCATAGCGTGCTGTAGGGCTTGAGACAAGCTGTGACGCATCATCCCCCCACTTGAGGACAGAAAACGTACTTACTAGGAACAGACAACCCCAAATGACATATTGAACTGACTACTCCTGACTACGGGGGGACTACGGAATACACTGCTGCCATAGTTACATCTTTCTCCGCTACGCTGTTTCAGTACTGGTTAAAATCACTGGCTGGCTTCTCAGAATGAGACTTAACGTTGTGAGAAATGTTCCCTATATGTGTTGTGCTGGTGAAACCCAGTGCTGCTAATCTGCATGTGTGTACCTGTGGGTGAATGTGACATGTGTTGTAAAATGCTTTGAGCAGTCTGTAGACTGGAAAAGTGCTATAGAAATGCAAGTCCATGCAGTGTTCCATTTATAATCTGTATTGAAGTGGAGCTAGTTAGTTGTTAACAGCCGGGGAGCAGCATTGTCCTGTGGTAGAGCAAACAGTTAACGGATCTTAACATACAGTTAAAGTGACATTTACTGAAGTACTTTAGCTGAGTACAGTTTGGAGTTTGGCTCAACAGAATGACAAATCAATAAAATGTATACTGATGTTAAATCGGTGTATATTTTATTAATCTAGCCATGTTAGAGGTTGAGTAAGGCAACCTGAACACCCCTCATACTGTAGCAAGAAGAGCTCTTTTCTGTGCTGGTACTCTCACACACTGGGAGAGATTGGCTGCCCCCGACTAATCCACCCACGAGGCCACCTTTCTGAGGAGACGGGGTAGTTAGGCTGTGCTGACCTAACAAAACACAGTAACTCTGTTTATTCATTTACTGTATTAACTGCGTTATGGGTGTTTTGCTTTTACTTTAAAGCATTAATTTGCCAGAGCTGGCTGGAACCCAAATCCAAACTATAAAATAGGCACTCTGCAAATGGATATTGGACTTCCGCACAAACAACTGACAACACAAGTATTTGGAAAACACAACCATCATCACCATATTACAAAACTTTCCCTAAGAATTCATATCTGAAGAAAGCCAACAAAGTCCACTGCCACCTAGTAAAAGGTACAGATATAAAGAAGAAAATCTGCTGCCATACCTCCAGACTGTGGAGCAGCTTCTTTCCTCAGGCTCTGAGACGACTCAATTCATCCTCCGCACTCTACTCAATAAAACACTAAAATTGTTGTTTTTTTTGTTTCTGTTATGTAGCATAAAGGGACTTAAATTCAGTTTATTTTGTAACCCTGCTGTTGTAAAACGACAAATAAAAAACCTTTAACCTTTTTAATTCCAAACAGTTATTAACAGTAATTAATACATCCTAATCACCATAGCAGATTGTCTGTTTTAGCTGCTAGCGTACAAAAAAGTCCACATGCTCTGTCTTTTATTCATAACAGGAAATTATGCAGTACTTGCAACATCAGATTAAACTGCAAATCTGAAATATTTATATTTTATCTCTGATCTCTTATTTCCTTTGTACATTGCATTTGGAAGAAAACTGTTGCCTGCACAATCAAAAGTTGAGCGTATATAGTATGCATTCATTCTTGTTTGACTCACTTTTACAGTGTGAACACACTGTATACCCAAAACCTGTTCTAGCAGCATAGAAAAAGCAAGACTGAAATCATTCAGATAGAGCACCATACTTTAGGTCTGTGGCTCCAGCAGTGTGAATGGGCTGTATGTAAGCATGAGAAACTGAGAAGGGACATATTCTGGGCACATTTTTTATAGAACTTTGACCATGAGCAGTTTAAACGACATTTTCCCACGTCCCAGTATACATTTCAGAATATGTCATAGCTGATTAAACCAGCACTAACTCTGAAGCTTACATGTTGTCAACGTGCCCGCCCACTCACTCTTTGTGAGTGAATTCCAGACAATTGTCTGCTCTATTTACACATATGGCACACCCAGGCTAAGGACTAAGGAGCGGGCAGGGTAAAGTCTCTGGAAAATAATGCAGACATTTGTGTCCATACATACAGTTCCTCTGGGTAAACTCTGGATAAATCCAGAGTTACAATGCATGCGTAAAGGGGGCTAAACTCAGTCTCTCCCTCCACCCCCCTCACCCTTTTCCTCACTCCATGTAATATCCCCCTCCCCCCTTTTCCTCTCTCCATGTAATATTCCCCTCCCTCCTCTCTCAGCTGTTGGCCACATTTCTGATCCAGTTTGAGAGGTTACGCGGGGTTCAGTCATCAGGGGTCCTCTTCATCTTCTGGTTCCTGTCTGTGCTGTGTTCCATCGTGCCTTTCCGCTCCAAGATCCTACAGGCCTCCAAAGAGGTGAGAATGTGCATTAGCCCTCGTATTCCTCTCTACATGTCTGTCATCACTTCTCCGTCTGGTACCCTTTCATCTTCCTTGGGTCATTATCCCCAGTCTTCTCATCTTGATACCTTCTTGTACTTCATACATTCTTTGCTCTTGCTTTTCTTTCCTAGTTTCTTTACCCCTGCCTCTTATCCTTCTCAGTGCTCTTGACATTGAATCAACTCTGCTTCCCCACCCCACTTTCATGTTGTCTCAGGACTTGGTGTCCGCCCAGTTCACCACTAAGCAGAAAAGGGTATAGTAGTCCTGTTGTTCCAACTGTGCTTATCTTCACCTCTAGTGCTGCAGAGCTGCAGCACACTGCAAACAAACCCTGCAGGCAACAAGATAAGCCAGTTTAAGTGTGGAGCAAGATACATAGACAAGGCAATTTGGAAAAACTTGAAGGAAAAATTTAAAATATGTATTTGAAGCAGCCACACTGCAAAAATAGAGAACAATCATTGATAAATACTGCTGACCTAGGTGACTACTTGGCTGGATGCTGAGAATTTTGGCTTCCAAGGCTGTATAGCTGTAATCTACTGGAATTACAAGACTCTCAAATAAATAAGTCCCCTTTTCTTTTGGGAGCAAGGTGATTAGTGACCTATTAAACATTTCTACTACAAAGGCAGGAATGTGTTGTTTTCAAGCAAAACAAGG
Organism: Diplodus sargus; assembly: GCA_903131615.1. Taxonomy (NCBI): domain Eukaryota; kingdom Metazoa; phylum Chordata; class Actinopteri; order Spariformes; family Sparidae; genus Diplodus; species Diplodus sargus. Next base: position 901,140 of record CAEMYA010000200.1, read on the forward strand.
TTACCTTAAAGCTGCTGTAGTATATATTTTTTACATGACTACTTACTTAGTTACTACGTACTTGAAGGGGTTACTTATAGTGATGACAGCCACAGAGAATTATCACCTGACTACAAACTTTTTGACTACTTGACAATGCGCCCACCTCCCATTATTCATCTTCTCCGATGAGCCTCCTAGATTAAAGTTTTTTTGTGTGAATCTATGAGTATGAGCATAGCCAACGACAAATTTAGTCGAGGGCAGACGATCACAGAGTGCATCTTCTCACCCTGTTATCATAGTAGTCTCCAGCTATCCGGCGCTGTGGATCCAAAAGAGGCGTGACGGTACACGTCATGATGATGATGTCTGTGTTTAAATGATTTTTCTGGGGGAAAGTTCACTGAAGCCTCTGTTGGGAGGGCTGACCGTCATGGTGACTGTTTTCAAGACAATGACTACAACACAATAGTGGAAGGAGACAAACAAGTGATTAGTTTAAGTTTTTTCGCCGGGGACAGACGCCTTGTATAAGTCATATAAGTTGCCAAAGACACGACCAGTGACTACGTTACTGTTGTTTGGTCATGTAATGTTGCTTTGTGGGGCATTTCTCTTTATTTTGTCTAGGGAAGGATTGTTTTAGTTATCACATTGTAAACACCATCAGATCGACACGCCCCCACTCCGCGTTGCTGGCTTATCCATTCACAGAGGTACAGTTCGCCTCTGCTGCGCCTCTGATACTACCTCCGGAGGCGCATCAGATGCACAGCGAAATTTCACCCTCGCTGTATCTGAGATTTTCACAAAGAGGAGGATGTGGAGAATTCAACGCTTCACACCCAAATGGCAGTGTGAATGGGGCTAGTGTTGTTTCCAACCACAGCAGGCTGTTGTTTTCAGTCAATAAGCTCAAGCTGTGGATTTCAACTTGGACTCTGAACTCAACTCAGTTCCCCAGAATTCTTCAGTCTTCACACCTCGGTGCATAGACTGCCCATTGACCCAATACTGAGCTACCATTAGTCAGATTGACTGCTGACCCCCCCACTGACCAGGTTATCAAAAACTCCTGCTCCTTTTTTTGTTCTCTCTCCTCTCCAACTGGGTGGCCTGGCCCCCAGCTACTCTGCAGTTCCAGCAAGCCTACAGAACTTCTCTCCACAGCAGCGACGTGCTGTCCTGCTGGTACCCAAACTCAGTTAGGACCAGCAGCTGTGACACAAAGCTTGTGCACAATACTAGGCTGTAGGCTGTATTCTTTCTATCAGAATACATACACACAAGTATTTAAGTACTTCTAATCATGTCATCCTTGCTGAACCACATAGCAGGCAGTTTCATGGCTGCAGTCTCTTACTCTTGTAAACTAGAACTATTTATGCCACCATGCATGATGTCAGTCTTCATTGTTGTTTTTATTGTGTTATGTCATGATCCTCTCTTCAGTTTCATAAAGAAGTCCATTCAGACATTGGTATAATTAAATACCTACGACTAATTTTCCTGCATGTAAACACACTGTGTATGCTTGCAACTACATGTCTGAAGTGACCTCTTTGTTTGTGTATATGTGTGTGTCCTTCTTTAACCTTTACAGAGCGAAGTGACAGACAAGCTTAGATTCACCACGTTTTACTTCTACTTTGCCTTGGTGGTCTGCGAGCTGATCCTCTGCTGCTTCAACGAGAAACCTCCTCTCTTCTCCAATGTTGTCACAGACCCCGTGAGTGGAACACTGATGTGAACGTGTAGTGCAGGATCCATGGAGTGTGTGTGCGTCTTTATGCTATACAGTATATCTTGAATGTTCAGTGTTCTGAGCAGTTTTAAGTCTCCGTGTGTGTTTTGGGGCTGCTTCGTGCTGGTTCATGCAAGTCCCACACTCACACAGAGAGCCCGGTTGTTATTGGCTGCTCACAGAATATGCCCTCCTTATCCTTGTATAACCTCTCCGTCCTATTTTCTGCACATTTTCAACATCTTTTCAGAATCCCTGCCCTGAAACCACAGCCGGTTTTCTCTCCACCATAACGTTTTGGTGGTTCACCAGGTGGGCTCACACTGCACCCAACATCCACAGACACACACTTTGTTGTATGCGTGGTGATTTGATTTTAATCACGGTGAATAGCAATCATTCTTTTGTTGTAGTGCTTTTATACTGTTCTGTATTAACAAGGAAGTTAGAAAAATAGGCAGTTGGCTCCTACTAGCTAAAACAAAAACAATGCCAAAGTAATTCTGAAATAGAGCTACACATGCTACTGGTATAGCGGCTAACTTGCTAAACTAGGTTGGTGGTAATCATCAGCCTTGTTAAGCTTAAATTTGTTAGAAGTTGTGTAGCCTGTTGTGAAGTAGAGGGTCTTGTGGTTGGCTAAAAGGTGGGGGGACAGTGACTGGTGGAATGACGCAGCATCATGCACCTACTTCACACTTCACTCCTCACAATGCCTACATAATGTTGTTATTTAAAAGCTTTTATTATGAAGCAGCATAATTAATAAACATTGGATTTTCACTCACAGTAACTTAACACTACTGTCATAACAGCTGAAAGTAGGGCTGACTTTTTTTAACGATTAATCAATCAATCATTTATGTTTCAATATTTTATTCAATCATCAACAAAAAATATGACAAAGTATAGACTGCAGAGCATAATTGCCCAACAAAAAATAGCCCAGTCTGGTAATCTGTGTAATCCTAACATCTATCACATTTGGGTGGGAACAAAAAGTACAAGTAGTAACTAGTAACCAGCATGTTTAACCTACTGTGGTAGAGGCATGACCGGAGATCATAAGCAGAGTAGAGTGGGTATGAATCAGTAATGTTATTTATTATGGAAAATACTACAGAGGTAACACAACAGACATTTCTCTGTGTAGCATTAAATTTCACTTTGACTTTGGTTTGGTCTTTTGTTCCCCAGTTTAAAACACAGCGATGGTCTCCCTCATCTTGGTTTTTAATGTGATTTTAAAATCTGCTGATGAGGACAGACAATCACTAGTAGGACCAACAAGCCAGTAGCATTACATATAATGGACATATAATGGAAATGAAATAAATTATCATCAGAGGAAATGCCATTACAAAATGAAAACAGACTTTTGAAAACTGGCTTTTTGAAATAAAAACTTATATGATGATGATGATGATGATGATGATGATTATGATAATAATAAAAATGTCTTAGCTTTGCATAGCGACCCAAGGATGCCTTACATAGGAAAGGGGAAAGAAAGATTTATTGGTCATTTATTTCTTCCCCACAAGCATGTAGATGAATTTTGAATTTTTATTTAATATTCGACACTTTTGTGCTCCGTACAGTTTTTGCTATTGCATTGATTGATTGATTGATTGTTTGATTGGTTTATTTAAGTGTCAAACACCATGGTTGGTGCCCAGCCCTCATGGTCTTATTAGACACTATTAGTACAAATAACATAATTGCAGTTTGTAATGCTGAAGAGGTTATGCAACATTTTACACTATAAAGATGAAGAATACATTTTACCTGTGAGAGCATGTTTGAGATAATTGTTAGCCTCACACAACCGGTTCTGTAATTTCCGTTTTTGTTATTTCTATGCCTCTGCGATAGCCAGGGTCGGAAAAATAATGTTTTCAAGTTGTTGGTACGTCTGTCCCATTTATTTAACTTGATATCTCAGAAACACCCTGAGGGAATTCGTCTTGAATTGGGCACAAATATCACCTTTGACTCAAGAATGAACTGATTAGATTTTGGTGGTCTATTGTGAAAAGTCAAGGTCAATGTGAGCTCACAAACCCCAATTTGATTTGTTTTGTTCTCACATGTCTGAAATAAACGTTTTATTCATTTTTTTAATATACTGTTTTAATGAAGGGGCTGCCACACATGCCACGGCGCCTAGCGAGCAGTGTTAGGGGTTGGTGCCTTGCTCAAGGGCACCTCGGCAATGCCCAGGATGTGAACCAGCATTCTCCAACTGCCAGTCCACATCGTTCTTTTCTTTTCTTCTGTAAGCCAGTCTCTCCTCATGCTGGAAAAAACATCAACCAAATTTCCGGTGTAATCCAATCCAATTGTACATAATGATGATAAGCAAATCCAGGAAACTCAATTAAGTGTCTTCATTCTGAGTTGTCTCTGAGATAATAAACTACTTTAGTTTTAGAATTGTATTTTGTCCAGAGATGAAACAAACAAAAGTGGACATAATAAACCTTACAATAATGATGTGTTTCAAAAGGCACTGGGACAGGTGGAGGGTGGCGACCATTTCACTGATGTCCCATTTGTTTATATTAATTTATTGAATTTTGTATTGTATTGAATTGCTAAATGTACCAAGCTGAACTAAACTGCTGTTATTCTTTCTCAGTATGGCAATTAAAGGCTACAGAATGCCCCTGGAAGCTAAAGATCTTTGGTCCCTGAATCCACGTGACAGCTCTAAGGTGACGGTGCCCAAACTCCTCAAAGAATGGGAAAAGGAACAGTCGAAAGCCAAGAGGTATGTTGATCAATTTTTATCATTATAGTTTATAATTTAAGTACAAGTTTTGACAAAGGATCAATAATTTCTGAAAATTGGATTTGTCGGGGACTGCGCTCACCTATTGAATAATAAACATTTAATATGAGTATTTCTAGTGGTGCAACAGTGTGGCTTGTAAATGTGTTTTTAGATTAGTTTTAAAAAATGAAGCTCTTTGGCACAGAGGAACAGGATGTCCGACTTTGGATGCATACACAGTACTTGTTAGTAAAGTAGGATCAATCAATTGCTGGCAGGAAATCCGGTTTCTTCAGCTGAATTTAACCTAAGTTAACCTGGTTACTCCTTTAAATGATGTTTAGATGACTGTTTAATGGAGAAATCGGACACTAATCAGGTTACTTGAGTGCATATGAACCTACTGTATGAAACTTCTTGTCTCAAATAACTGTAAGCTAATTCTAATTCCTAGAGTGAGCTGTTTACTCTGAGTCACACACATCTATATTATATATAAAGAAAAATCAAGTCCAATTGTCACACTCAGTGGCCCCACCTTCTACTTCCTTGTCACAATAGAGAAGGGATAGAATGTTGTCTTTGAGGGCAGAGCTATATATGTGTGTGTGTGTGTGTGTGTGTGCGCGCGCGTGTGTGTGTATGTGTGTGCGTGCGTGCGTGCATGTGTGTGTGTGTGTGTGTGTGTGTTTCCTGTATAAGCAAAGCCACGAGCATGTTTTTGTAACCTCAGAAGCAGGAATGCTGCATGTTTGCATACATGAGAGACAACATGTACAACATGTATACATTGCTTTGCTTTCTTTTGTAGCATTGTCGCCCTTATAGATTCTGTACAATTGTGGGGTAGTTAGCTTTGTTTCCAACTGTTAGAGCCTTGAAGGATTAAGTTCACCCCAACTTCGCTGCACAATGTGCTGCAGAATAATCACTTTTCTTGCAGTCCACTTTTCAAGTATGTTCAGTGATTCTGTGTAAATTAATGTAGTTTCTTGGTCACTGAGAGCAGAACTTCCACTCCTTGTGCTACCCCAGTGAACAACCAGACTCGACAATAATGGTGAACTCTGATCTCCAGGCTGCTTCCTCTCCCTGTGCTGTGGTTTCATTGTGCTTTCTCATTAAGAGGAAGGTGTAAAATGATATGGGAAAAGCATGTTTAGGCCTTTTCACTTAATCTGAAAACCAGTTTGGTGTTAAGCCGAATGTCATCACAGTTGTTGAGCTGTAGTCGCCTGTTCACTGCTGGAATCTGACTCCTGCGCTTTAAGTTGGTATTAGAATAGACTGTGTTTGCATTCCTTTTACTGAACACTTGGATAATTTTTGTTGCATTATGTCTCACCTCCTGAGAAATCTTCTCTTGTAAACAAATACAAAAAATTCTAACAGGACAAGGGACACACTGCAACATTGAAGGTGTCAGCTGCAGCAGTGATCTACGTCTTGCCAAAGGGATTTAACCATAAAATATGCGTTATGTGGTGTAACTTAAAACAGCTTAAAAACTAGTGGATGAATTGTTAATGGAAACAGCTGTTTGCTACCCTATTAAATTAATGTATTACTTCTTGCCCTGATGCCGATGGAAAGCTAGAAGTTACCTTGTCCGCAAAACATTTCTGGAACTTCACAACAAAACAGCATTGCAACATTCTATGAAACAACTGAAGTAGATGGTGACTTGTTTAAAAATGTCAAAACCAACCAAATAAACAAAATGTGACTGCAGCTCATCCAGTGTAATCCAAGTCTGTGGAAGCCTAGAAGTCCCAAATTAGATGCTATTTTGACAAAAAGAAGTTATTTACACCCACATCATGCCCAGAGCTTGGGCACTGACTTCAGACCATCATTTCGGCTTAAAAAAGGGTATTAAATGGGGCAGCCCATTAGCTGAGTTAGTAGTGCGTGTTGCAAAATTGAATTTGTCCAACTAAGAAATATTTAAAACACATGGTCTGTTGTCTTCCTTACTAAGTTATGATGAAAGTTCCCTACCCTTACATTACTGTTATACTCTCTGTGTCTTTTTCTATCCCATACAACCTCCCAAATTCCAAACTGTCCAGTGAACAGAATCTGTCCAGCCAGGCTGTGTACTCCAAGCCCCCACCAAAGACCACCAACCACATTGCTGGAGAAGGAGGAGGTGAAAGCAGCCCAGAGGAAGCAGAGGTGCTGCTGTCCAATCAGAAAGCTGCTCCTCACCAGCCGTCTTTCCTACGAGCCCTCATAAAAGCCTTTGGGCCTTACTTTTTGATCGGCTCGGCCTACAAGGTCCTGCAAGATGTCATCACCTTTGTCAACCCTCAGCTGCTCAGGTAAAAATACAGGTGATGTGTTACTACTGCCTCCTTTTTTATGTGCTACGCCACATTTGCAAGTTTCCAGCACCAACAAACTCTCTTTGTCACTACTGTTTCCAAATACTATTTTCAGTAAGTCTTTTTGCATGTTGTATATGAGTTTTTGCATGCTGGTTTACTAGATCCAAGTGTGATGGACATCTTTATTTAAAATACATACTGTCTTTGTTCAGGATGCAAAGTCATCATGTAAATTGGGTATGTTTCCTTTCTGCTTCTAATAAAAGATTGAACTGAGCGATAGCAGGCCTCTTTATGTAGATAAGTTATCAGAGATCGCTGACCACATTGTTTTCCTGTATGTATTTTTTTCAGTCATGTGGTTGGATAAGGCTAGTTGTTACCGAGTTTTTGTATCACTGCAAGTGCAAGTCAAGTTTCGCATAAGAATATTTGAATTTAAATGTCTCTGATATTATAGCTGTCAGATTGCACAGAACTAATTTGTTGTTAAACCCATGTAATATTCATAGACTAGTATTACAGATCTAATTTCGCTCTTTTTTGAGTTTTACATGCTGAAGGCTCTGACCTTCGTAGTACTGCTGCTGATCTTCAAAAATTGAGTTCATGATTTGCTGCATATTTGATTAATTTGAGTCACTGAGAAATAATTTTGTCTAATCTGACACAACAGGGAAGAAAAGAAAGTAAAGTTTTACGCCTCTGCAAAAACAGTAGTACTGTCAGTGCAGAATTGTGAAGAAGTCACTTAATATAAATATTGTGTGGATTTTTCTTTACTTGTTACATGTTTTTGGGTCACCTCTTAGATGTAGGGATTCAAATGTAATTCACATATCCATATCCAGATATAACAGTGTCCTCATTGTTCAGAGTGAAGATGATCCATTTATCCCATTTTCTGGAGAAGATTTCTCCTTTATTCGTCAGAAAGTTGTCAGTTATTCCATCACATAGCCATCCCTTTTCTCCTTCTGATAGAGATACTTCCACGTCCAGTTGCCTACGATATAGCACTTAGAATTACCATGACCTAGATGACTGAGAACCTTCTTCAACATCTCACAGAGACCCTTGCATCCTTTTGATTCATTAACACAACTTTCAAAACAGTATTTGTCAATACACAGTAAAATGTGCTAAAGCCCAGTATTCATGTTAAATTATGTTTTGACCGATCACCAATCCCTGCAGTTGGTATGAGCCCCAGTGATGAGCGACACTACTGTGTAACTCTGCTACACCATTTAAGCTGCCTTTAAATCCTATACTCACCCCAGCAAAGAGCAGATACACAGCAGCTTTGCCAGGCCTTATATTTACATCGTATCTACTTAGGCTAAAGTACAGTGGCTGGCCCAGCTGGCTTAATTAGGCAACTTTATCTGAATGCCATGGCCCACTCAGTATTCCAGCTGTCATTCCTGCTAATCTAGCTCAGTTAGTCTTGTCTTGTTATATCAGAAAACTTCTCCACACTATTCTCAAACTTAAAACACCTTAACTCAGGTTAAACTACAGTGGCTGGCCCAACTAGCTTGATGGGCAGCAATGGCCCACTTGGTTGTCCAACCACCACCACTTCCTCTAGTATTACCATTATCCACTAGTTAGAAAAAAAATATCAGAAAAGTTTCACCTCAGTCGAGGTCCCAGCAGATACTAAAATCTGGAGTGAAAACACTGCAGGCCATTGATTGGTCAAATGTAATCATCGCTAGTGTGACGGACACAGTTGTTTTGTCTACTGGGCTATGATAAAGGAATTCTTCCACTCTTCTGGTTATTTGTTTATCATTATGACTGTCGACTGACAATCCTGCCTACATTGTGGGGATACTATGTGCAGTGGAAAACTATACCTGGTGGTGAGTCAAGTCAAATCCAGCCACACCTTGCTCTAAAAAAAGAGGCTTTAAGTAGCCACAGATGATGTTTTATCAGAAGACTTCTCACGTTTTCTGACTATAACTTCTGTGTTGTCAAAAGTGTCAACAACGTGTTGCATGCTAGCAGCCAACTGATGAAAATACCTGGCACGCTGAGATGCGATGAGATTGGGATCTTTGGAGATGCAAATGCAAATGTTGCTGTGACCAGCTCTGATGCACTCACAGCAGTAAGCAAAAAGGCTCCTAATGTCTCTGACAATGTGAGAAATTCTGTATAATTCATCTGGGAATGCTTCTGTTGTCTTATGAATGCTTTAAAGTGGTATCAGGGGTCAGCAGGTCCTCTGAGTGCACAGAGACCAGACTGTGTCTCATAAACAGAAGTGGTATTATTTTAAGACTCCACTGAAAGTTTACAGGGAGGGCATGAAAAGAGACTGGAAAAGGTGTCATGTGGGATCTACATCTTGTTTTTCAGTAAAGCCTCACTGCAGTGCTCTGTGGGTTGCTTACAATATCACAGACTGTCTGAGGCAGGGAGACAGACAGGTGTTAGCAGTTGTTGAGGCATGATTTAATAGAAGAATGGAGGGTTTGTTAGTGTCTAGATGCTTTTTAAGTAATGGAGTACTGAGTACATTTCACATTTTTTGCTTTTCTACATCCAAATCCCATCGTGTAACTGAATAACAACACTGTCTTTATACAGCACACTCTAGGCCTGCAGCCCAAACAGCAAACGCATTATATGTGTTTATGCTTTTCACTAACATTTTGCATGGGAAAAAACGTGTGTGTGTGTGTATCTACAGACCAAGTGGGGATTGCATAAAAAGATAACTTTATATGCCATTTGTAACACAGCGGTTTACAGATTCCTTTAGTGTTGTGGGTGTAATCTAAAGGAATCGTCCCTTTTGTCACTCTTATACTGTAGGATGCTGATCTCGTTCACAAAACAGAAGGGTGTTCCTGATTGGTGGGGTTACTCGCTGGCCTTCCTCATGTTTTTCACAGCCTTCCTGCAGACTCTCATCCTCCACCGTCACTTTCAGTACTGCTTTGTCACGGGCATGAATGTACGCACAGCTATCATAGGAGCTATCTACAGGAAGGTACCCACAAAATTCTCATGCATAGCACATTTCCTTCACAGATACAGTACTGCTCCACAGAAAATGATCTTGTTACAATGTTGAGTGTTGTTGTTTCCCCCCCATCATTGTTCTGCAGGCGCTTGTGATAACTAATGCTGCCAAGCGCTCGTCTACGGTGGGAGAGGTAGTCAACCTGATGTCTGTGGACGCACAGAGGTTCATGGATCTTACCACTTTCCTCAACATGTTGTGGTCTGCTCCACTTCAGATTGTCTTGGCACTTTATTTCCTCTGGCAGGTATGTTCAGACATGGACTAATGTAAATAGCACAGTACATGTAATTATTGAACACAGGAGACTTTTGCTTCATCTCTGTATTTATGTCGAATTATATTTGCATTGATTTACTGACTGCTGTATTTTATAGAACCTGGGTCCATCTGTGCTGGCTGGGGTGGCTGTAATGGTCATGCTGATCCCCTTTAATGCTGTCATTGCCATGAAGACACGAGCCTACCAGGTGGGAACTGTCAGAACAGGACATGGTTGTAATTTACTGTTATTGTTTATTGATTGTCAATGGAACTGCTACTCATAAGCACAATTTTTTTTTTGGCAGTTTTATTGGTTTAGTTAGTTTAGGTTTTTTGTATAGACAAATAATATTGTCCCCTATCAGTAACATTACAAGTACATTAAGGAGAGATCCTTCAATGGCTACTGTGGGCAGGAGGTTGATAACACCAAGCAACACTGCTTCAGTGTTCATATGGGCACCTGACTGTATATCTTATCATTGTTTTATTGTGAGTATATCCTTTAATTCATGTGCTAGTGCCTCAGTCAAAAGCATTTTTCAAAAAATGCTTTTCAAAACATCAACCTAACCCTTTGCAAAGTGTACTGGAATTCAGTCAAGTTTGAAATATGTGATTCTGCATGATTTTACATTATATATAGCATTATTATATAGCACTTCAGAAAAGTATCCTTTGTCCACTTGACAATATTTTTGTTCTTTTGTTAGTCTATTAATTGCCAGATAAAGAACAACAAATCGTCTTGACTCTGTCTTCCTCTTGCTCTCTCCCAGGTAGAGCAGATGCAGTACAAGGATGCTCGCATCAAGCTGATGAATGAGATTCTGAATGGCATCAAAGTCCTAAAGCTGTACGCCTGGGAGAACTCCTTCAAAGAGAAGGTCTTAACCATCCGACAGAAGGAACTCAACGTGCTGCGCAAGACAGCGTATCTGGGAGCGCTGTCAACTATGGCCTGGACCAGTGCTCCTTTTCTGGTAAGCTCAGTCCTCATGTCTGAATACCGTCCCTCCCTCAAGTGTCCTGGTTATGTGAAATTCATTCGTAATCTGTTCCAGAAAATTCCACACCGGCTGCCTGAATGTCTTCAAAAATGTCTTTATATTTGCTATTTCCTGAAGATGACAACATGCTTATCAGCACTGTTGTTTGTCATTAAGGACTTGACAGAGGAACTCTTGTTGCCTCTAGCAGCTTAAAAGCCATGTTTGAAAGCTGTACAGTAGAAAAGAATATACAGGTCAGGTAAAAGAAAAAATACATTTTCTGGTATCCCTGCCCACTTTATCCAATCGTGATAGAAAACTTCATGAAGAGGTGGGAATGCACAGAGAGCAGGATGCTTCTTTTTACTGCTATGTAGAAGTTAGCTAAAACAATGACAAGGCTTACAGCAGCTTTGAAACATCAAGAATGA
>CAEMYA010000200.1:914683-949943 GCA_903131615.1 Diplodus sargus
AAAAAAAAAAAACCTACAGTGTTGTCAGTAGATACATGACATTTACCATTAGTCCATATGGTGATTTGTTACGCTCTTTGCTGGACAATCCTTTCATGAATCTGACTCTCATAGTCGGAACACCATTTAAGCTTGCATAGCTAAGAGGAAGGCATTAACAACTGCTGCATTTTGGTAGCCATCGACTACTCCCCAAAAGCCATCAACTAGTTGATTAATTGCAGGAGATGTATCATATTTTTTCAACCAAATAACAATGATAATCTAAGATACAGTCAGTTGTTTTAACTAACAGAGCTGGGATCAACCTGGGGGCAAAGTGAAATGGCAAAGTCCTCGATTGTTTACGAATGAGCCGGATCAGTTTGGACTAAATCTCTTTTATACTTGATCTGTTTGACTACAGTAACAGTGTGACTGCGTTCTCTAGATATCTAAAATTCTGTTGCATGGTATAATAAAGATAATTATTTTAGATAATAAATAAAAGAATCAACCAAAGTTAAGTCCTTTTCAGATCAAAGCTATGTGACGAGTTGAAACTTGCAACTTCTTACAGTGTGCCAATCTGCAGCGTTCTAAAAACCTGCCAGACAGTGGATCATATCAGCTGCAACAACTGATTGTAGCCACACATTAATGTCGTCTTTTTGGGCTTTTTGTTGTTGGATATAATTTGACCTGCCTTAAACTATTAACGAGCATAGAGTTACCTTTGCATTTTGTAGTTAAGATGAAATGGCGATGATAAAAGGTGTGTGCATTACCAAGGGAGTGTGTAAAAGAGAGAGTGTTGAAGTACAGTTAAGTGAGTGAACAGTGGGAAGTGAATGTGAAAAAAGCAGTGAAGTTGTGAGTTAAGCAATAGGCGCTGATTACATTGACTCCATGCATTATGTTCTAAAACAAGACTTGACAAGCTGAGTTGCTTGTCAAGCAATCAGCCGGCCTGAGTCATGCTGCAACTTTCCCATGCAGCATTCCAAATTGGTTTTGTTGTGTCACAAATCTCTGAACTGGGCTTTGAGTCCACCTTTGGTCGTTACTAATAGTAATGTGATTATTTCACTTTTCACGGCACTGTGTTAAAACCACAGATGAACGATTAGCTTACAGCAATGCACAGTGTGTTCACAGAATAATTGACTAGTTGAATATCGAAACCTGAAGCCCCCAGCTCAGTATAGAAGGATTTTTATCCATATGCTATTTCTCTGTCTGTTTTCTATTCAGACTGAAATGTCTCAACAACTGTTGGATAGACTGATAAACTCGTTCATAATCTCATGAAAATGAATGACCTGTCAGTAAACTTACTGACCAACTGGCTATCTTGATGTTTTTATTCAGAACTATCGTCAGGTCCAATAATTTAATGACCAGATAACTCCTAACATTCCCATGAGCTTCACATGTAACATTGAAACCATTATACCTGCTAAGCTTGTTTTACAGCATACCAACATTAGTGTTTAGCCAGTACTATTGTGCTAAAGTTCAGCTTAACTCTTGTTTCAGTAGAAGTTGCACGTTATCTTTTTGCAAGATAGGAGGCTGCTTCTTATCAGTTTATCATAGTTGTTTCTTTATATTTATGGTACCAATTTCTGATAAGAGCTGTCTCACTTCCCGTGTGAATTGATTCTGCTGGGAAAGCACACACTGAATATGTCATGGAAATTGAGCTTATAATAAAAGGTGTGCGTGTGTTTGACTGTGGGTTTTTTTCGATATCTGTATGTGTGTGGTTTGTGAGATAACAATGTGTATTTTGTTGTTTGACTCCAGACACGCATTCTAGTGACACATGGCATTAGCTTCCTGCCCCAGGTGGATAACATCATGGTGATGGTGGAAGGCAGGGTGTCAGAGATGGGCTCGTACCAGGAGCTGCTCAATCAGAACGGAGCCTTCGCTGAGTTTCTCAGGAACTACTCCCTGGATGACATCGTAGAGGAGGACGAGGCCACTGGTAGAGAAACATTTCCTTTGACCCTTATCTCATATATCTCATATCATTTTTATGGCTGAGCTGTTTAGAAAAAAGCTTTACCAGGCTAATAATGCTCACGATGCTTTTACAGATGAGTTAATTGAAGATGGAGAATTGTTCCCTGAAGATGCCCTCAGCAACCACACAGACATGGCAGACAATGAGCCAGCGATCAATGAAGCCAAGAGAAATTTCATCAGGTAGGGGAAGGATTTTAAGATTTTAGTTTCTTTAGCTGTAAGGTTTAGAATTTTCCTTGGACATGATAAGGGGCACAGCCACTGACTTAATATTATTATTTGTCCATCGACATCATCACACAGCAGACATATTCTTGAATGCTCGTCTGGTGGATTTGTTTGTAAATGGCATCCTCCTGAATAAGATCTATACGTTGACATTATTTTTCCTCACTTTACAGGCAGATCAGCATACTTTCAGCAGATGGAGAGAACCCCAGGTCCCGCTCAGTGAGGAGACACGGATGCAGCCAGAGGAAACACTCAGAGCAACAAGAGAAACATAAACCACATGAGAAGGAGAAACTCATTCAAGCAGAGACTGCTGAAACAGGCAGGGTACGATATCAAATCTCTCTTCTCTCCTCATACAAATATCTATAACTGTCTACTTTTTCTTTCAGATATATAGATAGACATTTTAATGGAACTTTGCTCAAAGACTAGGAACTTTTTGAGGAACTGGGTGCATTCACACTGCAGGGGCCAGGGTCTAAATTACAGCCCAGCGGGTAGCCCAAAAGTGCAGGATGTTTGGTGGAGAGGCTTGCAACGCTTAACATTTCAGATTGTTTTGCTTATTTGCAGCATTTTATTTCAGCCACCATTTAAATAGAAATTGGCGTTTTCTTGGATTTGACGCCCCCCACAGTTTGAGTGCAACACTACAGTTGTAAAAACAAATCTCAGGTCTGTAACAATTTGTCAGCTGGATGTAGGTTCTAACTACACACACAAGTGAATTAGGTCATAGCAAGAAAACTTGTATCTTGAAGTAAACATGTATGTATCACTTTGATCCTACCGTTTCGGCTGTTAACTGCTGTGTCACCTCTAACCAGGTGAAAGCAAAGGTGTACCTGGAGTACATCAAGGCGGTGGGACCTCTGCTGTCGGTGTTCATCTGTTTCCTGTATGGTTGTCAGAGCGCCGCATCCATCGGAGCAAACATCTGGCTCAGCCAGTGGACTAATGATGCCTCAAACAATCAGACTCAGGAGAATGTTCATATGAGGGTGGGGGTGTACGCAGCGCTGGGCATTGCACAAGGTAAGAAAGACTAATTGTTACCGTAAGAACTGAATGAAGTAGGGCTTCGTTTTGGAGTTAATTTAATGTGCTTCCACATCAAGGTGCTAAAATTATTTTTTAACCTGAACTAGTTCGATGCTTCTTCCATCCATGCAGCTTCTAGTTTGTTGAAATTAAGTGAATATATTTGCTGGCTAGCCATTTTGAAGGTTTCTTTATATAAAACAAGCTCAGGGGAGAACTCAGATGCCTTGAGCTAAAGGATATCCACCAGAGATGGCTTTAATACACACACATTACATCTACATGTAACTATAAGTATGCATTAATATTATTTGCTGTTTTGTGTCGGTTGAGTGTGTGGAGGCTGTGGATGTGGAGGATAATGTTGACGACTGCTGTTCTTTTACAGTGTTGCATCTCTACTTTCAGGACAGACACTTCCGGTGTCTACTAGTAATTCCGTTGCTTTTCTCATTCCACATTTTAACCTTCCTCTCACTATCTTACTCCTCCTACTCCTCTGGTTCATCCCCACCTCAGGTATCCTGGTTATGATTTCTTCCTTCACACTAGCCATGGGAAACATCGGTGCAGCCAAGAAGCTGCACAATAATCTGCTGGTCAACAAACTTCACACGCCCCAGTCTTTCTTTGACACCACGCCTATAGGACGCATCATCAACCGCTTCTCCAAGGACATCTACATCATAGACGAGGCTCTCCCAGCCACTGTGCTCATGTTGCTGGGCACCGTCTTCGTGTCTCTCTCCACCATTATAGTTATCATCTCCAGCACACCTATCTTTGCCGTTGTCATTGCACCCCTGGCTTTCATATACTTATTTGTCCAGGTACTCGGGAAACATTTCTTATGTCATGATCCTTTATACCTTCATGTTCCTCCTTTTTTTTTTATTCTTCCTCTTCCTGGAATGGCATGCCGCATGCAAGTCGGTGCAGCAACTTCTTTCTTTTACTCTCCAGTTTTGGCTTTTGTTTCTCTATAGACTGTGAAGTTGTTCCTGACGAGCGTCCGGGGCTGTGATTATCTTCTTTTCAATCATACATTTTCTTTGCTCTCTCCGCAGCCAAAACACTTCCTGTCCTGCCCGCAGCCTGCTTTCACACACACCCAAACACCCTCATGTTGAGCGACACAGCCAGCCCCAATATACATACAATATAGGGAAGTTACCTCAATGTAAAACCTGATCTTGGAGTACCAGTTATCAGAAGTAATTTTACTCAGGCTTTACTGATCTATAACCTTGCTCTAGTGGCGGAGTGTTATTATCACTGGATCCACTTAGTGTAATGGGTCTTTACTGTAAGCCAGTGTGACTGGGATTTGATTTAGGGTCTACAAAGTAATGTCTATGGAGCTGTTAATGTCACTACTGTGTATTGCACATGAAAATGTATGTGTTTTTTGAAAGTAGCGGAGTAGTTGGCTGTCCATACTCCAGGTGGTTTGTTACAGAGTGTCTGGGGTTCTTGTATTTGAAAATGTTTTGGTTTATAGTCAGTGGTTAGGGTATCATTCAGTACCTCCTGCAGGAAAGAAGAGAGTGACATGTACAAAAGGTTATAGCGAGCTTTCAGCTTTTTACTGCTACAGCATTCCCTGGCCTCATTCTACCCTATGTAAAAAACATTTCGATAAGTTTCATGTATTACTTGTATGTTGGATTTGTGTAGCTCTAATTAGGACAAATACATGAATGAATTAAGTTGTAAGTAGTAGCTCACATCAGTCATTCCCAGTCAACACTATGCTCATCAGTGTATGTTGATGAAGTCATCCAGGTCATTGTAATTCTAAGTGCTATAACATACACAACTGGACTTGTTTCAGTTTGTTGAAGGGAAGATGAAACATTTTCAAGAAACTGACCCAAGTTCAGATGAATCCTGTCATTGTAGCCATATGTAATGTCACATATTTGTTGCTAATGTGTGACACCCATAGGAGGCAGATGACTGAATGAGCTGTTTGGACTGATTTTACACTTCTGCAGATATTATAATCCCTTGTGAGTGGCCATGTGTAGCCTCAAGTCATGAGACATTATGATGATAGTAGTAGACCAGTAGTTTTTTTTTCTGATACCAGAGTTGTGCCACTTTCCCCCCCTCTGCTTTCAGGGAACTGGGCTGGCCCGCAAGAAGTGATGCATCTTTGGTTTTCTCTTTGTACAGAGCACACATTTTGTTAATATTGGAACTGGTATTTAGCATATTAGCTAATCGGTGGAAGCACACACTAAAACAAAGCACTTTTGGTCTCATATGGTTTTTAAAAAAAGCCACAATCAAGTTCTGAATGTGTCTCCGAAGTCTTTAGTGACAGTGGAAGCTGCCATTTCATTAGACATTGGAACGGCTCCTAATCTGTTTAACACAGGTGTTGTTGTGTTGTCACGCTTGACCCCTCCCCCTCCCCTCCCCCCTTCTCACAGGTGTGCTGTTGTTGGTTAACTGCCTGCTGTGCCGGGCCTACAGTATGCTGCAGGCAGCCAAGCTCATGCACTGCAACATGCTTCAGGGGGTCCTGCGAGCTCCGCAGGCCTTCTTCGAGAGCACCCCCACTGGGCGGTTACTAAACCGCTTCAGCAAAGACGTGGACGCTATAGACGCTCACATCCCAGAAAATATTGACATATGGATGCGCACTTTCTGGTACACACTGAATGTGCTGCTCATATGCTCTGCCCTCACCCCAATGTTCCTCATAGTCATAGCCCCATTAATGGTGTTCTATTGGTGGGTTCAGGTAAATAGGAAACGAGTCTGCTAACTCATTAATATGATATGCATGTGATGTTGAGTGTGTCTGCTGGTAGACTGTTGCATGTGGTTAAAGTGTAGATCATTGCTGTTCTAGTGCTGTAGGTGCAGTGTAGTTTGGTCCAGTAGTCCTAGCTGGCAGTGGATCAGCAGCCAGCCTGTAGCTTTAGACTGTGGAAGCTCTAGTCTTGGATCAGTTGGTGACACCAATCATCTTTTAAGGATATGATATGAAACAAAACATAATATTTAAATTAATTTTAAAAAATGTATTTATTTTTTTTTTCAAATTAAAATTCTAATTATGTTACATTAATCCTCAGAGGCAGGGCTGCTCTGGAGGCAGAAACAATCTCACTAGATTTATTGAATTATGGATTAATCTCATTTAGACAGGGAGTACAATGTCCAGTCCACTGTTGATTTGCTGATTAACTTTCTGCGAACTCCTTTCTACAATGGGTTAGATAGGATAATTTCTAATCATACTCGCTCATCTGTTAAGAACATTAGACTGGCAGGAGAGACCTGTTTGCCGGTATGGCTTGCTACAATACCTTCTGCCCACTGAGATTTAATGAGGTTATTCCTGCCACAGGAGTAGCTCTGTCTGACAGCAGTTGTGTTGTGTGTTCACCAATACACAGGGCTCAGATCTTACTTTTATAAGTGGATACCAGGCATCAGCTTGTGGTCCCTGAAACTAGAAATATGGACACCATTTTTATTCGCCATATATTTTTTGTTGATTACAATACTCCACAATCATATGCTTATTAATGATATGTGACATAAATGAATATTTAAAAGCTTGATAACAGGAAATAAACAAAATCTGATACTTCACAGAACTTAAATAATCACCGGCCTAGTGACTTTAACACCAGCAACACCAATTTCATTAATGTAACAAACATTGCTCCTTTGTCTTGCTTTGGGGTGCACGATTTCCTTTTTTCTGTCATTTATTCTTTAGATATGAAAACAGTCCAGCATTATGCCATTTTTCAGGTTAACATAAATGCTAGTATGCTTTGATATGAATAAAACCAACAACCATTTTATTCTTCCCTCATACTGTCATAATTGCTGCAGCACTTCTATTCACCCTTTCTCTGAACGTTTTGCTTTAGTGTCTCTTTAAGGACCCCTGCCCGAAAAACTCAGTCTGCTCTGATGAGGTAGCTCTTACAGACATGAGCGGGCACCACTCAGCATGTCGTAGCATCGACTCTGCCTGTGTTTTTCTCCAACTATAACCGGTTATAGTTGGTTGGTTGGCTTAAGGCAATGACTGTATAGCTGTGACATCACAACTTCCTGACAACTTTTGTGAAGGCACAGTTTCACAGGGCTGTGTAATTATACAGCGCCTAGACTTGCTTTATAGTCAAAAAAGAATTATTTTTTTTTACAATATGGTAAGTTAAATTACATGGTTGCCATTGATGGCAATGAAAAGACCAGTTGGTTTCTAGTTTCTTGATTGGTTGCCATTGGTAACCTGTTAATCATTAAAACTAGTGTTGCTGAGCCCTGCTGTAGTACCAATAACAAGGCAAATTCCAGATCATCCAACATTCATTTTTGCTAATATATCACATGATTTAGAATTTTGAATGTGAATTGGAATATTTCATTCTGACACAACAAATTCGTTATGTGTCTATAGGTATTGCATCAAGTTAAGATTACGAGTTTGAAAAAGTATTGTAATGGCCATTAAGATTTGATAATACAATTTGTAGTGATCAAAACACACTCCTGTACCTGACGTGAAGTTGGCACAGTTTTGCATATTTCTGCGATTACATCTAGTTAAAGGGTCCATTCACCAAATTGACTCTTGAAGTTCAGTTTACTTGCCAAAACATAATTACACTTATAAATATATAAGCTTTCAAACACAGATAATCATGACTTGACATCATCAGTCGTAGATCATTAAAAAAAATTTTCAGGTAAAGAGATTTTGGAGCAGAGATTCATGGGGCATTTAGGGTCTGTGTGCTCACCTTCAACGTTTATACTAACCGAACGTCCAAATGACTAAAATCAGCCGTACTGACACAAGCTCATTGTATTGCTATTGTTTCGTCATTGCATCCATCCTGCATGGCCCTTCTTCTTTTCTGCATCATTTCTCTGTAATGCCCTTGGGGCAAAATTCTTCTAATACAAGCCAAACCACTCACTACATTAATATGATTGCACATGTAGTTTGGTCAAAATGTTTCAATACACTATACAAGAAAATGTACATCATGGCAGTCTTTAGTTCCAATGATTTCCACAACTCTTATTTTTCCGTGATGAAATGAGTGGACCGCATACTACTTTGTCACAAAAAACATGCATGAAGTTTGGTATAATAAGTCTTCTGAAAATATGACCAAATCTGCTGGGTCAAACGAATTTATATTTTTGTAGCATTATAGCATGGCCTCTTCACTCTCTGTATGATTATGATTGATAACAGCTGATGATTTTTCTTGGCCCAATTTAATAGGGCTAGTTTGATACATTAATTAGACCCTGCAAAACATTATAATGGGAAAGTCTAAGGAGCTCAGCATTGATCCCATATACACTGCTCTTTGAATGCGGGAATCACTGTGTGAAAGGTTCAGATGCGGAGGTGATATCAGAATGGAAGGTGAATATGTTAAGCCAGAGGGGCGGAGTGGGGGCGTGCTGATCTGATGGTGCTCACAGTCTGATAACTAAACAGATCCTTCACTTATCAAATAAAAGAGAAAATATCCACAAAGCAACAACCAAACCATAGTAAGGTCTTTGCGTTATTTTTATTCCTCAAATAAGTTGCCAGTTATACGTGGAGTGTCTGTGTCTGTCATCCTGTCTGTCCTTACGGACTCTTCGTCACATTTCTGCTAGAAAAACAGTGTCTGTCCCCAGCAAAAACTTTGGCTTACCATGTGTTTGTCTCCTTCCACAATTGTGTGGTTGTAGTTACTGTCGAATAAAATCACTGTGATAGTCAGCCCTCCCGACCCACACTTCAGTGAACTTTCCCCCAGAAAACAATGAATGTTTTTTGTTAACAAGTAGTATGTGTTTGACTCATTTCATCACAGAGTGGGAGATGTAGTAATCATTGGAACTCAAGACTACCATGGTATACATGCATGTTCTGTTCAAGCGTATGTAAACTTTTGACCACAACTGTAGAAACAATGGGGAACTAAGCTATTAACATTTTTAAAGTAATTGTATTGTTTTTATCAAGCCAAAAAATTGTTTTCAGTGCAGAAATATGTGTGATTAAAACAAAACACCTGCGGTTTAACATCAATGAATTGCACACATATTTATTCTGAGTGTAAGACTGAGGTGAACTTACCACCTTTGAGCAGCTAATGTGCCATTGGTTGGCATCTTATCAAAAATGCATAAACTGGAATATTAAATGAGCACTGCAGGTGTTTTGTTCATACAGGTTTCCTTTATTTCTCAGCGTGTGTTTGTGTGTGTATGTGTGTGAGCTCATCTGTGTGCATCATAAATGTTTTTGAATATCTGATCATCTGTGAAGACTTGTTCAGTTGTAATGATGTGTTTGTTTCTCGACCTCTGTAGAGATTTTACGTCGCAACGTCTCGGCAGCTAAAGCGCCTGGAGTCAGTCAGCCGCTCTCCCATATACTCCCATTTCTCTGAGACCGTCACTGGCTGTAGTGTAATCCGAGCCTATGGCAGACACTCTGCCTTTATTCTGATGAGTGATATGAAAGTGGATGACAACCAAAAGAGTTACTACCCTGGTATAGTGTCCAACAGGTAAGTTTCCTGTTTCAGCTCAGCAGAACAGCAGCAGCACCACTGTCATATCTGCACCGTAAATATATATACTTTGTTATTAATGACAAGATACAACATGCTAGATTAGCCCGGCATCGCCAGACTAATTCACAAATGTGTATTCGATTTCAAAGAGGGATTATTATAGGGGCAAAGACCAAAATGCCCCTGGATACAAATGGATAGACCTACAACTATTAAAAATATATAGTAAAGTAACAGTATTGTGTATAAACTTACACACAGGAGCTAGATATGATTTCACTTGCTGCAGTGTTCACTAGGTACTAGTCTATACTAAGTATAAAGAGCGTACACAGTGTAACAGCACAACTTCCATCTCTGCTTAAAAGTTGTAGTGATAACTGCTGTTCAGCTCATCTGCCCCCTCAAGTGGTTGTCAGTTTTTTGCAGTTAACGTTGCTAAGGCTACCAATCCAAGGTTAATGTCACTAATGCTCGGTAGCTAAATTTAATGTTGCTAACACTAGCTAGTGGTAACTTTGCTAAGGGCAATACAGTATGTTGGGTGCATACTCAATCTCAATTTGATACAATCAGCCATTTTACCAGTGGTTAAATTGTTGAAATATACAACTACCAGGTCTGTTGATGCTGATTAAACACAGATGCTGCATTACACCAACAGTGTTACTCTACAGTCTCACAACCGTCAGAAATAAACAATTAAACCATATTGGACACTACAAATTATTGATTCACTATTATGATAATGTTTGAATGTTCTGAACCTCTCTACATCCTCTGTGGATGAATTGTTTTTAAAAAATGATTTCATATTCATTCATATCAATAAGACCTTTAATGATATACTTTGGTATTCGCTGCAGGTGTTTAAAATCCTTAATCAGAGCACCAGCTTTGACAGAAGCATATTTTGGTGTGACCAGAAGTACAACATGCCTAAAATAATCTTATAGTTGTAAACTGAAATGTGTATGCAATTACAGAAGCTGAGTTCCTCTGCTCTCCATTAAATCTGATTTATCATAACTTTAACCCGCTGTGATACTGTCATACAGGTGGCTCGGAGTGCGTATTGAATTCATTGGGAACTGCATTGTGTTGTTTGCTGCTCTGTTTGCTGTGACTGGAAAGGAAAACCTCAACCCTGGCCTTGTGGGTCTGTCAGTGTCCTACGCTCTGCAGGTACGTAATATGATCTATCTGTAGCATTTAACTGTTTTCACAACAAACAACATAAATCATTAGCTGAAGTTAGTTTCCTTGAAAGTCCTATCATATGTCGGAGAGGTCAGTAAATGGTGTCTGTTTTAAGTATGTTTATTTGTAAAAGTGCAAGTTACCCTCACACTAACCTGGTCACTAATAGTCCAAATGTAAACAAGCTAGCAGGCAAGCAAGCTAGTCATAATCGGCCATGAGAGTCTGTGTTCCTGACTTCCAGTCTGAAAGTGTTGCAGTCCATTGATGCTCGCTGCAAATGGGTGTTCTAATGGCAAGTCTGTGAATTTCACAGGCAAACCCAGCAGCAGATTTAACAGTTGAGGTCACTTTAAAAAAAGACAGGCGGAATTGGCTCCTAATGCACACTCTTAAAGACTTCTATCAGAAATGCTTACAAATCATTCTTTGCATGTCCAAGTGAAGCCTTAAGTCTAATGGCTGTAATGAGCGTTCTATCATCTGCTGTGTGCCATCCGGTCTGCTTAGAACACTGCATAGTTATATTTTAGTAATTCAAAACATGTACACACACAATGAACGCTTTCCTTTAAAATGAATAACTGTGTTTTGCTTTGTGATATAAATACAGAGCTACAGTAGCTAAATGCAAAATACTATTGCTGCTAAATTATCAGAAATATACTGCAAGTCCATAAAATGGTGATATTAAAACATGAACAGTTTTGTTCAAACAGAGATATTTACTATATGTGAAAACTGGCTCCTTTCTTTTGTGACAGTATGAGTTATTGGCTATTGCTATTGCTCACACAGTGCTGTGGAGATGAAACTACCAGAAACATGACTCCAAATGTATACTGTTGCTCTGTATTAACTGTGCTATCAAGTTCTCTCTATCAATTTTTCTTAAGGTGTCAATGTTGTGTTCTGTTGCCCACAAGTGGCCAAAAAATCTATTAATGTAGGTTTCAGTCAGCACTAATGAACCTTTATTACCAGATTTGTCTATTTTTTTTTCTATGTAATTATTTTTCAAATGTTTTGAAAACTCCATAACCTCTCCACATAGCTTCAGGCAGCAGCAGAAGTACCTACTGGGGATCACTGAAATACATTCCAGTGTGTGTGTTTTTTTTTTTAGGTGACCATGTCTCTGAACTGGATGGTGCGAATGTCTTCAGATCTGGAGAACAACATTGTTGCAGTGGAGAGAGTGAAAGAGTACTCTGAGACAAAGACAGAGGTAATCTGGTGGTACCTACACTCTACGTGTGTGTGTGTGTGTGTGTGTGTGTGTGTGTGTGTGTGTGTGTGTGTGTGTGTGTGTGAGAACATAGAAAATGTGTCCACCTCTGTTCCTTTTGGAGCTAAAGTTGGGCTGTGCATGTGTTTGCTTTCGAGAGAGACAAAATAGTGTTGGCTTTGTGCTACAGCTAAAAATTTACCCACATTCCAAGAAGCTGTCCTGCTGCCAAGGCATGTTCTCAAACAACACAGGTCCTATAAACTAAAACTAGATCCAGAAATGTGTGATTAGCTGGTGCCAACAAGGGCCCCTCTGATACATATCTGTACACAGCGTACTGTGCAACAACCATCATTCAGCAGTGTGTGCCCCTTCTAAAGCTGGTATAGTTATTAGCAGAGCCTTTGTTTGGAGCATCCAGCGTGTCCCAGAGGTGACATAAATGTTTGGCAGCTCTGAGTGACTCTGCACACACAGAATGATGAACAAATCAGTTGTGCTGAAAACCAAGCAGGCTAATGAGTTGTTCAGAAAGTTTTCCTGGTCAGAAATGCTGCATTTGTGTTCACAGGCCCCCTGGGAGGTGGAGGATAAGAAGCCCCCACCTGAATGGCCGATGGAGGGTAACGTGGAGTTCCACGACTACAGTGTTCGCTACAGAGAGGGACTGGACCTCGTCCTAAAAAGACTCAATCTGAATGTCAAAGGAGGGGAGAAGGTAGAGAGTGATGAGGCAATCAATAAACAATATTGGGTCAACAGGACGGCTTCATTAATCACAGCTGCGATTGTGTGTGTGTGTTTCTGTACAGATTGGTATAGTGGGTCGTACAGGAGCCGGCAAGTCCTCCATGACGCTCTGTCTCTTCAGACTGCTGGAAGCTGCAGCAGGAGAGATCACCGTCGACGAAGTGAAGATAGCTGAGATAGGCCTGCATGACCTGAGGTCCAAACTCACCATCATTCCACAGGTACACAAACATCCATACACATTTCACAAAAGACAAGTGATGATGAAAATTGATCCGGTTTGACAAAAATATAACATTTTATAAAGCCCCACTCCAGCCGGTTTAACTTCCTGAATGTAATCCATTACCATGGCAGCCAGATTGCCATTCTATCAAGATCAACATCATCAGCATGGATAGTGATAGTGTAGTGTACATAATAAATATTATTTCTTGTTTGGGAGCAATTACCTCCTGGTGTCTTGTTGCCATCATATGGTTCTTAAGCAATCAGGAGCAAATCCAGCTATAGACAAAGCTTATAACAGCTTTAACGTTACTGAAACTACTACCAAGCCACTAAAATATCAAAGATGAAGAACTGCCCTTGTCGGAGTTGTATCTGGTTGTGGGTTATACTCAAAGTCTTCTCTCTGCCACAGGAGCCTGTGCTTTTCTCAGGCACACTGAGGATGAACCTGGACCCCTTTGAGAGGTACAGTGATGAAGAGGTGTGGAAAGCTCTGCAACATTCTCACCTTCAGAAGTTTGTCAGCAACCAGCCGGCAAAACTGGAGCTGGAGTGTTCAGAGGGAGGAGAGAACCTCAGGTAGGTTCAGAGGAGACGAAATGCAGCAAACCGGTGATTGGACAAATATTTGTTGTCAGCAGATAAGCTAAAGGTTCTCTGCAGTGCTGTGTTCTGTACGTTTCATGTATTGTTGTATGCACAGTGTGGGCCAGAGGCAGCTGGTGTGTTTGGCTCGAGCTCTCCTGAGGAAGACCAGGATCCTCATCTTGGATGAAGCAACAGCTGCTATCGACTTGGAGACAGATGATCTCATCCAGTCTACTATTCGGACTCAATTTGAGGACTGCACTGTCTTCACTATTGCTCATAGACTCAACACTATCATGGACTACACAAGGTTCAGTATATATACTTTCTATGAACACTTGGTTTAAATTGCAGGTATATATCGTCTTGTAAAGAAAGCACAGGCACATATTTATTCATCAACAAAACTCAGCCAGAAGAAATAAATGAAGAGCAGTGATAATATAAAGCTTTCAGACCTTCTCTGTGATTCTGCATTCTGCTCGGTGGAGGACATCACAAACTGAAGTAGAGGAAAAGTTGCAGAACGGTTCCACCGTGCAATGACGTATTAATAAGTAAGGAACATCACATGCTGATGTTTATAATGAAATGAAAATAGAGATTACTGTTAATCCAATTTATCATCATCAGTTATTATATGTGTATTTTTGTTTCTCTCAACTCCCCAAACTGTAAGAAGGTCAATACTAAATCAAATCCTGTGGAGTTGGCTTGTAAACAAACAATGTTTACCATGTGTGTTTCTCACTTACTTACTAACTTATTAGCTCCTATTTAAACGAGCTGTTGCACGTGATCTGAAGTGCAAGGCGCTAGTGCATTCAGGGCATGTCCAGTTACCTTCTGCTTGTTGAACAGTGGATAATCTGGGCGCAAAGTAAGACACACATCGCAGGAGTTGTTCCTGCCATTTCACAATCCTCTGCCCCATCAACAACTGTTCGACTGCATATAAGGCCATACACTGATATTTAACTGAGGCGGAGGAAGAGCGCTGCTGGGGGTCCTTCTATGTGTAACAGTGAGGTGTGGATCTCAGTCCATGGATCGGGTGGGAAGGGTCATAAAAATGATCATTCTCATTAATAGCAGGTGGGATGCGAGGGATGAAAAACGTGCTTGATTAGGAAAATATAAATGACATTACCTGCAGCTGAAACAATAAGTGTATCTCAACTTAGTCACTTCCATACAAGGAACAGCAGATAAACATGATTTAAAACCCCTGACTCGGCAACAGGATTGTGTGCTGGAATTGTTTCTTGCTCGGGAGCAATGACTTCCTGGTGTCTTGTTGTCATCATGCGGTTGTAAAGCAATCAGCAGCAAATCTGGGAAGTGACTTGCATTGCCAGTAACTAGTTCCAGCACGTAACTCTCAGTGAGATCGAGGTATAAAATCTTCCAGTTTGCTCACTTTTAAGGGGCAGGTTAGTGAGTTATTTAAGTCTATGCTCAGATAATAAATCTGCTTACTGGAATGCAGTAAATGTATTCAACAGTAACTAAATAAAATCTACGATAAAACACAGGACAGTATTCGGACAACACTGCATGTGGTTGATCATGTCATTAAGGAAAATATAAGTGCAACCTTAATCAGCGTAGACGCAGGCAAAGCCTCCGGGTGGATGGCATTTTCTCTGTCAAGTACTCGAGTTATATGGCTTTGATAAGAGATCAGCAGAATACGGTAGGTCAATGTACGTATCAACTGTGCCAATCCATCAGTTTACAGAGAGGGTGTTGCCAGGTTTGTCCACTCAGCCCCACCCTTTCTGCATTCTCTCTAGGACCTTTCGCTCTGGTGATAAGGGAAGATCCAGAGATTAATGGGAATTTAATGAGGGGATACTGAATATAAGTTACATTTATTTGCAGATTATATTTTGCTGACTGAGTGATCCGGAGAGAAATGTATCCAAATTGATGTCCTTTTTAAAATGGTTTGGTACTTACTCAGCATACAAATGGAATACACATAAGTTTCAAATAAAAACTTCAAAACCCAGTCTGGGTCAACCAACTCCTACAGTTTTTCTGGGTTGGGTTAGAAGCCATCACTTTAACAGGAATGTTATTTCATGTAGACCTCCAACTAATGATTATTTTCATTTTGTGAGTGTCAAAAGTGTCAAATACTTCAGAAAATTGCTCAGCAGGTCAATTTCCGTAATATTAAATCTACAAGTTGCTTCTTTTGACCAACAACAGTCTCAAACCCAAAGAATCTTCATTTACTATTTCAAAAGACAAAGACAAAGTACATCTTTGTACATGTAAGAAGCTGGACCAGCTTTTCAATCAACAAATTGATGGAACGACTACTCATTGTTGCTCTGATTCCATCCTTTAAATGTATTGAGCCTTGAGCCTTTTTAGCATTGTTATGATTGTGATTCCGGCTTTGTAAATCATTCTCTTCTCTCTCTCCTTGCAGAGTGCTGGTGTTGGACAAGGGACAGATAGCAGAGTTCGATACTCCTACAAACCTTATATCACAGAGAGGAATCTTCTACAGCATGGCTAAGGATGCAGGACTGACACAGTAGAACCGCCTTTTTTGTCCCAATGTTACAAACCAGGGTCGAGGATCAGCTCAGATAAGTTCAGTGCGACTCTGAACATCAGAGCTGGCAGTGGAACTGAAGAGTACCTTTATTTCAGGGCACTTACTGCTGTTGTTCGGTTTAGCCTGAGCTCCTTTGCAGACATGGATAAATTAGCAGTTGCAAACATTTTGCTTGAACCCACATCAGGACATTTAAAAGAGGACATCCTCTTCTGTGATTGTCTTAAGTTTCTTTGCACTGACTTTAATGTCCTGTGTGGGAAAGACAAATCGCTTTGGCATCTAAATAGGAAAAAAACAAGCCATATGTGCAAGTACTAGTTGGTCCAATTCTGCACTTTAGTGCCTTCTGCCAGTGGGATGAAAAAAAGCCAGTGAATGTATCGTTTTTTAAATCAGCTGTCTGCTGCACAATCGACAGAGGAAGGAAGGAAAGAAGGAAGGAAGGAAGGAAGGAAGGAAGAAAGAAAGTATGAAAAAGAAAGAAAGATTTTTATTTTATTTTTTTTTACCAAGACAAATACTGTGCCACTGTACTTTCCTCATAAGAAAAATCCTACACCTTTGTGATACACCCACTTATTTTTGTACTCTACCATTATTTAAGTTACTTTTTAAAGAATTGTTTCATCTAGGGAAGTTTGCTCAGTTAAATATGTGATTCTTTTGTGAACCAAATCTATAAAAAAAACTTGAATTCTGTACCACCAAAATATGAAATATGCCTTTATTAAAAAAAAGTAAGAACAATGTTTGTGTGCTGTGTTGAAATTACTGTAGGATATGAATATTACAATATTACAAATTAGCTTTTTTTTGTTACATATTTGGAGAAGTTTAACTCAAGAATTGTTACTAGATACAAACAGAGTCAGAGGAGGTGTTCAAAGCCTTTGCTTAAGTTAAAACTAGTACAACCACAATATAGAAATACTAAAGAAATACTTGTAATGAGAGTAAGCAAGTCTTACTTATTAGAAGTATTTAAGTATTATCTGCAAAATGTATTTAAAGCACCAAGAGTAAAAGTGATTGTCCTAAAAACTATTTTAATTTGGGTTTTCTGAAAAGGTGATTAAGTCCTGCGCAGGTGTTGTTGCCCTGAGGATTTTCAGTTTTTAATATAGGGTCCTCCTGTTTAAACATGCCCTAGAGGGAAAACAATGAGGTGGATTGCTACACTAGAATCTAACATTTTAGAAAATACTTGAAACGAGATCATTGGCATTGCTCTACAAGCATATTTTTTAAAGCAAACTGTTAGTGGGCGAAATAACTGTCAGCCTCAGGTGACAAATATTTCCCACAGAGATGTTTTGAAGTAGAAATACTTCTTTTTGCTCAGAGGCTGAGCAGCTCTACCTAATTATTTGTCTCATGTGAGTTCACCAACTTCACGGAGGTCTTATATGAAACGGCTCCAGCGCACACACTCACAGAATCCACAGGCTCGTCATCATTTGCAGCACGGCAATTTCTTTATGTCTTCCGCTGTGCATAACGGTGATCGAGGTCCAATTCAAACACCTGTCGTCAACTGGAACTTTCCTGCCTTTACACCCGAGCCCCTAGGCTGGTGGTACAGTGACACCCAGTGTTCAAACTGTGAAAAACACACATCAGCTTCTTGATTATTTCAGCACACATTTGGCTCCTACGGCTGCTGACCGAGACAGAGGAACTGAGGGGGTCTGCCAGCAGCATCGGCAAGGCACAGATGACCCAAAGCTTGTAAGAAAAGACACGGTAAAGTCCTTCTTTGACACTGGATGTTGAGGAAAATGTTGCTTTTCAAGGTAGCTAAGTGAAAAGGGGAGATGAGCCTACAAGTTACAGGGGTTCTATAAGGGGGATACTACCTCTGATCTGGGCGTGAGTGCAGAAACTATTTGTCTCTGAGGCAAAGCCACTGAGAGGGCTAACCAAGTCACATTACAGCTGAATCAACACAAGTCAAACCATTTTAAAAGTCCTTTATAAAACTGAAACATTATAACCTTCTCCCTAGTAAAGTGCATATTTAAAAATAAAAAAACCTAAACCTAAAATAATGATTCAGTCCTGGTGAGCTAAGTAGGCATGGTGAAAACTGAAAAACTGAATGAGAATGTCATTATTCCAGTCATCCACTAGAGTGAGCTCACAGTCAGCTGGGGACTCTTCTACCTCTGGTCCGGCCACTGAAGCCTTGTCTCATTTGGTATCTCTGACACTTATTCTGATCTTTTACTAATCAAGATGTAAGCGGAGTGTTTCTACCAGCCATTTTTTCCTCCCCCACATGGACCAAGTCAAGTCGTCTCAAACACCAGTCTCAGTTTAGTAACCACAAACGCACAAACACATGTATTGTTCTGCTGTAACACCCAACAAGAACAACACGACTTCCAAGTGTGAATGATTTGGAGTCAGCTGAGTTGAGCGGCACGTATCGTTAGGACAAACAGACGAACAAGGTTTGTGTCTTTGCTTTTTGCATCGACACCAACAGTTTAGAGACTCGGATGGATTTTTATGGAGGATGCGTTTCATCCAACAACTACTGCTTGAGAAATTGGTTGTTGGCGGGATTTATTCAGGATTAAGAAACGTCAATCTAATCTAGTAGAAACAACACACAGCGTAGCACCAGAGCAGGATTAAAAACACAAGTTTACCTCAGATCCCTCTGCAGCAAGATGCTTCTTGCCCCCCCACACACACAGACACACCGTTGCCTGATGTTTTACAGAGAAGCTGTGGTAAGCATTTCTCAATGTTTTCTTCCAATTACCGATGCCATAAACACACGCTCTCTTTGTCTCTCCAGCATTGACTGATGCCGATGGCCCAGGATGAATGAGCACTTGGCTGCGAGCTTCCTGCCTATGGGCAAAGCTTCATGAAATGAAGTAGCTGCTACTTTTATTGAGGCTTGAATCCTCAAATAACCTCTCAGCTGAGGGCCTGCCATTAGATAATAGCTTTTCAGGGTATAAAATTGTTTGATCCCACAGAAGGCCTTGTGTGTTGATGTTTTTCCTGAGTAAAGAAGAATAAGCCTATCATTTCCTATGGTTTTGTTGCCCCGAGATGTATCCGTCCTCACTCAGCCTGACAGGAGTTTATTAATTCCGCCTCCGTATGAAACATGCCATTTGTACATGACAGGTTCAGACTGTGTGAGGGCCGTGTGAGGTGAGCCGACTTCTTCCAGCGCTTGAGGAAGTGACAGCATGTATTTTGTCTTTATTTATGTCAGCCAATCTGACCCCTCCATGCTTATTATCTATTTGTGTGTGTCGAAAAGGAATTTTTTAATTTTTTTTTGCAGTTTGATTGTGCAAAAGGAGAGTTGGGTTTGCAGTGAGTTCCCGGGAAAAGCCAAGACACAGATAGTCATAAACTGATAATCACACATGCAGAGTATGTGCAGTTGTTTGTCATCGGCGGTGAAATGGAGCAAAAATAATCCTTCTTACAGGATTGAGACCTGCAGCTCTGGAAGCTCGGCGAGCTCGAGCTAAACAGGTTTTATTTATTTGCTTGTCATGAAAACACACACACACACACACACACAAAAACACCATGTCTGCATCAGGAACAAACAATCTCCCCCACCAACACTTTGACACAGCAGGAGTCCACTGTTATTGCACTGGAAGGCGGTGCACTAGCTTCCCTGTCCTCAGCTGAACTGTGGAGGAAACCGATCGAAGAGAAAAGGAATGAGCAAATTATAACTGCACCTTCATTCATTAAATCGCACACGCCAGAGCACATCACCTGATCAGCTTCTTTTTTTTTTTCTCCTTACTTGCATTGTCCTCATCTCACCTCTGCAAGCCTACGAGTCGGATTTGAAAAGACATGTAATCAAAGAGTTGTGTTTGCTATTTTAAGTCCTTGATACGGAGCCAAACCCATAAATCCAAACTTGAGCGTTGGTTGATAAGCTGTTATAATGTTGCAAAATAATGTCCCTCTGCCTGTCTTTGCAACAGTTTTTTTTTTTTTTTTTTTTTCCTGGAATGTGACGATTTGCATAAATCCACACACAGTGGTCGTATGGCACAACTAATCCTGTGTACAAAGACATGCTTTGTCGAATGTGGAGCGTGTGTACTATAAAAGTTCATGTCCAGGAATCGAAATTGTTCACAATCAATATTACATTCATTGTAAATGCAGTGAATTGAAAAGTTCTAAACATGTCATCGTGAACCTTTAAATGACCAGCTCTTCACTTATTGTGAGTGATTTTTTAAAAGACTTAACAATAATTCAAACATTCTACGCAGCATAAGTTGAATGCTCTTCTGCATTTGTAGCAGCAGAAGGTAATTATTCAGTACAATTATTCAGTCTGTTCCAGTGAGACCTTTCAAACAGCATGTAAGAATATCCAGTTATTATTCAGTATATTTCTATTATCTATTACCAAGTCAAATCTGAAGGGAATTTACTCAACATTTATTTTTGTTGTTTATCACAAATCTAAACACTAATTTCTCCACTTCATGTCATAATGACTAAGTCTGTCAGATGTGTAGTGAATGTGAGAAGATTAACTAAACAAGTTTCAAATCAAGAAGAAGAAGAAAAAAAAACACAAATTAAGAAATACTTTCTTGAGAGAAGCTGATTAAAAAGCCCATAAACTCCCGAACTGTGACATGTATTTTGTTGAAACAACTGTGTTGAAAGAGAGAACTACAAATATACCAAACATGAAGATCATTTTCTATATTCTTATTCCACGGACATTATATTATTCAAACAGGAATTGAGTTCTGAAGAGTTTCTAATTGTTCAAAAGGTGGGTAAACATATATTGATTTAATATTTACGGATGAAACAAAGCTCAGAGATTTTTACACACAGAGTGATACTGCACCATCATTTTCTGCGTGCTTTCAAAATAAAGTGGGCTGCAATTAAAGAGCGTGGATGTGCAGCGCGACTTCAGATCACAACAAATGAAAATAAAATTCACACATTCTCAGTTTGTAATAAGTGGAGATGAGGTTTCAGCCTTTAGCACTGGTTAAATAATAGGCAGAGTTTAAGACGCATGAAGAGCTCCTGCGCGCGGACGCACAGCGCGCAGAGCCCGCAAAGGGTTAAACGGGGTTACCAGCAATCCTTTTAACAGGCAGGTGCCCCGTCAGCCCAGCCCAGCCTCACCGCGGACCTCTGAGAAAGCTCAGGGGCTTCTCATCACTGGCATATTAGGAGTAACTTGGCGAGTCATGTTAACGGTGATTGCTGCAGACCGGGAGTATAAATAGTGCATGATTGCTGCAGGAGTGGGATATAAACCTGGACCGATCAGCTGACACACATCCTCCCGGCTAAGAGACTCACGTGCGATGCGTTTTGGTTTTTTTTAGGTTTTCTCGTCGTTTTACCTGTAGTCACATCCAGAGAAGTGGAGTTTGACTGCTAGAAATATCCTACTTAAAAAAGAAAAAAAGAAAAAAGAAAAAGAAAACTTCAGCACTTGTTGATTTGTTGTTCCGCTCTGGAGATGTGGTGGATGCTGTTTCCACGGTGGATCTGGTTCCTGGCGTGTGTGTCAGTGTGGATGGAGCACCAGGTCGGAGTTATGCCTCATATCACCTATTCACACGCCGGGATCTGCCCCAATGACATGAACCCCAACCTGTGGGTGGATGCAATGAGCACCTGCACAAGAGAGTGTGAATCTGATCAGGTAATGTCAGGAAGATATCCTCAACCTCTTTTTAGTGTCAATGTTAAAGTATGAATTGGTTTTGCTCGTATAATATATATATATATGTATATATATATATATATATATATATATATATATATATATATATATATAAATCTTTATTGTCATTGTACATTGTACATTGAAATTGCAAAGCAAACCCGTTATTAGTGCAAATTTATAGATAAAAAACATAAAAACATAAGAACATTGGTACTAAGATAAAAATAGATTAAGATTAAAAAAAAAACATGAATACCAAGCACACAGCTCACATATATATATAACCCTAACCCTAATCCCTAACCCTGAATAATAAGTAATCTACTTTCTGTGTTAGTAATTATACGTCAAGCCTCACAAACACATGCAGCCTCCTGTGTTCATAACGTCTCTCTTCTCCTCTTACAGGAGTGTGAGTCGTTTGAGAAGTGTTGCCAAAACGTTTGTGGGAACCGGAGTTGTGTGGCAGCCCGTTACGTGGACAGGACGAAAGGTACAGTGGGAATGCCCAAGGAGGCCACCTGCACCAGTTTCATGTGCCCTCAGCAGGGGTCCGAGTGTGACATCTGGGACGGCCAGCCGGTGTGCAAGTGCCGGGACCGCTGTGAGAGGGAGCCGCACTTCACCTGCGCCTCTGACGGCATGACCTACTACAACAAGTGCTACATGGATGCAGAGGCATGCTCCAAGGGCATCACCCTGTCTGTCGTCACCTGCCGCTTCCACCTCACCTGGCCCAACACCAGCCCTTCATTGCCCCAGGCGACCACTCTTCGTCCTACCACTGCCCCTCTGCAGGCGACTATCCCACCTCCCACTGAGCCTCAGCCTCCCGTTGTGATCAGCAGCCCTGCTCACCAGACCATAAATGTGGGTGACACAGCCAGCTTCCTGTGTGATGTGGCGGGTCGACCCCGGCCCGAGATCACCTGGGAGAAGCAGCTGCCAGACGGGGTGGAGAGGGTAGTCATGAGGCCTAATCACGTGCAAGGAAACATGGTGGTCACTAACATTGGTCAGCTGGTGATCTACAACGCCCAGCCGCTTGATTCCGGTGTCTACACCTGCACGGCTCAGAACCCATCTGGCTCAGTGCGGGCCAACCACCCACTCATTGTGCTGCTCACAGAGCCACCCAGGATCCCCAAGCCCAAGAATGTGACTCTCTGCCTACCTGAAGAGTGTGTGAAACCCCCCGACAACCCAGAGGATTGTGGGAGCGAGCTGGAGAGGGTCAGCTGGTACTATGAGCCAAAGACCAACAACTGCTTTTCCTTCACCCACTGCAACAGCAGCAACCAGCAGCCCAGGAAGTTGGACACGTACGAGGAGTGTATGCAGTGCTGCGGCCCAGAGCTGTCGGGCCCCTGCGGGCTCCCCAGCCTGCAGGGCCCTTGTAAGGCGTACGAGCCACGCTGGGCTTACAGCAGCAGCCTACGGCAGTGTCAGTCCTTCATCTATGGGGGATGTGAGGGCAATGACAACAACTTTGAATCCAAAGAAGCCTGTGAGGAGATGTGCCCGTACCCCAAAAACCACCACTGCAAGGCCTGCAAGCCCAGAGGCAAGATGGTGACGAGCTTCTGCCGGAGCGACTTCGTCATCCTGGGTCGCATGACGGAGCTGACAGAGGAGAAGAACTCAGGCCATGCCCTCGTAACTGTGGAAGAGATCCTCAAGGATGAGAAGATGGGTTTACGTTTCTTTGGCAAGGAACCTCTTGAGGTCACCTTCCTCAACATGGACTGGAACTGCCCGTGCCCAAACATCACAGGCGCGGCGGCTGAGGGACAGGTCATCATTATGGGCAATGCAAATGATGGGATGGCTGTCCTTCAGCCGGAGAGCTACGTGGGTGCTTCCAGCCCTCGCAGAGTACGCAAACTGAGAGAGGTCATCTCAAAGAACACGTGTGATATTCTCAAAGCGATCACCAACAGCCCTCAATAGGGTTAGGGTTTGTGTTATGATCTGTACATAAAGTTTAGAGGTAGAAAACCCTGATTCAACTGTTTGGCTTTTGAGCATAAACTGCGGTAATGTTTTAAATGCTAGGACCAGCCTCGCTACATTTAAGTGTCTGTTTTTGAAAGTTTGCAGAAGTCATGTGACGTGAATGTCTTTTTGTGTGGTCTTTTCGCAGCAGAGCTTTTCTGCTATTGGTGTTGTTGATTGAAATACCATGAGACATCCATCACGATCCCCTTGTTACCTGAATCCCCCAGACTCTGACTTCCCTCATGCCCCTCTCTTGCCTCCACCAGAAATCGAGGTTGCAGACTCGCACTGAAGCACAAAACAGACACAATTGAGTTTTAATGTAAATAATTTAACTGTAACAGTTTTTTTTCGATTCTTTTATTTGCCATCCATGTAACCACCTGGTACTTTTGATATGTGAAAACACTCCAGTGTCATACATTGACAACATATTTCTCAGTTTTCATGTTGTATGAATACACTCATAAACCTGTACAGGGTTTTACATATACAGTAGGTAGATTTGGGTCATCCAAATGAATGAGGTGTAATATATTTTATTAACCACTACATTTTCTCACAATCAGCTATGTATTTTTCATCTACTTGCTCATACCTTTTGGCTATTTATTATCAGGTAAGCTTTCCTTTGGTCTTGTTTTTTTGTATTTCACATTCTCTCTGAAATTAAGTGGCATGTTGTATTATTTTGTGTAATGTGCGAAGAAAATAAAGA
Source organism: Diplodus sargus (assembly GCA_903131615.1). Taxonomy (NCBI): domain Eukaryota; kingdom Metazoa; phylum Chordata; class Actinopteri; order Spariformes; family Sparidae; genus Diplodus; species Diplodus sargus. The sequence goes on from CAEMYA010000200.1 coordinate 939,554, forward strand.
TTTTGGATTTTTCTTCTGTGTCCTCTTTTTAAATCTGTATATATATATATATATATATATATATAATATTATTTTGATTATTAGGCAGACTTTCAGATGTTGGAACTGATTTAGGTTAAATTTGAGTGGATTCAGTCGCTCTGTACCTGTTGAGGGAAACACAGCAGCTGCTCCTTATACCTGTGGGGTTACTCTGACAGACTGTGATGAAAGAGTTTTGGGAATAACATATCCCCAGCTTAGATCACCCCCACTCCATCCCCCAAAGCCCCCCAACAGAACCCATCCATTCTAAATACCCCTGTGGCATTGTAAAACGCTCTCCTTGTTTTGTTTTGACTCCATGATCCAGTCTAATTGGGTAAGGAGCCCAAGCTGTAAACCTCAGATCCACTCCCATACAAGAGTTATGTGTTTCATGCCGTGCCAGCAGGCATCTCTGGGTTACTAGGAACAGGCCTTGGTGGGCTTCAACGAGGGTGTTCTACTTCCCAGATGAGATTCTGTTTCTCCCATCCAGAGTGGCGAGGGAGGCAGGCGATCAGCCCATGTATGGTGTTCCTTTACTGGCAAAACCACCGGGGAGCTCAGACCTGCACTTCAGCAGCTGTTGAGGCCCCCGAGTAGAGAAATTTTAGATATGCAGCACCTTGGATCACATCTGAAAGCAATATAAACAAAGTTCTCAAACCAAAAATCTACCAACAGCTCTCTTGACTGCCAGCCATTTAATGACTCTTAGATACCCAGTCAGAACACGCTTATTTATTTCAAAACCGTATACTTCTTATTTGTCCCTTACTATTACTCATAGACAGCTCTTTTGCGCATTCTGAGTTCAGTGGGTTGTATCAGTTTATTTGCACAGTTCATCTGAGAGCCTATTGATGATTGTTATTATACAATTGCATTTTAATTATTTACTGCTGATTTCAATGAAAAATGTATTGCAGCTTTAACAGAATTGGAATCTTGAACTCCAAGAAAAAACTGTGAGTGAGGTCCAAAATGCTGATTTAGAAATGTAATCCTGATAAAATAACATGAATTATAAATAATTATTTGATTACATAATTGAAAGGAAAAGAAGAAATAGGGTTATTTGGAGATTTGGAAGTGGTACCCAACTTCAGGTTTCGGACACCCCTGAGATGTCCAAGAAAACTCAAAGGGGTCAAAAAATAACTTTTTATAATTTAAAAAAAAAAATTTTTCTTTATACATCTGCGCCTATGTAATGTATGGAAGCTCATTTCTGCCAGAAAAAGACAGAGAATGAAAGAGGAGGAGAAAATGTATGTATGATAAAAATCAAAGTACATATGATGGGTCAAAGTTATGATAAACAAAACACTTTTAAGACTGTCCCATAACTTATCATCAAATCAAAATGTTGTTTTATTTGCCATACGTATTTCTATTTTACTAAATATTGTTTCAATTATTTTCTTTCTTTTGGTGGCATAAAAGACTGAGATGGGTAGATGGGGTTTTGACAGGGATAGTTTGTGACGGGGTATGAGAAACAATATTTATTTCTATGTACAGCCCAATGTGGTAACAATCCTAAACATTGCCTGTTGTGCACCTAACTGTTATTCTACAATTCTCACAGGTAGATGATGTGGAGATGGAAAATTATTCAAACACAAAGTTACATTTATTTTTTGTCTTTAGCCTGTGATGTACGGATGATCCTGTCCCATCTTAGTGAGCACATTTTCAGCATTTTCTGTCTTTATTAGATAGGAATGAGAGAAAGAGATGCAACAAAGGTCTGCAGCTGGAGTCCAATCAGGGACAATTCTGATTCTTGATTGAACCCCAAATCTACAGCTTTTAGACACTTTTTAAAAAAAAATATGGTACTGGATTAGGGTTTGTTAAAGTGAAACTCTCACCAAAATGCAACCTAGGCTTTATTTGTGAATGTATTTGAGTCAAACCTTTGTGTAAAAGCATAATTACGATGAAAGAGGCACTTTTAAGATTTACCGTAGTTTCGTTTTTGGCTCAAACTCATTTTCAATGGAGTGCATGGGGCACTTTTACGTTAGCATCAAGGTTTGACTCATATACATTCAAAAAAAAAGCCTAGGTCGCATTTTGGCTAGAGCCAAAAACCCCAGACTATGACTGGAAACTTTTGGTTTATTAATGGTTGTTGGTGGCACATATGTGCACACTTCTTGCAAGATTGTAGAAACCAGCAAGAAAGGAAAAGTTACATTTGAAAGTATTGAATCACAAAAAAAACAAAAAAACTAACTATTTTAGGCTTTTTAGTCAAATAAGTACATAAATAATAGGGATGAAAAGATATACCAAATTTTGTGATATTGTGATGAAAACATTTTGTAATACTATTGTGGGACTGTAATGATATCACCAACATATCACGTGAATATTTTGCTCATAAAGTTCATGGAACTAACAAGGGAAATCAGAATGAATGCATTCAACTACCACTCCTTGTCATTGTATTGCCAGACCAGCATATGTCGGGTTTTGGTGCTGGTGTTGGTGATGGTCTATGTTGCTTTTTCCCGCAGTGTCCTCTGCCATTTCTGTGCCACTAGATCAATAGTTTGAGCAATACATGTGCTAAGCCCAGTGAAAGACTCCAGGCATAGGCAATGCGTGCATAGTGCAAAAGGTGGAGTACATACTGGCAGGCGTGTACAGGTAGAGAGACAGGAGGACTGTCCGATGTTGTCAATGAAGTGATTGGATTGGCTAATCAGAGGCCTCCAGCAGACACAGTGACAGGATTTTGATTGCTGTTGCGATGTTTACAGATTCTCTCCAAGCATAACTAAAAAAGCCTCTAGAATAACTTACCCACGCTCTCTTTAATGTATTAATTGGTTCAACCTACAGTTCAGCTGAGGGAACCAGCTCTGCTCCTCCCCTCAAAACAGCCGCAACTGCCATCAATTATTTTTCTCTCTGATTTTCCATCCTATGTCTATTAAAAAACAACACCTTTAACCACTTCAGTACGTAGTCTGGGGTCTGCAAAAGCACAATTTATTATCAATTAAAATTCAGCATATTTGAAACATGTGTGATCCTCGTATTTCAAGCACATTTATGCTTTTCTAATTTGAGCTGCGCCAAGTAAAAGGGTACAAGAGTTATGCTTTGATATGCTGCGCATGAATTTTCGCTTGTATATTTTTTTTTCCTCTCCTTCCTCTCAGGCTTGGTTGATTTGATGGGGTCATTGCGTTCACCGAGCTCAGTTCACACAAGGCAGGAACAGTCGGTGTGGTCCATGCGAGGCTAAGATGTAGACCTGCACCAGGTAGAGAGGACCCAGCACACACAAGGACAGTGGAGCTCATCTGACTATATGCGCATTTCTATGTGGTGCCTCAATGTTGACTATCCAGAGGAGATCGGACAGTAGCACCTGTTGAATGCATCAGCTAGCCGGGTGGTTTAAGACCTTTGATTCATGACCTGCATCTGTTATGGTCATATCATTTGGAACGTCTATTGAAAAGATACAGTAGCCACTCACACGCATTGACTGGAGATGGACAGGGTCCCATGGCAGTATATCATCCTGGGGCAGCAGCAGCTGAAAAGTTTGACGCTGGTAGGTAGAGGCTGACCTGAGGTCCACAGCATCTGCTCTGGATGGAGAAATGATTGAGACATTTGTTGTCACTGCCGGGAATTAGACTCAGAAGTGGCACTGAGCAAAGCACGTCATCTATAAATGCTGTTTGGACAATAGCATCAGACTCTTGAATATGCTTTCAATTAAAATGCAATCAGTCCTATGATTAGTCAAAGTCAAAAAAATATGAATCCATATAGAAGCATTAAAGTAAAAATGAAATAAAAACAGCATTAAATATAGCGAATAAGCATAAAAGTTGCAGCTTTTAACAAATAAAATCTAATGCATCTTCCCTGTGCAGAAGTGGAAATGTATACATTAGGTACGATGCAGCTGGGGTGTTCTTTCTTAAATTCAAACACTTATGGAATATGTTGCATGTATTCACCACAGTAAACCTGCTGTCATTAGTGCAGAGCAGTGTATTTGCAGTGAGAGTAACCTGGCTCTGTGCTTGTAGACGTTATGTGAGCTACAGCATCCTCTGGTGTTGACTGAGGCTTGTGTACATAAAGCTATGTTGGATTCTTCAAGTGTTCAGCACAATCCAGGCTAGCGTGCATTCATTGGTGGGAAGTTAGAAATATTTAGTAAGTCCTAAGGTTGAGCCAGTCTAGCGAGGCAGTGTTATGTAGTGCTATGAACTGTACTGTGAACAGAAATCCAATCAAGTTGATGCAAATGCTGGAGGCCACATCAGGACCAAAACCCTGCTACAACTGGGAAAGATGGAAATATGTTATTAAAATGTGTTTTATCTTTAGCTATTTAAGTGTCCAAACAACATTTAAATAATAAGTGCATATGTTTGCTTTATATTGATAATTATTTTAGATTTCATCCATTTTGTTTTATTGCTTAAAATGTGGAATACATACCCAAGACAAAGAATTCTGTTTATTCCACCACTACAGCACTACTGACTACAACTTGGGTCAAGAAGAGTGCATTCTGGAATTATTTCTTTCTTCTTTTTCTTCTTTCTTTTTTAAGAGAAGCTAGTCTCTTTTTTTTTTTGCATAAACAATATTTTTTTATATTGTTTAAATAATAAAAAAAAGTAAAAGATGTCACTTGTAGATGTCTTTTGGTTGTATGGCCCACAATGTCCAGACAGCTTAGTTAGCTAAAGGTGACACAAAGGTGTCTGTTTACAGAACTCCCATGAGGCCTCATACAGAACAAATTAGGCATTGCAGCGATTAGTTCAGGGTTGTCCAAGTATTTTTCCTCTCCTGCTGGTGCAGTTTCCTGGCAGCATAATGCTGTTTGAAGTACCAAGGAACATAATAGAGACTCAGAGCAATTTGGTGGACCTTTGAATGTGTCCAGCACACACGAATAATTGCCAATGTAGGTATTACACTTGTAAACTATATTTATGGTGTCATTAAACCACACCACTGGTGACCAGCCAGTCTAATAACAGGCCTCTGTGAAGAGGTTTTTTGAGAATGACTAGGAGAACTGGTGCAAATGAAGATCTTGAATTTGAAGGCACAGAATGTGTGACTAAGCTGCGTTTATTGTCAGATTAGTTTTTGGTACAAAAACTAGTGGGTTATGGATAGGAATGGATGTTTTGGTTTGAAATACCTGGTTATGTCTCTACAGACTAGGCTGTACACGTCCCAAATCTCCACAGAAAGCTTCATTTTTTTTGTTTGAAGGCCCCCTTAAAAATATCCAGTCATGTCACGCATACAAAGGGTGAAACTTCATGGTTCATCATCAAAATAATCCAGAGGTGTCAGACTGCAGTCACTGGCCTGGCAGGCTTTTCACCGTTCCACCACCATCCCCTAACATCCCATTATGAAAGTCAGGCCATAACTATGTAATGGGAACATGATATGGCACATATGTTTTAACAATTAGTGGCTAATTTCAATATGGTTGCCTATGTATGACACAAACAAATGTGAACTTAACAATAGTTTGCAGTAGTTTCCTCCTGGTCACTGGACTGACTGAGCTGTACAAATCCCATTTAACACAACCACAGGGGATCTTACCTTTACCTTTATTCCAATATGAAAGTACATTTCTGCTTCCACTGACCTGTCCCTCAATAAGAAAGCTACAGTTTTGCTCATGTCTTTACCTCTTCCTCCCACATTAGTAGAAGTTACACAGTGAAACTGTGCATGTATCAGCAAGTGCCATTGAATATGTCAGATGCTCTAGTTCCACACAGCGCTGTTGACCAAAAACAGTTTTGGCACAGCTCAAAATCCTATTTATTTGTAGATTACATTTTTAATCATATGATGGGAATCACAACAGCTTAAACTTGCTGTTAATTGTGCCCCACCCCCTAGATAACAGTTTTTAGCATAACAAAACTACGAAAGATAGTAGATTTAGCTCTGATATAGCTGAGGACAGGGCCTTTTTTTCTTTGCTTTTTTAGGATTCGTGATTTCTGAAAGTGTTTTTCATAAAGAAAAACATTGGAAATTTACAGAACTCACAGAAAAACAGCCACCTAGTCAGTGTTTGTGTCAAAAACGCCCATTTTGTCCTGAAATTGGTACCAAATGTCCCATTGATTTCTGTTCTGTTTAATTTCAGATTGAAGGGGGGTGTTCCCATAACGTTTAGTCCTGTGCAGCAGTGTATAACTTAATGTAATCAAACAATTTATGTGTTCATTAATATCATGGATAAGATGATGATACGTTTTTCCATAAATGTGCAGTCTTTGAAGAAACAACACCCTTTAGGAAGTGACATTTAAGGTTAAATGTAAAGTTAGTTAATTACATTTTGTTGAAGTTAACTAACAAGTTAATTGCAATCATTACCTAATTAGCTATTATCTTCCTAAAAAATTTAACTAAGACAACAGTATTGACTAGTTTCATGAAAGGTGAATTAATGTGTTAAAATGCAGTCATTTCATCATCATTCCAGCCAGCATGCTTGTGAAACACTGAAAATGAATAGGGTTGAGTGCTGAAAGTATTCAATGTTTAAGACGTTAAGCTGCAGCATGACAGGCGTGACTTTCGCTTTCTCCAATTACAACAGGCTCCTATGGGAGTGTCACCACTCTCATAATGGCCCTGGTTGCCCTTTCCAAGGACCATGTGATCAAATGAAGTAGTAACCCTTTTGCTCCACTAGAGAGTAGCAAAAGCTCAAGTAACCTGTCTAAAACACAGTGGCACAGGACTGTGCGCCTGCAACATAATTTCACCATCGTCAGAATGTTACTACCTGCAATGCATGAACACGTTCAGGAAAAGTGGTTCTGGTGCTGCTTGTGTTTTACTGTCCTCTGGTGGGAAAGGGTGGTTATCTCAGGCCAAGATAAGGAAACACGTATTGAAGACACTAAAGGGAGCTATTCAAATGTGCTGTAGGCTTCTACCCAGCAGCTGGATTAAGCTTTTTACAACCTCAACCTGTAAACCAGTTACTGAACACGTGGTCACTTCCGTTCCACTGCTGTGCTGCTGCTGTCCTTATGTAATGAGAGCAGTTTCGGACATACGAAATATAACCACACACACACACACACGCACACACACACACACACACACACACACACACACACACACACACACTCTCATGCACACACAAGCACACCCACATACACATTGCACACTCAGCAAGATTCGATGCTTGGAGCCAAACAGTGACTGACTGGTGGAAAGCGAGGGGAGGGAGTGCATCCTCCCTTCAATTATTTTCATGTTATGTGGTGAGGAGATAACCCGGTGACACTTTCAGGAGCAGTGGACTGTCCTTGATCGACTGCTCCTGAATATTTCATTGGTATGATTGTTTTTCACGCATAACAAGATCCTGCGCTGATCATGTGATATGGAAATCCTTACAACAGTAAACGCTGGCAAAGATTACCTAACGGCGGAGTGTATTTCAAATTAAACATTTAAATCAGAGCAGCCATGTGTTTGATTACTGATGGTATAAGGAGATTTGTGTGTCAGGAGGTGTATTCGTCACACAGGTGACATAAGCAGATAAAGGGTATATGCATGTGTGTGAGCTGTGGCTGTCCGTGGCAGGTGTATTAGTTCAGTAAATTAGCACTTCATTATTGGAGCTACAGATGCCAAGCTGTCAGCTGAAGGTTGAAAAGAAACAGCACTAATATCATTGAATAGTCCCAACATGTAACTCACCCCTGCAACAGTGTTGTTGTTATGATTTTTACAAATTATGTAATGAGATATTACATAATTTGTATCATCATCACTTGTAAATTGTGATTTTGTTGTTCTGTTCTGTCCATCCTGGGAGATGGATTATTCCTCTGTGGCTCTTCCCAAGGTTTCTTCCATCTTTTTTTTTCCCCTGTCAAAAGGTTGTTTTTCTCAATATGGCAAGTTTTTACCTCACTCGAATTGAGGTTCTAATCTAAGGGCAGAGGATGTCCGTATAGTAGGATGATTTATCGACGAAAAAGGGAGGAATGGTTACGCGGTGAATAGAAGCACCAAAACTGGTATAGATACTCTTTAGGGTGTATCTCATCATTCAGAAGGGGCGCCCAGATTTTCCCAGTCCATTAAGGTCGTTTTTAAAGGGAAAATCCAAGATGGCCGCCAAAAAGACCCTGGAGTGATATAATATTACTTGGCTTGGAAATTATAAAAAAGAAACAAAACGGTCAGAATGATAAGTCATCAAATGGATCCTCATCTGAGTGGGAAATTATTTTTAAATACAAACACAAATGGTTTTAAAAACTTTTACAAGAACTCATCTATAACTTGAAAGAGTAGTTTATCGATAAAGCGTTTATGTGAGCAGAGATAACGCCTTACACTCGGACACAACTCACTGACATATTGTTATGCCAACGTTAGCATTAGCATTAGTAAATGTAGACTCAGTAAGATATGCTAATAATGATGATGCTCCCAATCCAAACCTCCCCCTCCTGCTGAAAAGCTGAAAAGGAAGAGGGATGAAAGAGCTTAAAAAGGTGAACAGTTTCTCTGGCTGCACGTATGCTGGAACAGAATCACAGCCAAAGATGAAAACGTCCCCATTAAAATGAATGGGAAAACGCCTCCCAAACTCCTGCAATTTTTTAAAAAAGTGTAATGGTTATTGCCAAAATATGTATATATTGAGTAACAGGAGACATTGTTGAACTCTGTGCCTTTGCTTGAGTGGTACGCAGGTGTCCTTGAAAAGTTCAATGCCCTCAGGAAGGACTAATTTTCACAAAAATGTCTGTCAATGGAGGATATCCCTCCCACACAAGCTGCACTGCAAGAGCATTCTAACCAAGCAGTGTACCAAGCCAGAATTTGGTCCAAATGTCTGCAGACTATTCAGTTGGTGCCTTCCCCAGCAAAATATGGATGGACCAAAATAGATGATTCTTAGGCACCTTTATGGACACTTTTACCAGAGGCAGCCAAAGTATGTAGAGAACTTCTTATATGCGACTGCAAAACTGAGCCTCTCTGCTCTCGAAAGTGTTGATGCAAGAATGCAGGGTTGCCTTGCACAGCACTGTGCCGATGTACTGGAGGATGTGTATGGATGTACTGTATAGGCCTGTTTTATGGTTTGATATGGTCTCCTTGAGGTGCATGGTGTCTTCTTTGCAACAGATGATACGTAGCTAGCCATTTTGCATTCCTTTCCTTTTTCAGGTGTTTTTGCTGGGCTTTCAAACAGCTGCTAATTCTATGGACAGCCATTTTTAATTTCTTCAAAAGCTCATGTTTGCAGTTTTTGGGACTCATTTTCCAGGGTGCCTTAGTATATATACCAAATGTCATGCTTCTATGAGGTTGTTTTGGTGAGTTTTGAATTAGTTGCCAATTGTATGGACGGTCACATTGAATTTCTTCAAAAACTCACTTCCTGTTCACAATTTTAGGAATTCATTTTCCAGGATGCTTGAGGGTCACTCAAAGACTATATATACCAAATTTCATGTTTTTATGAGGTTTATGAGCAGGGTTTTTTTGAGCACCCCTTCTATGCCAAATTTCACACTTCTATCCACCGCATAACGTTTTTCCATATAATCCCCCCTACTATTAAATGTAAAGGTTGCAAACTGTAAACTGAGGCAATGTGATTGTGATTTTAGGAACTATAAATAAAATAAAATTGATTTAATTTGATATAGGCTACATAAGATAGCTTTAGAGCTAGCCAGCCCTGCTGTTTCCCCTTGCTTAACATGTGATGAATCCACATGAAAAGCATAAATACTGTCCAAATTAGACTGACCTTTTACATTGGTTCTGTACAAAAACAAGGTGTGATTTGATAAGTTTAGGCAGGTGTATGGAACTCTGAGAAGAGCCAGGCTGTTTTCCTTTGCTTACAGTCTTTGGGCTAAAACGGGTTTACCACATCCTTACTCACATGTGAGTGGTACCGTGGTATCAGTCTTCTTATATTATCTTACTTCTTAAGTTGAAAACATTTTATATGCAGGTATTTAAAAAAAAAAACATCAACAGAGCTTGTAGAAAGGTGTAGAATAAAAGTATATATTTACCTTAAACTAGGGCCGGGACTCAATTAAAAAAATTAATCGAATTAATCCGAGGCTTTGTAATTAATTAATCGAAATAAATCGCATTTTAATCCCATATAAATATTTGACCTGACTACAGTGAGAAGCATTTTTTTTCACATGGATTTTAGTATACCATTGAATAATGACTGAATACATAAGCTTAAGCAACAAAACATTGTTTTGTTTTTTTCCAAGACCAACAGACCAGTGCAATTTTTGCCATAAAGTGTAGC
>CAEMYA010000200.1:972762-1008533 GCA_903131615.1 Diplodus sargus
GTTATGCTTTCAGCATACTTTTTGAGCATGTAGTACCCTTGAGGTTATTCTGGAGAATATTCTGGACAGTATTTGTCATTGTTCTGGATTTTTGCAATAATAACAAACATACAGTAGAAAGTAAGCATATTTGTCCACTCCCATGTTGACGAGAGTATTACAAACTTTAAAAATATCCGGTTGAGGTACATGTGGGATGTATAAAAAATGTGTGATTAATTTGCGATTAACTATAGAGACTTAAACATATACATTCACATAAATGTAGTGATTCATTAAACTGCATGCAGAAATGCAAAAAGAACAGTTGAATGGATACGCACTTGTAGAGTAAGATCCTCTTGTTACAAAATCCAACCAAAAAAAGTCAGTTAGTCAGCCAACCCCATCAGTTATTGTCATCAGTGTATGCTTTGTTGGATTTACAGGTTATGTTTGTTTGGAATATCAATTCAATATGATAAGAATCATTGTGTTCCTCAACCCCTACTTGCACAGATTCTTTGTTGCCCAATGACTGATGATCTTCAACAACTCTTTGGTGATGTACTTTTACAAAGGATAATGAACTTCAGTGGCAATCCAAAATGAAAATGTTACACTAACTTCAGGATGAGTGAAAGCCACAACTGTTTAAATATCATACCTATACATTTACAGATTCCACATTTTCATTCTCTGACTTCGTTAATTTTATCACGAGCGTCTTTTCAGAATTCTGGTTTGAATTATATCATCTTTGCAGTTGATGTCACCAATCACTACAAATCACTAGACTTCTCTAGAACTAATACAAATACAAATACTGCCTTAAGACACACTGAGTTGGTTGCCGTTACATACATTTATATTTCTTTGCACCTTAAATGGCTCTTGTACTCTCTAAAATCAACAGTGGCTCCAAAGATTTAAACCCAACCTTCCAATCTCCTTTGCAGGCTGCTGGCATCGCCCTGTTGAGCCCTGGTTATTTTTTCCAGCAGGTCAGGTGATAGGGGCAGCTGGATTGTTGGCTATTTCCCCTCATCATGTGATAGGTTAGTGGTGCCGTGAGTGCTGTTTCCAAGGCTCAGACTTACTGACTAGTAGACTGACGTTAGAGAGGCAGTGGACTGAACTGGATCTATTTATAGGTGAGTGCTAAAAGTGTATGTATGTGTAGCCATGTGTGTGCCACACAGGAAGCCAGCGGAAAGAGCTTGCCTATTTGTGAGTGTGCCTGCAGTGAGAACGACATACAGTAGCTTTTAAAGCTAAACTGAGATATCGGAGACAGAGAACAACTTAAGGAAGTGATACAGATGTCATGTCCTTCTACAGTAAAGTTAGAGTGACAGATATACTCATGATTTAATTGATTGTCAGTTGCAATATTTAGCTCAATCGGAGGGGCTGGAGTTGAAGTTGGAGGAGTTGCAGTACACCTTTACAGTTTCTGTTCTTGTGCTGTTTTCTCACATTGACACGCATTCACAAACACTAATCAACACAATTGAACCAATGCGCACTTGCATGGCAATTAATTGGCCTGTTGGGTGCAAAATCACAATTTCAGGCGCCATAGTACTGAAAGGTAATTTCAGGTAACTACAGAAACCATCATGTGAACCTCAGGAATGTGCACCACGTGCTGGAATAAAGGCATTTTTCTGAAAACTGGTATGTTTCTATCCATAATTTGTTAATCCAGCTAAACGAAAGCAGCAGCAAGGGCAGCAATGTCTTAAAGCCAATGTACTGGCAAGCACATGCTGTTGAAAACTTTAATATAAGGGATTTCAATACTGTTAATGCCAACTGTATTCACAGAGAAGGATATTCAAAAACCTGGACAATTACAGACAAAACTCTGCATGGCTAGAAAAGAAAATTCTGGATGAATGTAAGGTTACACTGCAGTCTGTCTGGCAATTTTTCAAGGAATAGTAGTTTGATTAGTTTTGATTCTTCCTGATAGAAGCTAGATGATAATTTTGATACCAGTCTCGAGTCTTAGTTTAACTTTATTAGACCTGTCGTGGCCTGTTGCCTGAGTATTTCCTCTGCTTAATTTCAAATACGTGTATTCATTTGTCCCTATTTCTGTATCCAACATATTGACTCCTCCGGTGCTGTTTACAGGGATTATTCTTCTACATAGAAAAACACACCTTAGTGGTCAATTGTTTCCAAGGAACTTATAAAAAAAAGGATGAAGACTCATTACACCACGGAATCTTGCTTTGGTGCCAGACTTTCATGTCAATGGGAGACGCATAGAGAAACACACTAAAAGACATATTTGCGTTGTCCCGACTCCTGTTTGTGGTGTAAATGCAGTCGTATCAGCAGCACAATATTATGAGCACTGTCCATCATTTGGGGAAAAAAACAATGGAGACCTACTCTCTGATGTATGGCCTTTAATTTGTTTTTCTTAGAAGTTTTAGCAAACTTATTCACATGTGAGTAACATTAGACTGCCAAGCTTAAAATAATTTTGCGTACGGTGCTAAATGTGCCATGCCATGCTTTGAAAAAACATGATAGTAAATACGTTAGCTTGAAGTAACAGTTCACCCAAAAATGAAGTGGGGTTGGGCAGATAACGACTGAATTTCACTTTAATTAAAGAAAACATATAGATGGAGAAGGATGTAATTCAGTTGTGGATAAAATGTCAACCAGTACAAAAATGCCAATGTATTCACAATTTTGCATCCACGCTTAAATATGGGATCCAAGTGAGAGGCATGTAGTGTCTCAGTCCTCTGCTGTGGAATTTAGTTAGTGTGTTGTTTTATTTTTTATTTTGAAAGACAGTTGGGCTCTCCACTCTTCCACTGATTATAATTGTAGAATACGTTACAACAGCTTTAGGAGTCTAGCTTGCAATTTCTAACAAATAGTCAGCTAATGCTTTTGGCTCCCCCGTCAGTCACATGACCCTCACAGGGGTCAGTGTAATTGTCCCTCATAAGCCACTGTTGGCCTGGGGACATGTCCTGAGGTTTGAGTTATTGTGACCTGCCCCTTTTTGAAATAGGATGCGGAAATTATAATGTAGGCCTACATTTTGACTTTGACTTTGGAGCAACATCTTGGGGGTTCTGCTCTGGCAAAAATACATTAACGTGCATTGCTTACATGTCTGTGTATGCAGCTTGTAGTCACATGTTTCCAGTCCTTCAATGAAACATAAACACACACACACACACACACACTCGAGGGAACTCAGACAACTGTATCTGCGTGTTAACCCGGGGCTTTCTAGCACCTGCTCTGTTTCATGTCCAGCGAGTGTTCTAATCAGGTGCGTGGTCTCCTAACTGGAGAAAACAACCATGAGAATAGAACATCTATTTACAACCTGAGCCCCGCTGTCCAATTAATCATCAGGCAGCCAATAGGCCGACTAAAATTAAAAAGAGCAACAGCTGTCACAGCAGATACAGGTTATGGGGGAGAGGAGGAAAATGGGAGAATTGTGAAGAGGGAACTGAGCGTATTGTAGTTAATACAAGAGAGCAGGTAGATGTGATACACACTGCTGACACATCCATGACCTTTACCCTCAGATGAATTCATCAACAAGAGGTCAACACAAGCGCTCGTTTATTTTTGGACGCTAGCAGAGGCACATGTGTGACGTCCTCCACCTCCAGCACACTCACACAGTCTCTTTCACATGCATTGCTCTGCACTGAGAGACACACACCCCCGCACTCTCACGCAGAGCCCCCGAGGCCGGCTTCGACTTAGCCCTCGGGGTCCAAACAAATTTGCTCACAATCTAACGCAGTAACTCCCTGCAAACTACTTTGGACAGCTGTCTAAATAACCACTTTGCTGCAGGGCACAACTGAGATATAATGAGATACTATTTGTTACTGTGGATGTGAGTGTGTGTCCCCCTTAAAGCACGGTTACAGAAATGCATGTGTATTTGCTAATGCGATATGTATGATCTTCACAGCCTCTCATGCATTTCACATAGTGTTAAATGTTCTATCAAGCATATATGAGAAATGTCTTATTTCTTCATTTTAATTTATGTATTCATTCATTGTGTGTTTAATTGAATATGTATTTATTTCATCTGTCTTGTATTCACTTTTTTATTAATTGATGAGCGTAATTAAAGTGGCAGTGTCAAAGAATTCTGGAAGCGGCAATTGCAGGTGTATTTTTGGACCTCACTGCTTCCCATAGATCCAGTGTTGCCTGTCTGATGTCAGTCAGCTGTCATTTAGAAGCTTTGCCACGCCTCCCTCACAGCACTACATGAAAGTGACTTGCAGCTTTTTTTCATCTTTGTTTCATCATCCTCTGTTATTGGTCTGTTCTTCGTTTTTTCAGCCATGACCGTTAACAGTAGTTACAGTACTCCAGACACTAGCAGAGACCAGGACAACCAAAACTGTTGCGTGTGAACCACCTACTCTCTCTGGCCGACCAACCACTAAAGATGGCTTGTGTGCGAACAAATTTTAGCCAGTGAGAAACAGGAAAGCATAGCAACCGTTTCCATTTGTTCATAACTCATTGTTCTCGTTCATTCACTGATTCCTCTCCTGGCGTTCTTGTTCAGTCAGTCAGTCACCCTTGGCTTACCTTCTATACATGTCAATTTAATGTCAAGGTGAATATACACATCATCCACTGTTGTGTTGTCTAAACGTACACATAAACATGAAGTTGCAGCCATGTATTTGCCTTGAACTACAGTGTTATGTTGCCCGTTAGCACGATCGTTTGAGAAGGAGGATCTTAGAACTGTGCATTACATGATTCACCACTGAATGACACTGTACCGGAAACGTGACTGAAGAACGAAGGAACGAAGGAACAAACAAACGAACGAACGAACGATCGATATGAACAACTGTTCCTGCCGAACTGTCCAACGGGAACTAACTGTGTGCTGCTTGTGATATTTTCTGGGAAAGTCGCCCAGTGTGCATCTTGGTATTACAGTAAATGCAAGGGCTTTCATTGGCTCAATCATGATCGTGTTACCTAATTTGGCGCTAGATAATGACTTAAAGGGATAGTTCGGGTTTTTTTGATATGAATCTGTATCATATGATGTCAGCAGTGTAGTGCATCAACACTGGCTTACCCCCGACAGCGTCCTGTGCACCGAGTTCTTGCCCGGTTTTGGTGAACAGAAGTCCCGCAAGTTGTCTGGGGTCATGACAATAAAGCCTTTTTTCTTCTCAAAACAAATGTGTTCAAAAGAGTGATTCATTTGCATCACAGAACCGTTGTCCACGAAAAAGTCAGACCTCATAATCGCTTGGTGCTATTTTCTCTGGATTCGTATCACTGCGCGCTGCCGCTGCTGTCAGCCTGTTTCACTGTGTTTGATGCTCAGAAAGTTAACAACATGTCTGACTACGACACCGACGATCATGAAGACTTCGACTTTAGCACAGAGCCAAGGGGGTATCTTTATGAACCCGAATATACTGACGCCGAAATTCGCCAGATGGAGTAAGAACGGGCGGAGAGAGACAGGAGGGACAGGGAAGTGGTACAGGTTGAAGCTGGGCCACAGCTGGAGCCGTGAGAGACCAGTTGACAGACAGGTGGTGCACTTGTTTTAAGTGTCAAATAATGCCCACAGAGGTGGAGTGCTACTGCTGCCATGAATGGGATCTCATCATGCCACAGCTTATAAACTTATCGCTAGCTAGCTCTCACGTTAGCTCTCTCGCGTCGCTGTGGTCGTTGGTCAAAGCACGTAAAACACTGCCAAACAACTGAAAAAAGTGTTGGATTCATGCGCGGCTGTCAGCTGGCGAACTATCCCTTTAACAGATATTTTTTTCCATGAACATTTTTGAGATTGTCACTTTAAAGCAATTTTAGTAACACTTTATGATAATCAATGATAATTTTTATCGTTAATAGTTATTTAATTGTTAGCAAACAATAAAATGCTTTATAAACCATTTATCAAGCAACTGTTTATTGTAAAGTTCCAACTGATGTTTATAATACTTTGTTCATCCATCAACATTATTTGGATGGCCATTAAAAAGTTGCAACTGATGTGAATGAAGTTGTCTAACTTCCTAATAAATGCTTTAACAGCAAAGTTGCTATAAACTAAAATTAAATTAACGATAAATTGGCCATTTATCAATGCTAGTTAAGTTGTTGTTTTTACTCCTTTCAGTGATGGTGAAAACATACTTTCATGACCAATTCAGATCAGAATTATTGATCCACATAATAAAATGTGTTTTGCATGAACAAATATACAGTGCATCCCTTTATTTTCTAAGGGTCAGGTTGGTAGCTCGTTGGTGTATATGTATATGCACTTTTCGGCAAGGTAGGACTGCATTCAGTCATTATCAGCATCAATTGGTATAGTGCATCGCGGTCCTAAGAAAAACACATACATTTTCTCAGAATTGTCAGCCTTTAAAGAGGTAAGTAACAGAAACTTTAGTTTCAGCTTTCAGGCAATGATTTTGTTAGTTTTGGAAAGAGACAAAATCTGTTGTTTATAACCAGGTGTATCTGATAGTGCTTTGTTGGTGTTGTTTCTACAATATCATGATCAATGTTTCATCATTTTAATTTATAAAAGTTAGGCAAAGTCCAAATCTCAAGCATATTCTCATAGAAAAAATTGTCATTTTGCTCACTTATTATTTGAACACTAACTTCACTTATTATTTGGTGTCTTTTCAGTTTTCTGTAGGGTTTGGTTAGGTTTAGGCAGCAAAAACACTAGTTTGGATTACAATATACCCCTACATGTTGTTATACACATATTTGAAGTATAAAGTCCTCCATGCGTGTATTTTTCTGGTCTTTTTTCCCAGAGTTGCAAAGCTTTGACATTACAATGTCTTTCGAGCTGTCAAAGACGGCCTGAGGTTTCCAGGAATGCAAACACTTGGGTAAGGCATGGGAAAAGGTAAGAATAAGCAAAGAACAGGAAAAAAAAGAGAAGGAGGAATAACAGAGCAGTAAGTGGAGGCAGACATGACCTGTGGCTGTTTTCTTAGTGTGTCTAACTGTCACATCTCACTTTGTTTACTGCTGCTGCTCTGGGCTTTTTGTAACAGCTAACTCCCAGTAACTCCCACCCCAGGATCCCGCATCCTCATCCTTGACTGCTGAGCGACGACATTTGCATAATCCTTTGCAAATGCATCCCTGTAAAGATCCCTCGTAATCGTCGCAGTGTGGAGGTATCAGTTTCCGTATGAATCCTTCCAGTAAGCCAGCCATCATTGGATAAAGGCACAAAGAGGTAAACAAACCCTCTATGAAGCCTAACGTCTGCCATTGCATTGCATTAAACAACCATATTGTGGAATTTAGGTGCATTTTACTTATATAAAATGAAAAAATGAGGTCGGTCGGTCGGTCGAGGGAAGGTGAGGTGTGAGTGGAAACACTGACCCAATCAACCTGAGACAGTGAGCCCAGTGTCTCTTGACCTACTTGTCTCTGGTTTCCCTTCCATTCACCTGAAACCGGCTGTCAGTCAGTGCGCAACGAGAACACACACACACACGTATGATCCCCATACGTCCCGCTGGTGAGAAGGCTGCTCTCATTCATTCCACTGGACGGTAACATCGACCTCAATCACATCCCCCTTCCTCCATAACAAGAGATCAGCTTACTTTTTGTTTTTCTCACCTACATTATTCCTTACTGGGGTTTTATGTGACTGGCTCTTCCTGAGAGCTGCTTACAACAAGCGAGTACATGGAGAGCCAGTGCTTTTGTTCAAGGTCACTTTTCCAGGAGACATGACTGTTGATGGACACACTGGTTGTTGCTGTTAGCTCTGGACCTCTGATCTTTCTCCTCAGGGCAGTCTCCCTGATAACAAGCCCAGCATGCGATCCATTTTAGTCACTGCTCATGCATTTAGTTGATGCTGTTATTCAGCGTGACTTACAGTGACTGAACAGAGAGGTGCACTATCTTGCTTACTGCCAGCGTGACAGACACACTGCCTCTTGATGGATGCATTTAGGAGTAAGAAGGGTTTTGAAGTGCAACTTTCCAGTTTCTGCTTTCCTCCTTCTTCAAACGGTGTTTAGCTAACGGTTGATGTTTGAAAGTATCCTACAATGGTGTCTGTCATAATGAGCAGTCACTGCAAACTCATGCTTTGCAGTCAAACTTATTGAAATCCACAGAATGTCTTGTGGAGTTTCAAAAGTTGCACAAAATATTAAATATGTCAGGCTGCTTTTTTAATGAAATTAAGGGACAAGGCGTACAGATTCTACATATCTCTGCATTTTACATAGTGTGCAACAGCGTTGACCACAATTGGGTTGGTTATAAGCCACAAAGCAATCCGTGAAGATTTTGTTGTGATTAAAGTTTGAAACAAGATTATTTTCTGCTTGCTTTAGTATCAACCACATGCCAGTCTTGCATTACGTATCTCAAGGATGAAGAAACAACCTGACCTGGCAGAATAATATAAGAAAAATCTTAACAACATCCACATTGGATGCTTACATTCTTTTATGACAAATCTACAGCCAGCACATTTTAATTGAGTAGTATGTTAATGTTTCTACATCCAGCATCTTTATTAAGTGACAATAGACGATTAAGTGTGAGCACAGGTGTACCACTGTACGCCTCCTGACAGTGGGTTAGCAGTAAGTGGTGAAGTCTGTGAGTAGTTTACTCCCTGAGTCCAGCAGAGGGATCGAACTGGTTGCAGTGAGTGGCTCAGTGGGGCTAATTGGGAGCGACAGAGCCGGTTCAGTGTCTTATGGCATTTTTCCATCATATCTGCCGTATCGGCTGTACTTGGTTTGACTCGGCACATCAACAGAACGGAACATCATTTTATCATGACGCAGCAAAATTAGGAAATGTTGCATAATGTTAAAACATTACGTAACTTTTTACCTTAAACTAACGGCTTCAGTATCATTTTGGTGGTAATAGCGTGAATAGTGTCTGTCTCAGCCATTCTGCCTCCCTATGACTTGTTTCTGCACTATGTAACTTCAGTGAGAGGGTAGGATCGCACTGTTTCATGCACGTTTACTTCCAAGATACAAGTTTTGAAGACATTGTCATGATGCAATGAGTTCTGTATGTAGTTAGCAGCTACATTACATCTGAAAAGTTGTTAGGCTACAGACCTGGGATTTGTGTTTACGGCAGGTGTTTCAGGAAACTTTCATGTTTTCACAAAGACATTTTATTCAAAATTGAAACCAGTCATCTAGGCTTATCATACCGTTGATAGGTTTGTAATCACACTTTGTAAATCACAATTTTACAGCATCACCTCCTTACCTTCATAGGAAATTCAAGTGTCTCACTGACACCAAAAAAAAAAAAAAAGTAAAATACTTAAAGTGCTCACACTTACATTTATGCTCACTGACACTTTTAACTGCTCTCACCCATTACAGGGCAATGTTAATCCTGATATGATTTTTTTCTTTATTAGACAGTAAAAACGCTTTCAGATCTTAGACTTCAAATAAAATGTCACAATCACTACCTTTAATCCCTCTGCTCCTCTGGCTAAATGTTGGAGCAGAATGCTAACGTGCTGCTGTTTCGTGCGAGAAAACGGAAGTTGGAGTTCAACGTGGTCTCTAACTCCATACCACAATGCTTCCATACACAGAGGGCATAGTGGTGCATAAAGAACCCCACTGCACAATGGGTTTAAACGTCTCTCACAATCAAAGCCTGTCAGGGGGAGCAGTCTGTACTGTAATGTGCAACTTGACAGATTAGGCAACAAGTCACACATTTACAAAATCACATTGTGTGGAAAAAGAAGGAGCGGAAATAGGGGAGGGAGGGAGATACTTTGATCTGGAGAAGGGAAGGGGAGCAGTCCTGTTTGTTTTGTGTAAATCATCCAGGCTGAAAGTCTGCCAGTAAGGGAGGCAGCTTCTCACACACTGAAAGACACGAGGACAGAGACAGACTCAAGCAGAAGGGCTTGAAATCCTCAGGCAAGAACGCAAGGTGATGCAAATGTCTATTTTCCTACTACAAATGGGATTGAAACACTGACCCCAGCCCTCTATGCAATCTAGAGGAGCTCTCCTGTGTGAGAGGCGGCCCTCAGAGGATCAGAGTTTGGAGTCAGCATGGAAACAAATCATTCCCTGGCTAACGGCTAGAGGTTCAATTAGATGCACTGCCTCGAACGGACTAGAATTCAATTATGTAAAGAACGAGTTACGGTTGAGGGATGGAAATAAACAAGGTGGTCTAATGTTTTATTCATCCCACACCCCAAAATACCTCCTGCATTAAACAACAGCAGCAGGCAGCTTTAGCTCAGGAGTCCAGAGCCTTTTTTCCTCCAGTGCTGTTTGCCTGTAAGTCCTCAAATTAGAAGGATAGCAATTAACATATTTCCAGAGATTAAGATATCGCAAGAAGCTAATATAACTACATAGCGTTCTGATGAGTGAACATGCTCTTTTGAGAGATCACCATCGACCATCATTCAATACAGTGACAGCTTGGAGTAAAGGGATTCTCTCTCACATGTTTTGATCAACACCAAACACCAAGGTACACATCCAAAATGGTATCAGTAGTAGAGTCAGTCAGAGTGGCACTGTCAGAGTTTATAACCAGTACATAAACAATTATGCGGGGTGTAGTGTTGTAAACTCCGTATAATTGTTTATCTGAAATAATGACACCATAATGTAAGTCAGCAGGTATCAAAAAACCCCTTTTGTGTTGTGAGAAAAATGTTGCATTATTTTTGACTGCTTCACACAAAAAAGTCATGCGACACCACTTGAATGCTTTTCTGAGAAGGAGCACTGGTGAGAATGTAAGGCCAATATGAATGAGATGAAATTAACAAACAGTAACAGACAATTACATGCTGCGCTGTGTCCTTTGAGTCCTGTGAGCAATAGGAAGGAAACAACAGATTGTACAGTACATCTGAATGGCTGAACGATCAGAGGTCCAGTACAGTAACAACCAATAAGAATCATCCTCATTATTATTATCATTATTATCATTGTTGTTGCTGTTAATGTTATAATTAGTAATATTATTACCAATGGTATGAAATATAGGATTATAATAACAATAATATACTACCAGTAATAAAAACAATAATACAAAATAATAATGATATGATTATAACTTCAATGTAACTGTCATGTATAAATGCAATACTGTGCACAATATGCGACTTATGTATAAACACACACTTCTCACATATAAAATATTTCATATAAACAATAAATATGAAGTATCTAGTACTTATTTCATCCTAAATGCTTCTTCATCAAAGGAGCAAACGCCATCCTCTGATGAAGATAAAGACGTCTAGGAGTTAAGGGGCAGATGGCATGGCTCTGAGTGTCACCGTCACCTAAAGGGGCAGCACTCCAGCCTTTCCTCACAACTGTGGTGTCCTTTTCCTGAGCTCGGTGCATGCTGACCCTCACAGTCTGTGGCGGCAGTTTAGCATGCAGAGCAGCAGCTCTGCCCACACCCACCGTCAATGAATCATGCACACTCCACACACACGCAAACGCACACTCACACATAACATTTAATCTCATCCGCAAAGCCGACAGCTCGTTAATTTTACACTCCATAAAGGCATGAAGAGCATTGCATCAATACTGAACACAATCACTTTGCTGAGACCAGCAGATAAAAAACACACACAGACACACACACACACACACAAGTAAACACAATAGTTAATCATCATAAATGATGTGTGTGGTGTGTGTTGTAAATTCTCATTTTTTCACAGTAAGTACGTATAGTGTGTACGCCTACAGTCTGGTCGGGTTTGAACCTTTAAAACATTGAGGAAGTAAATGTAAAAATGCTGCAGCTAGAACCTCAGCTGCAGCATTTTTACATTTACTTCCTCAATGTTTTAAAGGTGCTTGGTTGTTCTGGAGATGCTCTGGGGCATCCCAAGAAAATCACCTCAGCTACAGCATCTATACAGAGAGGAAGGGTGGAAAGTGCGTCATATTTGCTTCCTCATCAGTCACAAGCAAATAATAATGCAAACACTCAGACAGTCAACAGGTTGATAAGGTCCTGACAGCACAACCTGCAGACGTAAAGGAATGCTTCTGCTATGAGGAAATGAAAAGATGCCCACACCCTTCCCCTACTGTATTATTATGAAGTTTTTCATTTGTGACATTTTCACACAAATCTAAATTCATTTCCTATTGTAATTACTAAAAGAGACACAATAAAGTCATCAGTGCTCAAACACTTGTTGCTGCCTCTTTACTGGGTATACTGTATGTATATTTGTTTCAGCATGAATATGGCTGACCAACGTTTGTTAAAATGTGTCATGTGTGTCAAAAGTGTCTAAGTGAGCTCACCTTAAGATTTGAAAGCCAAGTGAGTCATGAGATAATGTTATTAGATAATAAATAAGCGATTCGATTATTGGAAAAAGAACATTTTTAAATTATAGCATTTGAAACTTTGAAGAAAAGCTTTCAACAATGTTTTCATGTGGGAGTTAAAATTAGTATTTATCTTATATTTGTGTATAAAGCGCAGGGCTAGAGTCAGGATGAATTTAGTTTAGCATATTAACTGAAGGGAACCCATGGTTCCCTTCAGTTAATAGGCCCATGAACCCATGAACAATAAAAATCATAAATATGAAAACCTTCATTATTAGGTAATTGACAAAACACGTGTTACTCAGATTTAGCTTCTCACTTTCAAAAGAGCCACGATACCTGAGCCTTTTTATGCTAATCCATCATAAACAGAAAATTCAAGGAAAGTGATTGCATGAGTTGTTTTTGGTTTACAACACAATGCAAATTGTTCCACTAACACCTAGTGAGAAAAACAGGGTGTTTTCCCTTTTTGCTACTTTTATAAATTAAATACTAGTAGACAAAATTTAGCATTCATGACAAAAAAAACTTTAATGTCAAAGTGACAAGAGTTATGTAAATTAATTAACAATATAAGTGACTATATAAGTATTCATTTCCTTTAATAAGTGGCTGACCTAATTCAACAGAGGTCCAGCCAATTGGTGCTAGAAGTCTCACAATTAATGAAATGGAAGTCACTCAAGTGAAGTGAATTTCATCTCAAGTGACTGTAGTCAAAACACACCTGTGTGTAAAGGTGCAGTCACTGGTTAATCAGTATTCCTGGCTACAGTTACACCATGACGGCAAAATAACACTCCGAGCAACTCTGTGTAAAGGTTATTAAAAAAGTATTAGTCAGGGGATGGATACAAAAACATCTCCAAGTCACTGAACATCCCCAGGAGTTCAGTTAAAATCCCTCATTAAGAAATGCCTACAGCATGCTGTCCTCACAAACTGAGTGACAAGTAGGAGACTAGTGAGGGAGACCACCAAGACACCTATGACTACTCTTAAGGAGTTAGCAGCTTCAGCAGCTGAGATGGTCAAAGAGAAGGACTGTTGAAGAAAGCTCATTCAATCTAGTTCACACAAAGGCATGTGTGAGACTCCAAGGTCAACTGGAAGAAGGTCCTTTGATCTGAGGAGAGCAAAATTGAGCTTTGTGGCCATCAGATATAATGTTTAGCAGACACGAAACACTGTGCTTTGCCGCTATCACCACCACCACCACCACCATGCCCAATCTGAAGCATAATGGTGGCAACATCATGCTGACGGGATGCCTCTCACCAGCAGGCTTGTAAAGGTATAGGGTAAAATTACTGCAGCAAAATATAGGGGAAATGGAGTAAAAATTGCAGCGTCCAGATGTGCAAGCCTGATTGAGAATACTAATTGTACATTATATATTTGTTGTTAATTGACATTACTTTGTTACATTTATAAAAGCAATAAAAGGGGAAAACATCCAAGGGGGTGAATACTTTTCATAGGCACTATATGGCTATACAACAATACTGTCCAAAAAAGAGAACTTCTCAGTTTTATTATGCCACCTTTGATCTTGTCTGTAAGGACAGAAGTTTGAGAGCTCGATGGGCCTTGGGTCTTGATTGAAAACCTACAGTTGACAGAATCATGGGAGAATTGACCTTCTCTCGCTGCTCTCTGTACCTCAAGGCATCTTAATGCCCATCACTGCAAATGATTCACTGCCTCACAAAGTTGGATTACACACGCACACACACACACACACACACAGACACATGCACGTGTGCACATTTCAACACAAAATATGGAGCTGAGCCAAGCTTATCGTGTAACCTCAGAAGGTCAGTATATGGAAAGATGGAAGGTGACACCTCCTGACACAGACCCCGCCCCCTCTCCAATCTGTATCCCCTGTTCACAAAGGAGCCGGACAATGAGGAGGACGAGGAGGAGGAGGTACAGATACACACATCCCACACATGAGTCCCAATCATCAGCCATGCTTCTTCCCAACATGCTCTCATGTCTCAGGTTGATGTAGAGCAGAAATGCACATTACATCGTCGGGCAGATGTAAATAGCTGTGCACAGAGCTGCTCATTTTCCCACTGATAGCCACGCCAGCAGAATGTAACTCTATTGATTTGCTATAGCAGGAACTGTAGGCTATTAAAAAATAGAAGATATCTCTGGCCCTGTGAAAAGGCCAGTACACTGGAGGAGGAGAGGAAATAACACCAATTTGATGGAAACACTTGATATGCAACGTGATCTCACCAAGTTGCTGATGAAAAGCCCACTGGTGAAGGAGAGAGAGAGAGAGAGAGAGAGAGAGAGAGAGAGAGCGAGAGAGAGAGGTGGCCGAGTGCACAAAGCAGACTCAAACACTCCAAGTGAATAATAGACTCATGCTGTGTTGTTGGTGTCTGGTTCATGGCTCTGTTCTCTACTGGCCAGCGACATAGCAAATTGCAAGGGAGCATATGCATGAATGCAGACTTGGGCGCTCATCTCAACCCTTTGGTTACATAATCCAAAAACTAGTCCCCATCCAATGTTCCACCTTTATCTGCCCTCCGCTCAACTCTCTCTTTCAACCCCTCTTGTGCCCCCCAGAGGGCTTCCCTCTTTCTCCTCACCTCATATTCCGCCCTCGTCTCTCCTTCCACTCCGCCGTGTCCCTCCATTCCCCTCTGATCTCCTGTTCTCCTCCCCCTCCTCTCGCTCAATCAAATGGTAGTATGTATCTGCTCGCCCACTGCCGTTGGCTAGGGTGGCGCTTTGAACCCAAGGATGAAAGAACTGATCCTGTAATGAGAATCTTAATGCAGAGAAACTGTTTGGCTCTAACAGACACACACACACACACACGCACACACACACACATACACACACACACACACACACACAGGCTTTGAGAAAGTGAATTTTACAGTTCTACTCTGCGCACAGCTCGGCTGCATGTCTAATGTGAGCTATTTTGAAATTCTGCTGCCGCATGAAAGTTAAGTTAAAGTGGTTATGTAATTTCAAAGTATCACTCTCACTTGTTGGGGTTGGATTGCATGCATACGTTCAGAGCACGGAACCGGCCTTTTTACAGAAGTAAACAACTGACATGGGTGTTAGGCTTGTAAGCTTATAAACACTGACTCCACACTGATCAGGCTCCACGAAATCCACTCGCGGACTAAATTTGGCCGCAGGCATATGTATAAATACAGGACTGGCGGTAAGAGATGCATTAGGATTGTATTTTTGCAGTCATCTTCCATGAATGAAGTGTTATTTACCAATCAGTGACAAAAAGTTCATATATTTCTGCAATAACCCAGATCTTGTATTTGTCAGTTTGGCCATACTCCCAAAAAAATATTTCTGATTCAGTCCATAGATAGAAAGATAGAGAGATGGATAGATAAATACTTAAAACCCTGAGAGTAATTTAGACATCCAGTAGCAGCATACAGCTTACAACAACAAAACATGACATGAAACATCTGTCACATCTAACATCTAACACACCCCTCCTCCACCCCAACTCCACCACGTTATAAACCATAAAAACTGAAAAAACTGAACAGTAGACCTGCCAGAAAATATTGAATCAGATTAAACCTTTGCAAAGAAATAAATGAATACTGTAAGAACCAACCAGTAGTGCTTGAATGTAAGTCGTTATGAAAAAAAGGGTTGAAACAAATTGAACAATGCTGTAGCACCTCTATTCGTCCTCTGTTTAACCTCCTGTCACTTTATGGCCCCACTTTCCAAAAGCCCAGTCCCCTCTGATTGGTCAGCTCTTGCAGGCCTAAGCAGGCACCACCCACCATTTTTCCTAATCAGCCTTGCTGGTGTTTTGGCTGCCGCTGCCTTGTTGGGGACATGGCTGAGGGCGGTGACTGTCGAGTTGTGACATCACAACTTTATGGAAGTCCTGACGGCTCAATTTAAGGCACAGTTACTGATTACAGGTTGTTTTTCTGTGGATTGAGCATTTTGATACTTTCACAGTAACCATATAATACCTAGACCTGGTTTATAATCTAAGACGTGGAAATCTTACTCAATGTGCAACCTTTGATTGTTTTCTTCCAAATAAGTGGCTCCCATAGTGATGTCACTCCAATGCCAGAACTCAGTAACTGCTTTTGCGTGCACAGTGGCCTGACTGAACGGTCCAAACCAGTCATTCTGAACATAAGATCCAAGTTTAAATAAACTGCAATTAGCCTTTTAAATTAGTACAGAGCTGCACTTGTTGCACGTCACATGAGCACGTTTGCCATGCACTCTCACTCCTGTATTATGATGTCTCTAGCGGTTTCCAGCCGCAGTCAAACATTGTGTGGATGCTGAAAGGTTCTAATCTGAACCACGTGGGAGGAGAAGTAAGTGCTGGCCTTGGATGTGTGTCATCCTTGTGTGTGTGTGTGTGTGTGTGTGTGTGTGTGTCAAACAATAGCCTTTCAGGAATCCAAAAAAATGGATTTCTGTAACTGTAGCTTACATGATGAAAGCAAAAGAGTTCGCATCTTTGTCAGGCCAGAAAAGGACAAGGTGGAGAGAACATCGTTTGAATCTCACTTTCTGTATGTTTCCAAAAAGGCACAGTTGATAGTTAGCATTAACAACGTGTGGATGTATGGCATTGAAAGTGACAACAGTGTTAGATACGTAAAATCATACGACAAAGCTAAATAGCAGGATTTTTTGTACATCCTCAAGCCACAAGATGGGTCGATACTGCAGAAAGGCTCGGAGGTGGAGTAGTGGAATGAAAGCCGTATCGACCCGCAAAGCAATGATCTGAGGCTGATGTTACTCCAGCCGACAGATTTCCCAGCAGCTCTTGCTCCTGAGGAGTCTTAAAAATGGCACAGATGTGAATATTTCCATTCCACCTTGACCTTTCGACGAATATCGTGTAGCGCATCAGGATGCCATTTACTCTCGCGGCTAGTGAAATATTTAAACCGTGGGAGAAGGCTGCTCAAAGTGCACTGCTGATTCCTCCTCCCTGTCTTTTCCGAGAGAAATATGACCGAGGCAGGAGCCAACGGCACAGCATCTATTTCGATATGAGTTATAAATTAAACATGGCGGAAGGGGTGACGGAGCACGGACAAACATGGACAAAGAGCACGTCTTCACATTTATGATTTACTGTCACTGCAATCAAAACTCAGACAACCTCACCTGCTCCATTCCAAGAGCAAACACAGCAATCATGTTTAGAAGCCTTTACATCTGTTCTGAGCACATCTGTCATCCTAACTTTTCATTCCATCAGTAATTAAAATCATAAAGAGACACAAGTGAAGTGCAGGCAGAGGAACAGGGAGCGGTGTTTTTCCAAGAAGTGACTGGCTGACCACAAATATAGGGAAATCTTATTGTATATGCTGTAGCTACTGAATAGACTTGAATGCAGTAGGGTGGTTGTGGCAATTGCGCAGCAGAAGGACATACAGTATGTGGACACTATCTAGGCACTGCTCCTTAAAGGACAGCAGATGGACATTTAACAGTGGTACAGCTGGTATCTGGCATATGTATTTACGTAATAATCCAAAAATCCAAAATGTATTTTGTTGAGGGAACCAGCACGATGCTAACTTCCGGGCTAGCCCACAAAAGTACATCATCCCTCCAGTACTTTGTTCATGTGGTTTATGTTTTGGAAAAGCAACAAGATGTATCCCAAACTCTTCAGAAATCAAATATCGCTGTATACACACCGTTTCTTCATGTGGACAAATCAAAGGTTTGTGGTACGGGTTTAGCGAATAGTCAGTTTGGAAAATAGGACGTCAAACCTTCCAAAATCCAAATGTAACGATGCATTCGTCAAATTCAGGCCTCCGGGCCTGCTAAAGGGAGGAAATGTTGCCTCAGCCTTCTATACTTGGTGTTTTAAATCCTTCCAGCGCTATGTAAATACAGTATAAACCTCATTTAGAGGTTATGTTTTGATTTTCCCAAATAGGCCACAGGAGAATGTTAAAAGTAAGCTGTTCCAGACACACATGACAGAGCAGCGAAAGCCAGCAGAGCCATTTCTTAACCCTTAAAACAGTCAAATTCCTCTCTCGTCTTAATGCTGCACATAAGACTGGTACTGTGTACTTGTGCCCTGTCGGACTCCTGATAGGAGACACAATATGAAGTCTGCACTGCAATAGCAAAGTCACACCAAACGCTAGTGGTTTAAGGGTCTGGTCTTCAGCAACCCTTCCAAACTCCCTCCTTTTTCACGGATTCTCTATCACTATGGCGATTTGAGAGTGCAAGTGCCTGGTGTCAGAGTGGCCTAAACAAATGCAGCCTTATCTCTATGGTGCAGAGGCAAGACCAGTTACGCACAAGCGTCCACACACAGAGGCAGAGATTAGAGAGGAGACTGCGCCCGGGCTTCCTATTATTAGAGCAGAGGTTTATGGTTGGAGAGAGCTGCAGGGAATCACTGAGATTAAATTACACAGACAGGGAACATCAAATACAGGAGAAACTTCCCAGGCTCTGAAGAGGATGATAGGGTTCGGATGAGTTTGGAATAGAAAAGGAGAGATACTGGAGCAGTGTCTTAGCCAAAGCATGCAGACTGTCCTTTTTTACCGCATGTTCTGAGATATGTCTCTCAGACTTTTTAAACCGGATGTCAGCAGGCTTTGTTGGCAGAAGTCTCTAGTGCACTTTGCTTCAAATGCACATCCAGGCATGCTATAAGTCTGCAGATGACGATTACATATCAGAGAGCTTGTTACAGCGACTGATTTGCATTGTTTTACCTTGTTTTGCCAGCTCAAGAACCAATGTGTCAAGGAAAGGCTAAATGGAGAGGCTAAAAGGAGAAGCTAAATGACTTAGCAAATCAAACAGCCAAGAGGAAAAGGAAAAGCAGCAGGTACACAGAAATGCAGATTGATAAGGGAAAAGTCCCTTGACGTGCCTGATTAAACTCTGTATTCTCATTTCAATTTGTGAATCCTATTTATTTGTGTTTTCAAACTGTATTTTCAAATAGATTTTTGAAAATAAATCCATTATTTACTTATGAATTCCTTAGTGCATTTTCAGATGATGTACTTATTGACTGTTAAGTGTTGTTTTTGTATATCCCTTTTTAATTTAAAACTTTATTATTATTATTGATTACTATTTATATTTCCGAGACATTTGTGGTCTTCCATGGAATAGATCATACAAAGAACTCAACAGACATAGCTATTTCCATTGTAAATAGTTTTTACTGATGTAATCACAATGCCAAAGCAAATAATCTAATCCGTGACAATGACGCGGCACATGCAGCAACAATGGAGTTAAAAAGACAAAGAACAGTATAGCAGCGAGAGCTAAGGTGACACTAGAACAGGGTTTCATAATTTTGTCATTGAAAGAGAGTCATGGTGGATCCTAGATGCTGGAGAAATCATTACTGAGAGTGTAATGTGGAAACATTTCATGGAGTTTTACTTTTGTGAAAAGTAAGAAATTAATCATTGTTAAATTCCAAATTCAAATTTGTACTGTAAAAATGTGTCGCTGGCCAAAAACGATTCCAGTCCCAGATGCCAGTGATTGCAATGTGGTTATGAGGCTGACAGCCAATAATCATCCAGTCAGACCATCTCTCACAAACCAGGAAGTATTGATCATCAAAAAGTTAATGCATGTCAAGCTTTTCTAATAAAACATTTGTCATACAATGTATATGGTCGTGATCAGATGTCCACACTGCGACATTCACTCCACATGCAAGGATGATGTAAAAACACATTTACACTTTTTCATGTGCATCTATATAGACATTAAATTCTATCATATCATTGTAAGCCTGGGGTGGTTGCAAGAGCCAACACTTCATCCAAGCTGTCTTTGATCTCTAATCATTGGAGAAGTATGACTTCAGTGCTTTCAGCCTGAAAATCAGGTAGGGCATGGTAGAAAGAGCAACAAAGTCCACCTAGTGAGGAGATCTTGACTCACCCCTAACACCTTACACCAAGACATTTACCATTTTGTGCCACCTGGGAGTCAGCTTTGTCAACTGATTATTTTTAGACGTAAAAATGTCAGCTGCTTAATAGCTACATGGTTTGCTGAACAAGCTGAACAAGGACATTGCTAGGACATCCACCTGACAGCCAGGCAACATCCAGGATGTCAACACAAACAGTACAGTATGTTTAAGGAGAGTGTTAACATCTCAGTGTTAGAACAGGGATAGCAATGTAAGAAACCCCCAATGAGACACTGGATTGAGTAACGTCATGTCATCGTCTGTAACCGCTTAATCCCTTTCTCAGGGGGTCGCAGGTTTTTTTGCTGGAGCTGTCTCTGGACAAAGGCAGGTCTCCAGCTCACAAGTCTCCAGCTCATCGTAGGGCCCTCACTGACTGAGCAATTTGGAGCTCATTATCTTGCTCAAGGACACTCCCCCGGGGGAGCTGGGATTTGAACCAGCAACCTTCTGATCACTAGCTGACCTGCTCTACCCGCTGAGCTACAGCCACCCCCGGATTGAGCAATCAATCCAGTAAAAGAAAAGAAGTCAATGCTTGTATCTGACTTTGTAGAGTAGTGCAAGTACAACGATAAGTAATACGTCTAAGCTAACTTCAGAATAGCAAAATTACCTGTTTCATTTAAGGATGTTTCATTTATCAGTCCACAGTTGCCAGATTTGGCTAGAACACACATTTCAACTGTTATTGAAATGTGTCGGGTCTTGGCACTGCCTAGGATGCCATTCTGAGAGCGTGGCACTCTGAATATCTCTCAACATAAAAAATAGAAAGTGGTTTTAACATGAGTCCAGATGTCGTTTGTTATGGTTTACATCTTTAATGTTTCACAGAGTTTAAGAGTTAAAGAGTTAAAGCACTCTTTAACCTTTTGTAAATCATTTCCCCCTTGACTGTCTCAATGAATTTTGCATTTCTGTGGGTGGAGCACTTTTTTTTCTCTTTGGCCAATCTGGTAATCAGTGGTCATGCTGACTTAATCAATGAATAATTTCAGCCCTGGACGTTTTGTGCTCTCTGTGCCTCACTTCTCCTTTCCAAACAGGAATGGGGAAAATAAGTATATTAATACTTGATATACCATCTGACAGGCACATCGAATCCCTTGTTTCATTGCAGATTAACTCAAGCAACGGAGATAAAACAAACTCTGAAGCTCAAAGCTTAAACATCTGACTGCAGTACAGAAATCAATGGAATCTGCTGATGCTGCTATGTTCCCACTGATTATCTGCATAGGAACCAATACCTGAGAGACCATGAGGTGTTTTCTCTATCTCCCACATCTTAATAAACAAGTTTATACCTCTGAGGCAAGACATTTCCAGTATGTGTTTGCCTTTGGCGAATCACCAAGGCCTAATTCAACAGCTCCTTTCTGCTTCAGCAAGCCATTATCAGCATGAAAAGGTGAAGGAAATGTGTTGTCATGGCTACGTGGTTTGCCATTTATGAAGTCGGAAAAAAACATCTGTGTATCTCCCTGCTTTGTCTCTGCCTTCTTTCTCACTTTTCTTCCTCCAGACCAGCCTGATTTTCCAGCTTCTCGTCATGCCTCTGACTTGAGAGGGCAGTGTGCGCTACATAACTCAAGAGCAGTACCCACCCAGGTTCCTCAAAAGGGTATTCATTCCTTTTCAGCAGTTACGTCAGCAGATTACGATGCAGGTGCGACAGGGAAGAAGTGTTCCACGCCGTATTAGCATACAAGTAGTCCCCGCAGTGAAGTCAGGCATGGCTGGCTGGTGGGAGGAGGAGGGAGGAGGGGTAGTATGTGAGGCGAGGATTCTCCTACAATGACGCAGAAACCCTGCAAGGTCTATTTTTAAACCTATTGAAGTGTGCAACACCCTTTCAGCGCTGTAACCTTCAGCTGCGCCTTCAAACCAAAACAAACAAGAGACTCAGAGGCAGGGGAGGAGAGGGAAAGTGCAACAGCAACAATACATTCGGCGCTTTCCATCGCTGTGGGGCTTATAGAGCCATAATGAAATATGGATTATGACTCCATATTGCTGAGACGTGGTGCTTTTAGGTTGAATGATTGTCTGGCTTGGAATAAGAATAGGGTCGAATGGATGATCCCCACTAAAATGACTTGGCAGCGCTTGAAAGCAGCGACCGACTGAGGTTCTTTCCTGGCCAAACACAGTACAGCCTGTATTTATTAAAGTCTCAGCTCCGGGTTTATCAGTGAATAACAAAGACTGGGTGAGGCTTTTTTTATACATACTCTTTATCTTCCCCTCTCTTTGGTCTTTTCCTCTTTTAATCAAGTGAAATGTCGAGCGTCCTTGAATTGCAGATGTGCTTCCCACTCGCGTGGCGGTATCTTTGACTCCCGAGCCTCTGAAATGTCCCCGCCGTACTGCACATGCCAAGTTCAATAACCAGGAACAGGTGCTAACCTCACCTCCTAGCATTCATGGCAACAGCTCTAATCACGGGCTTAATATAGAACTGTGCGTGTTGATCAAGGTCAACACCTACCAGCACCTATCGACAAACTGCGACAGGATGGAAAAGGTGTCATTTTCTTCCCAATTTTAGACCAGAGTACATCATTTACCTCTGGCCTACTGATCTAAAATCTTTATCTGGTAACAACTACAATCCAAAACAGCTCCACTCTCTGTTCTCTGGCATTGGGCTGAAACACGTGGACCCATCTATCATTGTTGGAAAACTTGCCAAACATAGTAGTACTGTGTTAAAATACAGCTGAAATGCCCTTTGCCTTATAAACACAAGCGCTTCCGCCATTTGGACCTTTAAATCAAGGCTTTAAATGTGTGTCGGTTTGAACAAGTGAGAAACGTTTGCTAACGTAGTGACATAGTTGCTCTTTCCATAGCACTTTAACTTGGTTCGTTAATCGCTTTAAACGCAAAATTACTGACGTTATCTGACCTCAGTGCCGTTCATTTTCATTTGTTCAAAAAAGACCAACAGTCACAATGTAAACATCTGGGGAGAAAGCATCATGCATCACATTACGGTTCATCACGGTTGGACCACTGTGTCAAACTGACCTCAAAGCACGGTGCTCTTTTGGGAGATTTGGTTTCCCCCCTGTCTGCCATCTATATGCTTAGCTACGCTATCTAGCCACTGGCACTAGCTGCAGGGAAACACCTTTAATGTACAAACATAAGCCATGTGTGTTGAGTGCACAACACTGCTGGGCGCGTGGGAGATAGAGTATGATAAGCACCTGTGTGTAATATGTGAAGCTCATGTAAGGAATGTGTCTCTATGAAGCAGGGGGAGAGCACGCTCCGAAACAAACACGAAGGACGAACAGGAAGGCAACACCCTACACCCTGGGAGTCTCCCAGTTGGTGTGACACCAGACCATCTGTGGGCCTGTTTATCCCAGAGAGCATGTGGAACTGTGTGTGTGTGTGTGTCTGTGTTATGAATATTGTCTTCTGTCACGGTTTGAGTTTTTTTGGTGCAGTTATTTCCTCATGTGTTCTGTTTTGCTTCTCACTTCCATCCCTTGTTCCCATCTTTTTTCCTGTTCACTCTACCTGCTTCCTCTGTTTTTGTTTTCTTTTGTTACTGGCCTTTTGTTGCCTTCCTTTCATACTTGACTTGATTTTTGGATTTTGTGTTTGCACTTGGTTTGTTTACCTACCTGACCCCTTGTGTCTTGCATTTGGGTCCCTTTTTTGTGTTAACTGTACCAGTACCATTCAACCAACTATGGACTATCTATTTATGGTTCATAACCTAACAATAATTTCCAACCACAACTAACCAAAAGCCTGCTAGCCTCCGCCTGCTCCAGCTCCTGTGTCAGCTAGCCAATAGCCTGCTATCCTCCAACCAAGCTCCTCATCATCACTGTGCCCAGCTCCTTGTCGTCACTGCTGCCCGTGTCCTCGTCGGTGCACCAGCTGACTCCTCTTGAGTTTTGGCGGCAGGGCTCCCTAGCAGATGCCTCAGCTGTTTCTGGGTTGGCTGACGACTCATGCGTTCCTGGGTCAATCACACACTTCCAGGTCCTGAGACTTCACTTCCTCCTCTTTCCTCATGTGTTTGTTTTTTAGTGCGTTTTGTGTGTTCTTTGTTTTGTGATGTGCTATATATGAACATGTGACATTCTCTTACGTCCAAGGAAAATTTCTCCTAAGGGAGACAATAAAAGCAACTAACAACCAACAACTTGAGTCTGTCAGCGCCTCTCCAGTCCCTGGGCCACCGATGGGGTATCAGGGGCTGATGGGGCCACTCACTTGTTCCCCTCGTGTCTAGTGTTTGGGTCCCTTTTGGTATTTACCATAATAGTTTTCCACTCTGACCTCAAGGCTTAAAGAAAAGTGATAATTCAGGCTGAGGACTAAAATAGTTTCTCTGGTACAGGCCAACCCAGTTAATTACAGCAGCGTACACAATGGGGAATGGTGGATGGTGACTCGTTTGGATAGTTAAAAGTTCCAGAAATAGCAACAAACTGGATATGCACCTTAGAATACTTACTGACCACGCAAGTACACTGATACTCACTGACAATCAACCACAAAGGGTGTGTTAGCTGACAAGGAACCAGTTATATGAGCAAAGAATTGTATTCCCATACACAAAGGCACTGACATTACTCACAACATAAACCAGGAATGTTTTACTCGTGACTGTGATGTGGTTTCACCCTTTGTTATTTCACGAGGGTGAAATAACAACTCACAAAAATTGCTTTTCCTCCTAATCCTGCACAAGCTACTCCCCAAAGTACCGGTGGAATTCATTTGCCAGGCTAATTTACAGGCTGCAACGCACACGACACAAGCATTATAGGCAGCCATGACTGTCTGAAAATACGTGTTACAGATATATTAGCAATGGTAAGGAACCAACAATATTCATTGTAGAACAAAACATGGTTACAATATTGAGACATTTGAACAGAATTATTGAACTTTTCACTCTGACAGCCACTGTCACCAGATACTTTTCAAATTATGTGTAACTTCATACATTAAAATGCATTTTAAAATGATTCAACAATTAGTCCTCAACCATTATAGATTATTAACCCTTACAAAACAAGTAGCACGTAGTCATGGTGGTTAACGTGATGTCTTGCTAACCCAGACCAAGTACCTTGTTTTTCCTTGGCTTAACCAGAGCATAAGCCCAGTGATGTAACAGAATTTATTTATTTTTTTCACTGAAGCTAAAGGAACCTAAATTGGAACATAAAGAAATGTAAAGTCAGATGTTTATGCAATTAATGTGTCAGTACTAACTACCTACTAATAACATAAAATATTAGTTAGAAAGGAACTTTGAGTACGTTTTGGCAATTTTATTACTGGAGTATTTGTACAGGCCCCTGTACTGTTGTATTACCACCTTTACTAAGCTTCTGAGTAATTCTTACTCTACCCAATGTTTTCCTTTCTTATGTACCAAAACACCATTATAGAATGAACATCATGACAGTGAGCAGTTTTCACCTGTGTGTACATACTGTCAGTTTTTGACAAGGAGGGAAGAGAAATCCTTTAACACATAAAAGCACATATGCCAAGTTTCCTCCTCAGACCTGGTAACCTAAACTTTGAATATTTGGTTTGTTCTTTCATTCACATGACATCCAAGCGCATGATACAACAAACCAGTGTGATTACTACACTCTCCTAGAGTGTCTTTACAATGTTTTCAGGCCTGTAAACATGTACACTGTGACAACACCTTAAAGTTAAGCAGGTTGGATGAGGCTTTAAATGCAATGTGATGGTTCTTCCTGCAACAGATCATAAAAAGCACTCCACCACACAGCCACTGAGACGCGTGACTACTTCCCCTGATTACTGAGACGTTCACCTCTGCCTTCAAGCCCTGGACAGATCCAAAGTTTACAGTACATGAGCGTCAGGCTTTATATTGCCACAGACAGATTGCAGTCTCCATTTTTAACCTGAAGTTGCCCTTCCGACACATTGGCAGCGCCCATCATGTGACTGTCAATACTATCTGCTCATGCAGAGGATTGCCCAATGGCAAAGTCTGGTGCTGGTTAAACATTAAAAATAGAACAAGCAATAAGTGCGCTTTCCACAGATCATGTTCAACTGTAGTTTATTTTATTAAAAAGACCAGGGTGCAAATATGAAATTAAAAAAAATAAAGACAAGCATATAATTTTTAAGCATTTAATACAAACTTAATATATAAACTATTTCAGTCCCTCTTGACATGTAAGACACTGACTCAAAATACTTTGTTATACCGTATTTTTTATCAAGTATTGCACAATGTGGGTACAAAATTAATATTCATACGATTACAATTTGTCCATAGTATAGCAAAATCTTTACCTCTTAACAGAAAATACAATTCATCTTTCAGAAAAAGCAAATATTCCTACACTTGAGTTCCACCATTTAGGAATACTCTGTACACAATCTTTAGACTACTGAATTTTTTTCTTTAACAAGTATCTTTTAAAAAAAAGAAGAAAAAAATAAAGGAAAAGCTGCAGCAGCCATCACAGATCACTGGAGTAGTAAAAAGATATAAATGCAACACCATGTCATAGAAACAATATATACTCTGATATCTTACAAACTCTGTACTAAATTAAATTATACAATTAGAAAAAGACCAAGTAACCCCACTTAGTAGTGCCAATTCATAAAAATCAGCCTTGTCTTATCACCTGTAAAATACTGCAAGAGGCCAAAGCTTGAAGTTTGTATTTTCTTTTTTTTCCTTTTTTTAAGTTTTTGGAGAATTTTCTCAACATGGTAAAAAATGTTGTGCTTGGTTGGCAAAAAGGAAAAAGAAAAACAATGATGCATGTTGAATTGAAGTAACCAAGCTTGGATGTGTTTGTACAACAAGCTTTTAGTAGAAACAAACTCAAGGGGGCACAGTAAAAACACCCTTGGGCACATGCGCTTGACTGACTAGACACTATATCCTTGACAGTCCAGAATCTAAGTGTGCGTTTTGTTTTTCCTTCTCTTTGAACCATCATTCATAAATAACTTATCGATGATGAGTTTAGTTAGCCATGACTGGCTGGAATTGCTGGTTAGAATACTGCATGTTGCTCAGACTGAAGTTGAGGCCGTCCATTAGGGACTTGTCGTTGAGGCTTCCGTAGGCCGCAAACATTTCAAAGGCATTGTTGTACTGCAGAGGGCCGAGCCCCAGGGAGCCCTCCCCGGGGAACACAGCTCCAGGGCTGGCCTGGCCCTGCAGACTTGGGAACACAAACTCCTTGGCGTTAGGCGACAGAGCAGAGGCCTTCTGCTGCTGCTGCTGCTGCTGACCCAGCCCCAGCCCGTACAGTGAGTGCATGGAGGTGGAGATGGCTTTCTGCTTCAGCAGGGTGTTGACATTCAGACCCAGGTTATTAGTAGGGGAGGTGCGGGCCACCTTGCTGCTACTGCCAGTGTTGGCATTGTTGCCACGGCCACTGCTCTTCATCTTAGTGGAGCCGAATTTGGTGGCAGCAAAGGTGGCAGTGGTGAAGGTTAAGGGCTGGGTGGAGCGTGGCATGAAGGAGGGACTCACAGCAGCAGACTGCCCGAAAGGAGGGGAGGGGGAGCTGGACTCTGAGGAAGCCCCAACAGGGTCGCTGATTGGCATGAAGACCTGGGCCTCGGGATTAAAGCTGTTCTTGATTTCCTTGTCCAACTCTGACCCATTCTCATTGTTATCATCCACATATAGCACCTTGACCGGTCCCTTCTCCCCGATCTGGTAGGAAACCTCAAACGGATCGATCCATACACTTAGGTCCTGAGGGAGATTATTCCGGACGTCTTCGATGTCCAACCCGCTCTCTTTGGCTGCCTGCTCCACCACAGGGTCCACCTTCTCCCCTACATGAATGCACCTGAACCCTGAACCTTTATATGGCTTATCCAGATACCAGTGGCCTTCATACTTTTTCTTCAGCTGCCTCTCAAGCTCTTCGCCAAAGATATTCACGCGTCGTCGAGGGAGTTTGTTGTATAAATAGGAAATAATAAAGTTGAGAGCTACTTGAATTTCAAGCTGCATAGCTGCTTCGGTGGCGAGGGCGATTCCTTTTCCGTCACCAGGTTGCTTCTTCTGAGCGTTGCAACAACCTCCAAGGCAGTGGTGATCGGCGCGATGTCAAAACTCAGTACCTGTTGCAAAAATGAATATCCTTCCTGCAACAGGGTTGGGTTCCGGATCCTGAAATTAAAAGAGAGAAAAACATTTAGTATTAAGACATTTGTAGTTCAAATAACTAAAAAAGGAATGCATCATATTAGACACCATTATAGATCAATGACGTTTCATGTATTCACCATCAAGTCCCCGCCCTCCCCTTTCTGCACAGTAGGGCTGTATCTCAGCTGTACAATATCAACAGCTATAAATAAACAGAGGCCAGTGACTCAGAGACAGTGTCAGCAGTGTGTGTTCCCCAGCGGTCTACTGTGACAGAAATACGCAAGCACTGTTGACCTCTGCGTAGGGCGGAGATAGCAGGTGTCAATAGTCACAAGGATTCTCAATTGCCTCAGTTTGGCACACGGACATGTTCAGGCTTAACTCCAGCCTCGCACGACCAAGTGGGAGAAAGTATTTATTCATTCGAACTAAAAACAGGCTTCCCTACTGTTCTCTCTGCACCGCCTGAGCTACAGTGGGAACACGTAGAAGCTGTGCGACGACAATTGCTGTTACATAATCCAGGATTCAAAATCCAACCACGGCCATAAACAGCATTTCTACAACAGGGCAAGTCACACTCGCTTGACTGCATTGACGACATTTAAAAAAAGAAAAAAGAAAAAAAGAAAGAAAATCCCAAACTACTTGCTTTCTCTCCAAGTCCAGTATTCGTGTAGCCGAACCACTAGCGATAGCAACTTAATGAAGGGTGTGAACAGAAAAGGTAGCCAGCTAGCTTCCTAGCTAAATGGCAGATACGGTTAATGTTTAGCTCGACGACAGCTGCTTATCAGAGTTTCCTCGCAGTGACATCGTGTGTAGCAAGCAAAAGACACACGGGCACGGTCAGCAGATAGTATCGTCACTGTAAACGACGACACGAGAAGAAGATTGGCTTTAATTTGGACTGACGATGTGTTGATCGATACCAAGCTACGTAGCATCTGAAGTAGCAAGGTGGCTACTGTCAGAACATTACTAACGTAATAAGACTAATTTCGTCGATAACACTACTGAGTCTCAGCGTCCGAATCAATAGAGATAAATACAATAATGTACAGCTATTTTCGTTTCCGACCAAACGAATGTCATGCCATCGTCAAATTAATATTTACTTACATGGGAATTCACAGCAGGTCCTACTTGCACCAACCAGAGTCCGCTCCAGCAAATGTTGTTCTTGTACAGCCTCTAATATTGCTCTCTAATGGAGATGATTTAAAAAAAAAATGTTGTCGTCTTGATATGGTTCCAGGCGAGTTTGTTTCTGTGGGGTACAGTTAAATTCCGGTCTGCCTGCAGCAAAGCTAACTCCCCACAGCCTGGGAGTTTCTACAACTCTGCCCTTTAAGACTTGGGCTGATTGGTTTATATAGTAGTCCTCCGCCACGGGCATGGAGGTGGTGGTGATGCGGCTCGCAGAGGTCAACACCCAGGAACGTGTTTCTATTGGCTGTGCGCCGACTCGTCATCAAACACCACCCCAACTACCGCTATGATTGGGTCGTTTTGTGCTCAATCAACCGCAGGGCTCTATTTATGGTAGTGCTTTGCCTCGCATGTGCTATGGCCTATTTTATTCGAACAAAATAACTTTCAAAGCCATGTTTGCGGCAAAATATGATTCCTGAAACAAAATAGAAAATATTACAACACCGAAATGGTCTAAGGGTAAAAGACATGCATGTCTGTAAACGTGTATTAAGTGATGCCTTCTTAAAGGTCCTCTGTGATCAGAGGTTGCGCTTCATCATGCATGAAACCTATAGCTGAACAAAGAGACCATCATGATGATGATGCTCAATAGTCTGTGTAATTATTCCTGCCGGCCAGTGTCAGCACTTAAATGAAACAACATTTGGCTCTGCTCCCCCACTACAGGGTTAATAAACAGGGCTGGATAGTCACTGGCGGAGGGACACACCTGTCACTGGTTGTGTTCCTTGCTCCTCACCAATGACATGTTAATGTTCCTTGAGCCAGCTGTAGCTATGTGTCTTATCTTAATGAGAGTGGCGTTCTATGATACAGCACCATTTCTGCCACTTTTAAACAAAACAGCTGGAATCTTCTAATTGCCATCTGTGTAAATATTGACATTATTTCCCCCACTGTGCACCTGTGATAAAATTCTCATCATGACGAGGTCTGTGGACAGTGAAAACGAATGGTTACACAATGGACCCTGGCTGCTCTGCATTGCCTGCGTGCCGGCTTCTTGTTTTCAGCAGCTGTGCGATGCAGGGCTTAAGCTCTCCCTCGTCAGGCCTAAGGTGTTTGACCACACAGCATGTTCTTACCTAACACGGGCTCTCAACACTGCATGTTTGCACAACACATAGAATGCCACATGAATTATACATCTGGGAGAGAGGAGGAGGAGAAAAGACAAAATAAAAAAAAAACCTCAAATGGTGTAGGTCATGTCTGGAAAGGTTAAATTTGAAAGCTGATGTATGAGAGGAGCAGGCAGCCCTCTCATACAGGCTTTCTTGAGGGAACAGCAGGATATCCTTTCAGGGGCATGTATTATTGGTCTTAATCAATATAAATTCACTTACATAGTCTGTTGTCAACATAATATTCTTTACTATCTTTTTTTTTTCTTTACTAATTATGACAGCAGAAATGAAAAAAAGACACATTCCTCTCCTCTTTATTGGCTGAGCTAAAACAAACACATATGCTTTAAAGTACATTATTCATTGTGGAGAACATCAGTGTGTCTGTGGACAGCCTAATATCCCTGATGAGAACATGTGCTTTAAGAGGATGTGTGTTTCATCAGTCCTTAAAGTCATTCTTGTCCCTTTGAGTGTGTTTTGTATTCATGACATTACTCCCGTGTGTCAGCAGGGGTGAGAGATTAGTCCCCCCACCATCGAGGACCTTGTGTGATGGATGACCTGAACACAAACTTAGCACACCGTGGGGGCCTTGGTGAAATGCCAAGGCCACTGTAAGAAATACCATGAGAAGGCCCAGAATCCTTATCCTCATTCTCCCACTGCGCCTTGCTCGGTAAGTAAGTGTTAGTTTTGGCTCTGGCTAGGCGGCGCCCATTTGCTGTTCTC
Organism: Diplodus sargus; assembly: GCA_903131615.1. Classification (NCBI taxonomy): domain Eukaryota; kingdom Metazoa; phylum Chordata; class Actinopteri; order Spariformes; family Sparidae; genus Diplodus; species Diplodus sargus. Next base: position 1,004,398 of record CAEMYA010000200.1, read on the forward strand.
TACCAGAGTATGGATCTGGCGAATGGAAGGAACTTTCTTCCTGTTGTTGTGAGTCTGTGTGTCTGGGACCTGGAGGTAAACACAGCTAATTAAGTGAGATGTTTAAGCATGACTCATGCAAAAATTTTTTTTTAGTGAAGAGAGTTCACATAGACATTCGCTCACCCCCTCTCTTCACAGCGCTGGGAAACCATTTCCTCTTCTCTCTGGCTTTGCAGCTGCACATAAGCTCTGTCCAATTTCCAGATGTGGTCAGTGGACTTTAATCTGTGTAACATCACATGCTCAGTACCAAGGGGGTTAAATGTGACAGGAGGTATTATGAATCTGTGCCACTTTTTGCTTACTTACTACCAGGAATATAATTTAGAAAACAGCTTTTTATATGGAAAGAAATTGGCTTCTGGCGTACAGGATTGACAGAGCTGGTACAAGTATTGCTCATGTGAACATGCTGCATATTGAAAGTTGTCACAGGCAGCATTCATTTCTTTTGGTTATTTGACTAACACCAGGAGAGCTCGGATAGATTTATTTGATTCTGGACTTGAATTTCCAGGTGCGGGATAAAGCAGATGTCTTTCTTACCCTTTTCAATTTTAGGGCCAGGCAACTCATATAGTACTCTCTTATCTGGTTGTGTCTGTCCCTCGAAGGTGAACAAGTACAATTCAAAATACAAGCCAAAATAAATAGATTTCTATAACAAAACGACGGGCTCCGAGCTTTTCTGCAGTTCTTCATTAAACCCTGTGGTGCCCCTATGAAGACAGGTTCACTTATCTTTATTTCTTTTTAATCTCCATTTTATGACCTCCAACCAAGTGCAGCAGAGTAAATCTGTATGTATATTATAGATTATAAACAAAACATATCCTTTGTCCTTTTAAAGGTGCAATATTATATGTCTATACAATAATATACAATATACTCACCATTTCCAGTTTCTTTGGTGGTTTCTTTGAGCTAGCTGACTAGTTTGGCAGTATGGAAAGGTGCTGCGCAGTGATTTAGTGATTTAGGTTAGGTTAACTTGCTCACATTATTGCAGGGGGGAATCATGGGTCCACTCAGACCCCTGTTGAAGACCTCAGGACCTACAATGAATAATCTGTGAAAGTCTGCAGCTCCCCTCAGCTCTGCAAAGCACTTTGGCATTTTCTGTCTCACTTCTTTTGGATTTTCTCGCCTGCAGCTGTACTGATTTGGTTCACCCTCTCCAGCATTGTATTCAGCTGCAGCATTTGCTGTTTTAAGTGAAAAGGATTTGACAAATCAACTGTATGCTGCTTGTTTGTCCATTCTGGGCCACTGTAGAAGCATGGTGGCTCAACATGGTGGAATAACAAAAACATAAGGATTCATATTTTCAGGTGGTCATACACTAATGAAAACATAGCTATGAGTATTATATTCCATTGCTGCCCCTAAACCCCACTGAATCTTTACAGTGTTAAATCTAATGTCAAGAAAACTATACAGGCTAAGATTTATTTTCTACTGTCAGTTAACAGCTTGGCATGAGTATTTCCAGTAATGATGTACCAATTTACTTATACCCTTGAACACAGACATCTGTAGCCTGCACACATGCACATAGCTCACACTGTCTCTGTCGCCTGTGTCACGATCACACCACCTGACACACACATTTCCTTATACCATCAGCAACCGAGCACATGACTGCTCTGATTTAAATGTTTATTGTGAAATACAGTCTGATGTTTATGTAATCTTTTGCTGATGTTAACTATTCTAAGGATTTCCAAACATCATACACTAAAGAAAACATAATTGTGACTATGATATTCCATTTCTACCCCTGAATCCTTCGCACTGGATCTTTAAGGAAATACCTACTTTTGTTGATACCCACTTAAGTCATATGAGATAATGTAACAGTGTCACACAAGTAGGAAAGAGGCATAAAATCAGTGAATGAACTCAATAACAGCAGTCTCACACAAAGGTTTGCTTACGTTCGCTAACATGTACTAAGTACTGATCCGCTGAATGTATTGAGGCATGTAAAGAAGTCAGCTTTCTGTTGGTAGGAGGAAGGATGTATTATTTAATCTTTCAAACGTTGCATAATTGTCTCTTTAAAGTTTTAGTCTTTGTTAAATTTAAATTGAATTGAATTTCGTTCTTTTTGTTAAAGTGGCTCTGTGAAGCCTCTGTGTTGTGCTAATAGCCGGTCGTTAGTTTATGTTAGACTTTTTTTTCTCCACAAGTGGCTGATTTCATAAAATAACTTGAATCTCAAAGTGTAATATATATGTATATTTATCATACAACTTTGGCAGAATTTTTTTTGTGTTAATTGTTATTCCATGCAATTCTTTCTCCAAACACAAGACTCCCTTCAGCAGTCATATCCCGTTATTTAATATGCAAAGAAGCTCCCTCTGTATATATGTTACTTACCAGCTGAATAAATGTGATGCATCATGGAACTGTAGTTTTACTGCTCTGTTATTGAAATACTGTCTTAGCCATGGAAGAAGAGCTGGTGCTCAATTGTTATTCACAGCAGATCTGTAGTGATAGCAATCTAAGATTAAGCTGTTCACTGGAATTCACTGTGTAGCTCCATGCACACACACAAACAACTACCTGCTTATTTCTTCCCTTAAATTAAAAGGAATGACTCAACTGTGTTGATGACAGCAGGCGGAAAGGGATTTCATCTGCAGCACGTATGAGCTGCTTACGCAGGGAAATCATTTTAAAAGTTGAGAAAGCGAGCCTGTACTCTGGTACATGAGAGTCCTCTGGAGTCTGATGTGCGTGTGGATCGGGTATTGCTTCCTCTTGAGTTGTTTACAAATGCTGTGGCAGGCAGCGGGAGGTCAGCAAGAGCTCTTTTTTTCACACCAGTGCCAGGAATGTCATTAATATAAGCAGTGGTAATATCTGCCACCGCAGCACCCCCGGACCCTCTCATACCTGCATGCTTGGACAAACACAGGCATCGCTCAGTGAGCCTGAGCCTGAGTGAACTCACCATACATCTGCAGAAGGCGGATGAAGCGGCGTTTATGTGGAATAATGAGCGTATTCATAGCGCGTAGCACCCAGCAGGTTTCATATTTGAGCCGGGTTACAGTGTTTTGACCCCTGGAAGGATTCCTATCAAGCCATCTGGAGGAGACGGAAGGTTACACAATAGGGGATCAGCTGTGCTCCTCCCACTTAAACACTATTCTGCTCCTCTATTCGGTTTCATGTCGAAGGATTATGTTGAGCATGCCGGGTGCCGTGTCATGAATCAGCCAACAGAACAGAACATAGTGGCATTAAGCTTAATAACACAGGCATTCCGCGGAGACCAGACCGCTCTGTGTGCTTGTTGCCGTCCTGCCTCAGACAGCGCACTACATGGCGAAGCCGTGCCCTCACATCCAGATTGACTTTTTGGGAAATTCAATTATGCTCTGAAATGAACAGCCAGCGCTTGTGGATAGAAAAAAAATAAAAAAGGTTTTAGATTGAGTGCCATCCATTGAAATGGGAATGTGTCATCTTACATATCCTACGTTATCTTATACAAGCTCAAAACCTTTTTTTCTTTTACCACGATCTCCAAATCAATGTGTTCGCACAGTCGAGGAGCCCTCACTTCTGTTTGCCAGAAATGATGTCAATGTAGTCATGGCAACTATTCTTACACGCTACCCCATGCTCTACCAACAGTTAGAGTAGCACTCAGCGCTATTTGTCTGTCAAATGTCAGATCTCATCTCTCAGCAGGTTGTTGTAAATGCAGAGGATGGGGAGCAGCATATGGGCCGCAGAGGCAAATGTGATGATGAGGAGAAAGAGAAGAAGCGGCGCTGTTCAGGTTCATCTGCTGCTTTGTTCTGTCTTCATAAAAAAAGAAAAAACTGACACAGGACGAGAAGGATGAGCTGGAGGTCGTGATCATTCCTGTGCGGACAGGGTAATGATGAGCTTGCCAGTTCACTCTACATGTAAACATCCTGATGGGAACTCACAAGGCCACCTGCTTTATACGTTGACTGTTCAGGGAGTCACTCGGGTAGAAGTGAATTTTGATAGGGACAAATGTGTGCAGTGCTGGAGCAAGTGTGTTGTCTGTAACCTCCCCTCCAACACCAGCAGCAGCAGCAGCA
>CAEMYA010000200.1:1008565-1025814 GCA_903131615.1 Diplodus sargus
GCAGCAGCAGCAGCAGCGGTCCTTGCTCGCTGCTTCAAAGAGCTGACACAGTGCTGTCGGGGTAACAGGAGATGGTGGAGCCATATTTCGCTGATGGATGTCCTTTGATAGAAATGGAGAAAGGTGATAGGCCAGGCGAAAAAAAGAGCGTGAGAACACAAAAAAGAGCCGGGGTGCAGAAAAAGCCAGTGTTTCAGGGGGCCGCTGTACTGTATGCAACTGCATCAGCAGCTCAATGCTGTAATCTGGAGGAGGGGAGAAGCAGAGCTATTGTGACAGTGCTCTGTGATGGGGAATTGCTACTCAGTGCATTTCATCCCAGTAATCAGAAAGCATTGGGGTGAATAGTCAACGCGGTCAATTCAGTCAATTCAGATGATAAATGAAAATGGAAATGCCCTTACTGCAATACACCTGAATGGTATACGGAAGGATTTGCCGAGTTCTTTGATGGAAGAGAACACTTTCTCACATTGTTTAACCCGATTTCTTGACTTGTGTTAAACAGGCTTTCATACTCAGTAGCCAATTATATTAACAGTATGTACAGAAATAATATATTCCTGTTGTAATCGCAGTGGGAGATGTCTTACTTCATCCTGAGGCTTGGTTTAAGAGCAAATCATGGTGGAATTAGTCCCTGAAAACTGTTGACAGTGTGTTCTGTCATTTGTCAACGCTGTGAGCTCTGAAAAATAACAATTTCTACCACATTTACTGGAGTGGTTACAAAGTGTTGCTGATGGGCGCGTGGGTGCATAGAATGTAAATTGCCTGCATGGCTAGGACTTGAAGTTAAAGGAACAGCTGACCACTTAAAGGTTATCATATGTAATATTTTTGCATCAAAATGTCTAAAAAACTGTATTTGATCAAAGTTATATTTTGATAATTAATACAGTAAGTTGAAAAAAAAAGTATTATTATTATTACCACAGAAATCTGTAATTTTATTCAAAATAATTTCAAATTCAAATGTGGTCACCTGTCGCTGTTCCTTCTGGGTAAATGGCAATGAGAAATACCATATTCTATTCTATTCTAAATGAGAAAATGAGAAAACGTTCTTCTTTTGTCAACTTATCTCAAGCACTAATCTACATTTTTTGGGGTACATATTCAGTATAAATTCTCATGAGAGTAAAAACCTACCAAGGAATAAATGGGGCTCAATTATACACTTTAAACATTTCCATGAATGCAGTAATGTACTGTAAGAAATATTGTGGCACATTTCATCAACAAAACTAAGAGGAAATTCTCCAGAGAAAACAGAATTAAACTTTAAGCATCTGAAATAAACATGTTTCGACGGGATCTCAGGATCTATCAGGACAGCTGCTTCGCTCATAACTGTTTTACTGTATGAATCTGGACTGTGTGTGTGACCAGAACATGAAATACTAACCGATCCTGTCAGTGAGTCAAGATCCTTAAATAATCCATCAGCTGTTCCTTGTGCGCAAATGTAATGTAATGTTAATGTACAGATACCCATATATTTTACTGCAGGTAATGTCATTAGTATTTTCACCTCTTAAGCCACCTGTTATTGATCAAGATGTTACTTTTTATGCCCCGTTATGACACATAGGGGCGTGCAGCAGTGCTCCTCCCCCTCCTCAGTTTGATATCAGTCAGAGTTGCTGATGGGACAGATGATTGTGAAGCAGCGAGGCACTTCGAGCCCAGGATATCAGTTGTTTAACTAGCAAACTGGATTTGGAAACACGCTAAACGCACTAGCACTTTGGGCTGTGGATCATCTAAATAGCTGTATTTTACACACTCTGCTTCTCTTTTCATGACAGTCTACATCTAAAAACAGCTTTTACAGATGTGGGATTTCTACGTCTGTCACAGCTCTCTGGGGACTTTGGGTTGGTGACTTGCTGAGCATGTTGCTCCCAGTTTGTGAGTAGATAAGCCTCTAAATAATCTGAAATTTGACCTTAGTGGGTCGGCTCTCCTCCTCCTATCTCTCGCCATCCAAAAACCGGCGTCATGTCTCCCATTGTTGCGCCACCTCCTATGAGTACAATACAAAAGGCCACACAAGGCCACTCCAGTGCTCACCACAATACAACTGAGCTGTGTCAATCCCACAAAGCTGCTGGTGTTGGGAAATATCCACCGCCTAGTGGGACACAGAGACTCAGTCTCCACACCAACAGTTGAGCAAACAGTGTGAGGCAGACAAATTCCTACATCCTGGTTATTAATGTAATACGATTTGTAGTAAATACTACTGTATTAGATCCCCACACTGAGCTGAACTCCTTTCATTCACAGTTGTTATTCATAAAGCAGTTGTGGCATAATCGAACACATGGATCCTTTCATTCATTGCGAAGCACCTGCTGTACTACTTTCATGGTGGCCAGAGGATGAATCATAATTGACTTTGCTGATCCCCTGAGTCTTCCTCCAGAGCCAACAGCAGGTTTCAATTATCCTCTGAAATATTTCAACATCTATCCACTGGAAATAAACTTTTGTACAGACATTCATGGTCCCCAGAGGATAAATCCTGTTGACTTGCTGGCCTCCTGTCCTCATTTCTAGCACCACAATTAGGTTGACATTTTGAGGAAAATATCTCAACCATTGAATGGATTGCCCCAAATGTTTGTCCACAAACGTGCCCAAATTGTAATAGCTGATGATTAGGGTTATAACGGTACATGTGCATGTGCAGTCATGAGAAGAATATGTCTTACTGTGACACCATGGAGAGAGCTTATGTCGACGGCTGAAAATAACCATTCTGTTGCACAGTCCCATCCAGTACTTGGCGGTAATGCAGCCAAAAGCTGTTATCCAACCACCATTAAACAACAAAAGAACAGGATGCTGTGCGGGAGAAGTTTGACGAATTAACTCCTGCCTAGAGTCTGGTTGCTATATAAGTTATCCAATGTTATTGGCCAATATTTGCCTAATATTTGCCAGACAACATTGAAAAAATATTAGTAACCATATTAAAAGACATAACATAACAGCTGGTGTCCAGCACAACACAGAAGTTCCGCACAGTCCCTTTAAGCATAGCCTCTCAAAGCTGCCAGCATGGCTATCGTCTTGTTTGTGTATATTCAAAACAAACTCCTTTTTCAAGGGGATCAAAATGGTATAACCACGTATCACTAGCTGCATCTACTAAAGAGATTTGTCCGCGGTCCAACCTTGAAAGCAAATGTTACGTGAATGTGTGTAATAAGCAATGAGTGTGTGACTTGGCTTACAGTGGTTCAAATAAATAAGCTCCAGTATGCACAGCCTGTGCAGCTAACATTCTCCTTCAGAACTAAGTCCTGTCAGCCATTTGCCCAGCGCAATGTTTACTGTCTGCTTTGACCCACGGTGTGGGCGGAGACAAACCCACAGCCCTGAACTGGGATCAGGCCTGGAACCAGCCGAATAGATGGGGAAGAATGTTACAGGGAAGTGGTGAATGATTCCATGCCTGTGTGAAAATACATTAATCACAGATTGGCTCAGATGAAAAATAACGTCAAAGAATGAACCCAAACACGGCTCTCTATGTTTCCTTCCCCAACTCCTATCACGTTGCTTATTTCTCCACTCTGTTGCCTCTTTACTCTAAGCTGTGTAATATTTGCTTTTTACCCTTAAAATCTCCGTAAAACGTTCTATATTTTTTCTCCTCTCTGCACTCAGTCACAGTGTGAGTGGCTGTAGTCTGGAGCAGTGCCAGTACAAACAGCTTGAGCAAACCTGCTTTCAGAACAGGGTCCATAAGAGCATTTCTCCCCCGCTAGCTCATGAGTGTGTGTGTGTGTGTGTGTGTGTCTGTGTGTGACGCACTCACATGACTAAGTCCAGGACACGGTGCCAAGAGTGTGCGAGGTCAACATGTACATCCTCATTTTGATTTGAGCAGGGCAGGATCATCTAACCACACAAATATGCACATGCTCTCTTGATGAAGTCTGAACTGTGCAAATTCGAACATCAGCACACACTGCACACACATGCCATAATCAGTCAGATGTATTATTGATAAATGCTCTGAGGCACGCAGTACTGGCAGCACACAATGACAACTCTTTTCTAAAGGAAGAAAATCTGTTCCCGACCATGTCCCAGTACAATCTCTTTATACCACTTTGCCTGACTTCCTCAACTGCTTCTGTAATAATTACTAAAACATTAGACCTGATGAGATTGTGTGTTTCTTTCCATCACTATAGGCAACAACTTTCTCATTACTCCTAGCCTTTTTTTATCTAAGTTAATAGGAAAACTGTTGGTAAGTGCAAATTACTATTAAACACAACTGGCTGTGCTTGTTTGTGGGAAGCTGGTGAGGGCTCATGTTATTGTCATATTTCAGTGAGTCTTTCTAGTTGGGTGGTTAAACCCACAAGCCCCAAATAAGTGCTCCTATAGTGAGCTTTTCATTTCATTTCATCGCTGATTTATGGCTAAAAAGGCTCAAATCTCTTTTTGTTGGGGGCAGAGAGGCTCAGTGGAAGGACTTTTATAAAAAGCTAAATTGAAGTTTTTGTTTTTGTTTGTTGTTTTGTTTTTTTTCATATCTGTCACTATGTTTTCTAGGGTTTTTGCCACAGTGTTTTTCCTGAGACTGAACCACAGCTCGTGCTTGTGTTTTCTCCTCCTCCGTGTTCAGATTCTCCAGAATTTCTCTGCTCGGCTCTCGGAGTCTCTGGCCCGCCTGGAAATTCTCTCTGTTGCCTCCAGTCCGCCCCGCGCAGCCTGCCTGCCCTCTTCTCTCATTGCTTACTACTGTCTATCAAATAAACACCCATAGGCTGATTCTCTGCCTCCAGTCTTTGCATTCTGGGTCCAAACAAAAAAACCCAACCTTCACACCAAATCATTCTTTTTAGGTTTATCTTTCCTTACTGCCAGCAGTGATAGACTCTGAAATATTTTGATCGTCTCTTCAAGGAGTTTATGCAGCGTGGTTACAAAAGCTCAGATGTTGGCGCTGTCATCTTCCTCCACAGACAATTCTGCTTCAACCTGTTCTCTCTATTGTAGAAATAATGACTGCAGCTTGCCTCCAAATCCAAACCTGCATCTGTGCTCTTGAACAAGACAGATTGCTGTCATTAATGCAAAGCGGGGAAAAAAAATAATAAAAAAAATGGATACATGGATGTCACCCAAGCTGCTTAAAAAACCACCTCCAACAACGGTGAGTCACCACGTCAAACTCCCCGACTTCTGAGGAAGAGCATGAGGGAGGAGGCGGGAGAGAGAGAGAGGAAGAGAGACAGACTGTAACATCACCATCCACACCCTAAACTCGTAATAAAAACACTCAAAGCGACTTTCTTCTGTTTTCAAAGTGTAAAGCTTGAGTTGTATGGTGCTGCATCTGAATGTAAGTTTTCCTGACACGCCAACCCCGAGGCAAACGCAACCCACGAGCTGCAAAGAAGCTTTCGTCCTCTCGGAGGAAACAATGGAGATGCGACATGTTTTCCGGGCCGGCACCCGTCATGTTTTCAACATTCATTTTGGGGACGCACAAGCACAGCAAACAGCCACCCCGACGGTGAAGCGACACACTTTCTCAGCAGGACAGTGGGCAGCTTATACAAGCGGAGCTCCACTTTTGACAGCAGCTGTTACTGAATGCTAATTCACAATCCCATCTTGTGTTTGTGTATCCATGTATTCATTATTGGCACGGGGCACACTGAACACTGGATCATAATTGTGTGCAGCCACCGAATGATTTCAGGAGGAGTTGCCCTCTTCAGTGGAGTGGAGCTGAGTTGCCACAATGCGGTATTGTTCAGCGGCGTGCTGATATGAGCTTTCCTGTTATCCATTTTCACCTTTGCAATAATAAAATTTGGAGGGGGTCGCAGAGAGGAATCAATAATGTGTTTCTGGTGGGAATCAGAGTCTGTGATGAGAGAGGTTTGTATTTCAGTCAGCCAGACCAAGGTGAAACTCCAGCCCAGGCCAAATCTCTGTGGGAATGAGGTAGAGGCAGGACTGAATACTCCTTATTCATGGATGATGCCCCTCTCTCTCTCTCTCTGTCTTTCTTTCTCTGACTCTCTGTAACATGTTTTACTTTCTGTTGCCTGGGGCGGACCTGAGAGCTGGAGGGGGAAAAGTTCAGAGCGTGGAATTAATTGGCAAACTTTGATTAAACTTGGAAACTTCTGAACTGTCACATCTGCAAGTGAAGTCTGAGGGCCTTGGTTACGATTTGGCACAAACATGAGAGCCAGAAATGAGGGAGAGACAGATAATATTGATGAGACAGAGGCTGCTGCAACATTCATAGTAAGTGACTTATTCAAACTCAAACTTAGTGCGTGCTGCTTAAAACTGAACTATGCCAAAGCAATAAGATCATTTCTAATTTACAACACATTCGAGAAGAGTCTTTTAAAATATGGTCACAATGATGAACATGAAAATGAAAAGTTGAATTCATAAGCAACAAAATGCATTTTTATTCAATTCATTATTGTCAGGTTTTGCTGCTACAACCACACTTTGTCTGGCATGGCCAGAAGCTATTGTTAGCTAACAGTAGTGTATAATGGTAGTTATGTGCATGATTGTGAAGCAGTCACGTAATGTTTTTTTTTTTAGAATGTCCTTATTCTTTTGGTTTTGATGAGAAATGCTTCACCCAGTACCTTCTTACTAATAGTTTGGGCCAGTGTTGTCAAGTCTGCTTATTAAAAGTGACTTTGGGCTTGTTTTTCTGTAAAGTTACTGGATCTGTCTGCTCCCCTCACATAAGGAAAAGAAATACGACAAAGAGTGTGCAAAAGAGACCTCAAGGAAAATTAGAAGCAGAGGAGGAATTAGTCCAAACATACTTTACTAAAGTAAAGTTGCTAATGTAAATAAAGGTAAAAGTAGAAGTACTGATTCAACTTGTTTTGAAAAAAGTACAGAATCCAAAGTGTACTGTAATGTAATGTATGACTAACCCTTTGAGGGACATTTCTCTGCAAAGCTAACTGAACCTCACATCGTATGATTAAAAGACTATTAGATTTAAAGGCAGAATCAGTAGGTTTGGTCCAGAAAGTTAGTTGATTGTGTCTCATACTGATCTTGCAGATCTTGCACATGGGGGATAATGCAGTACACATGATATAGTCAGTGTAATGATCTATCTATGAATGAGGATCTATCTATCTATCAATCTATCTATCTATCTATCTATCTATCTATCTATCTATCTATCTATCTAGGATCTAGAGAGCAAGACATTTTCTGCATATCTGAGCATACCCCACACTACTGTGTGTGCGCGAGCGTGTGTGTGTGTGTGTGTGTGTGTGTGTGTGTGTGTGTGTGTGTGTGTGTGTGTGCAGGCCTCTGCATGAGACAGTGGCTACCTGCTGAGTCCCTCTTTAGTTTCTACCCTGTGCTCAGTTTCACTCTATTTTGGAGTTGGCTAATTAATCATGCATTATTGAGAGACAGAACCAGGGAGTGTAATAGCCTTTACTGCAGTCCCAGCATAATACAGAACCAGGTCTTAATGACTGCTGTGTATGTGTGTGTGTGTGTGTGTGTGTGTGTGTGTGTGTGTGTGTGTGTGTGTGTGTGTGAGTTTGTGTGTACGAGAGTGAGAGAGAGAGAGAGAGAGAGAGAGAGAGAGGAAAAAAAGGCGATCAAGGTCAAGCAGACTGTAACTTTGTGTGCTTTGCTTGCTGTGTTCATCTATTCTCTATTCTATTCTACTCTGTTCTACTCTGCATTTCCTTACAATGTGTTTAGTCTCCTGCTAGCACATATTTGGTTGTGACAGGTTGCCTGGATGAACAAACTCTGATTGTGGCAGTTGATGACTGATTTGTCTTATCCCTTGTCGCTGTCTGTCAGAGCGATGCTGGCTGGCCGCAGTTAGCGGTGACGAGCAGCCTGGCAGCACCACGGGTCACCTGCACTCTCTGTTTCATATTCCTCCTTCATCTCTCTCTCTCTCTCAGCAGACACCAGGGCAGTCTGAGAGACTGCCAATGTCCTGGTCATGCCTCTCCCCCACCGCCTCCCCCTCCACCCACACTCCCCTCCTCTTTTCCTCCTCCGACTTTCCTCCCCTCTCCCACACTCGGTGATGTGGGGAGGGGTGCATGTGCAGACTGAACTACGCCACTGCTTTCCCCCCCCCTCCCCTCTCGTCTGCCTCACACAACGACGTGCTCTTTCTCTCTCTCCTGTGCATACACACACACACACACACACAGTGCACAGTACACACACACACACACACTCACACACACACACACAGTGCACAGTACACACAGGTTTTTTTGCCAGGATGAAGACCTTGCTTCAAGGGTTTAATCAGAGGCAAAGGGACTATCGTCTGCAGGCTGCCGCTCTGAGGAAAAACACATAAACCAGGCGGCGGTGAGGTGCAGCAGCCCACTTTGCAATCAGACAACATTTCAAATACTAATCAAACATGAGGCGCAAAAATTTGGAGGAGCCATCTGCCCATTGATTAGCAGAACACCACAGAGATCACTTTCCTATCTGATGGTGGACATGACATGCATATTAGAAGAAATATTTATGCTGTCCTAAGACTGTACAGCAGAAGGAAGTGGTTCTTCTTATTGTTTTGACAAATTAGTGTGTATTTTAATGAAACACATCACCAACCTTGTTTCAGGCATTTAACCAAAACCCCATTCAAAAAACCCATTTACTTAGAGACAAGGGGACGGGGAGTGGAAAATAATAACTGATTACTGAGTTTCAGGACTTTTTACTACAGCACTCTATTACAAGTTAAGTCTCTTTTGGCAGTTGCGGCTATAACTTCAGGAACAGTATTGGGAATAACTTTGTATTAACTTTGTACTTAGGTTAGCAAAATGGATGTGGACTAAACAAAGAAGACCAACAGTTCCGTTGTTAACACCTGTAACAGTTTTCACTGTCATGGTCCTGGTATTTAGCTCAGTTGATTTCCTGTTTTATGTTGGAAGTTAATCCTCATGTTTCATGTTTTACTTTCTATTTCCTGTCTTTGTCTGTTTTCCTGCCCCATTTCTGTTAACACTTAAAAAACACTAAAACTACAGCTACAATTCGTGCTTTCTGTCTGGATGTATAAATTCATTGATCGAGTAACTTTTTCTGTCAGTACTTTTGTCCTCAAGTAGTTTGATGACTAAGTAGCGTTACTTTCTCTTGAGTGCATTTTTTGGCTTTTCTACCCACTTCTGATTTAATGTAATACACTGGAATTGTCCTTTAAGTGCAACAAATATAATATACATATCTCTGCAAGTTGAGGTGGCTGTGGCTCAGGAGGTAGAGTGGTTTGTCCAGTAATCGGAGGGTCACTAGCTCAATCCCCTGACCGGACACTGGAGTATCCTTGAGCAAGATACTGAAACCTGAAATGCAATATGTTTATATGCATTTTGTATTCTGAATGTGGATGCCTCTGTTTTGAAGTGTTTCAGTGGATGCAGGTGAAGCCCTTTTGTGTTGTGTTCATTGTGTTGTACATCGTATAATGCCAATAAACTCTCTCACCTAATCTAAAGAATTAGTGAATGTGATAAAGCACTTTGAGTGGTCAGTAAACCGGAAAAGTACTATAGAATATAAATGCCATTCCATTTGGAAAAAAAATTTCTCATCCCGGTGATACATGATAATTTCCAAAGAAAATCAGCTGACCTTTGACCCCTGGTGTAGTTTTTTTTTCCATCTGTACATTTCTACAGCTCTAAAAGTGAGGTCAGTGTATAATTTAAAGAAACATGGTGATCTCACCTCACCTGACCTAAGAGTATACTGAAGCCCTGGAAAATCTGCAGTAGGGAGCCAAAGGGAACAAAGTCAAGCCCACAGAGAGGGAGCAAATCAGCTCAGCTCATCTATATGTCAGGCTCCAATTACATGAGAGGTGAGCTCACCTAACTGTGATTCTGCCGCACTGCTCTTCATCACAGGATATGGTCAAACAGATCACTGACAGAGGGAGTGACACGGAAAACGTGACTAGCTAATAAACACGCTGCAGTGGATAGTGGCATGGGGATAACCTGAGTGTGTCATGTTATATGCTGTTTTTTGGGGTTTTTTTGCAGGGACTTACTGTAACCCCTGTTCTCCAGCAAATCCTTCACCTGAAAGGAATTCATGGGGGACCTACTGATTGCACAACTTCAGAGCAGACCGGAAGCGTTTTTTAAATCTTTTAATAGCGGGAGAGGGGGAACCCTGATGATCAGCAGACTATATTTGCCAGTGATCTCTTGGGTTAGAGCACAAGATTGACCACTGGCATGCAAACATCAGGACGCAACATCACCAACCTGTCAACCAGCCACTTGAGCTTCTTACAAGACGGTAAATTATATCTAACAAGGGGTTGAGTAATAAAGCTCTTCAAGTTGGAAGCCTGAGCAGTAATCGGCCCCTTGAAGCTGTTGGCAACGCTTTAGACATTAATGAGAATGCGATGATCACATGGTGGGTAATTGAAATGGATTAATCATTTGAGAATGGGAACTTAAGCTCTCCACTCTCCAAGAGTTAGAGAGGTTATGAGCGGACAGCAGCGAGATTCTGCATTATCATGCATGCCTTGGGCAACCCAACAGGCCAAGAGAGCAGACTGTGATCAATACTCGCAGAGACAGACCTGAGAGGCCGGGTCCTGACAGCTGATTTCCAGTCCCCAGAGGACTGAATAGTAGTGAGTGCTGAGGTATTTGTTGACATCCTTGAATTGTACCTACAGGGGACACTTGATTGGATAGCTTACATGCTTAGTATGGACAGTATTGCTGTAATCAGAAGTTAAAAGTTGTGTAATTCAATGTTGCAAGCCAAAACTTGGAGATTTGACTGATAAACATTCAGAGGCGGATATGTATGTACGCCCAGCACATCTGGCTCATCTGGCTCAGGCTACACACTCCGACAGGAAGTGGATTAGAGCAGTGGTCGGCCAGATGAGGACCAGCCCACAGAGAGTTATCTATAATGTGCACATCCACAGATCTAATGGAGATGGTGGCAGCGGCCTCCAATCTCACTAAGAGATCTGAACGAGACAGCCCAGCTGTTGTCGAGACATATCCAGATAGAACAGCTCTGCTAAAGACTAAACGTTTAGTTAACGCATCGACTCTGGGCTCTTGTTTCATGACTTTATGTCAAAGCACACTATGACAATATGTTGCCTGTGCGCAAACTGTAACAGGAGGCAACACTGTTCAACGTCCTCTCGGATTGTTTGCATCCATTTGCGTTTTAGAGTTGCTGTGCGTTCTCAGTCCCAGTCCCCTGGCACATGCTCACACTAGGGCTAAAATAAACCATCTGCAAGCTCTGAGGCTTACACCCCTTCTGTCACTCAAATATTAGGTGAGCAGAGGGAGCTTCCCTTTTGAAGATAATTCCTCTCCAGTTTGACTGCAGCAAAACCTGTAACCTGAATTAAAGTATTTTGAGGAAGAATGAGATAGTAGGATATTATTAAACAGGCGGAGACACAGAGGTTCTGCAATCTTGTGCTGTGATTAGCAGAGGTGAAATTCAGCATTTTGTGTTTGCTTTGGCTATTACAGTGATGGATGGACTCTTAAAGCCTTTTAAAGGATCATTTGGGTTTATAACAACGAGGCTTTCATTTTGTAATCATGATAATGTCATTCACGCTACAGCAACGGGAACTCCCTATTTAACGGAAAGATACTTTCCATACGTCGAGATTAAACAGGGTTTATAGGGTACATTCGAGGGTTTTTTTCATCATTTCTTAGTCAGTGTTATGACAATAGTTTCACTTTGCAATTACATATTACTCCAGTATCAACAACATTACAGAAAGGATCCTGTTGTCACTTTACTCACATTGTTATTTGGTCCACATTGAAAGCTCCTCCACTCACACTTCATGAATTTATTATCAAGAAGGGTGACAATCTTTGCTAAAACCAACAATCCAGCAATCAGTCCAACTTCATGGGCAAACTAGTTAGAGTAGGTGTGAGGAGCTAAAAAGATATGGCAGGGTTTGAAGTTCATTGGTGATATTTTACTCTGCTACTGCTTCCATTTTTTGAAGAAGACTTGTCGTGTAAAATTGTTTTAAATCTCCAGAGTTGACACGTTCTGCATGTTAAGTGCTTTAGGCTTATTAGAAACATTCCCTGAAGTTTTCCTCAAGAGTTCCTCCCAGTTGTTAGCCAAGAGGAGTGTGATTCAGGGACCACTATGGCTGAGAGCTTTGGACTGACTGTTGGGTGTATGCCTGAGAACATTGAAGATGTTGAAGGTAGCCTCTGGTGACAGTTGTCATCAATAATTTTGAAGTTTAAAAAGTTAAAGTTTTATCCACCGGTTCTAAAAATGTGGTGAGGCAGGTTGAGGCCGACGGAGAGGAGAATGAGAGAGAATTCAACTGCAAATATACACATTGAGGTTTGTTTGCAATATTCTGATCTTGAAGATGACATCATCTGTCTAGCAAAAAAGGGCAAGAGGTTTGCTGTTGGATGTTTGGCGGAATATTAAACAACATATAGAAGGAGGTAGAGTGCAGAAGGTGAATTTAAAGCGCAGCTATCGGTCGTACCATCCGACCCTCTGCGGTATACAGATTTAATTGTGACAAATTAAATTAGGCCGGTCTCCAAGTGCCACCTCCAAATACAAGAAGTAAATATCTGCTGGCTCATGGTGTGATAAGCAAAACAACACCGGGCTACCTGGAGGCTGTGAGTGAAGCTCTGCCTCGTCCCAGAGGCTCACAGACAGTCTGATGCGGGCTGACAGCCCTCTGTGGTAGTGGTCTGAGGAAAACAAAAAACGAAGGAGTGCAACAACAAGGTGAATCACAAATGTGACAAGACCCTGCAAGGATAAGTAAATGATGAAATCGCTATATTCCCTTTTCCCCAGCCTGTCAGCGAAGGCCCCGCTGTAATTGGATGAGCAGAATGCATTTGAAGAAAGTTTCCTCCTGATACAAATGAGGAGGACCACTTCAAAGACATGTTGCCTAATTTAAAGTGCACATCAGCAACAGGCATGAAATAAAAGGCTTGTTTAATGCCTTCAACATTTTCGTGACAGTTATCTCTCCACCTGTCAAAAGTAATGAATCCAGTTTCTCTGAGGGTATTTTCCAGCTTTATATGCAAATAGCTTTGATTTACATGGAACATGTTGACCCACGAATAAAGTTTCGATGAGGAGTTTTGAGTGTTGTCAGAATCATTAATGCTCTTCACATTAGGGGTTTGTTTGACACATTAGTAATTTTTACTTAAGTGACAGCATCATACTGACAACAACTCACTTGAGACTGGGATTTTTAAAACATAGCCGTGAAATCACTCGCAAATTCCTTGTCACTCATCAAAAAAGAACCTGATTTTTTTCTGGATTTGGTAAAGTGTCATGCAAAAGTTAGTATAAGAAGTTACTAGCTCAGCGTTCATTGCATACCTGTCAGCTCCAGCTTCTCCCTAACAAGACCGTCAGCAGGGTTGACCATCAAAAGCTGGCTCGAACTAGCTGAAGCTCAGCTTTAATAAAAATGACTTTCTCAAAAAGGGACATGAAGGCAGGGAATAAGATGACGTCTAAAAGAAAATCATCAATAATTGCATACACAAACAAGGGGAAAATACAATTTAATGCTTAAAAGTATTTCTTTTTGGCAAACCCTGCCACTGTAACAGCTTCAGCATCGTCCAGAAAACAATGATTACAGCCAAAGTGAAACATTGAAATGGGGTTAAATTTAACAATTTGTCTCTAACCCCAGTTCTCCAAGATACCTCAGTGAACATCACCAGGGGGTCAGTGGTGTGCATGCAAGTGTGTGCCTACTGTCATTTTTCAGTGGGCTAATTTAAGCTTCATTTTTGCCTTGACGTCACACTAAAAAGGTACTTGAGAGAATAGATTAGTCTTAGAAGAATACCAAACCAATTTAGCATGGCACTTTCGAAATGTGACTCATTTGAGCCTTGGTTGCAGCTGTGCTTTGGATTCAATTCTATGTTAGAAGGCTAACGTTAAATGACGAGTTAGATAGTAACTAATGATGAAGGTATTATTATTACTATGTTCACTAGCATAGTTTTGTGCGTTGACATTGCCATTTGCTTATTAGCACAAAGAGTATTGCTAATGGGATAGCATTAGTTTTGCAGATACTTGGCATAAACTGAAGCAGGGCTTCTATGTATTGCAAGACTGGCAGTGACAGTGATTATGAAGATAGCTGTAGGATAACTTTATATCTGGTAACATAGCAGTGCAGTTTGTGTACACTTTAGGCTATTTGTTAATGAATAAATGCTACGTGCTTCAGTAATAAACAACGTTCTTGCTTTCCACCTGCTGATTAAAGAAAAGGGTGTTAGCTGGAGAGAGCGACGACTTCAATCCAGGCTCACAGCAGTTGGTCGTATGGGATAAATTACACTTTGGATCAGATGATGGAACTAGATTTAAAGTGCAGGAGATCACCAAAGTCATTAAGACACATCATCTGGGATTAAGATTCCAGGAAGAGTGCAGAGCTTTCAAGCCAACTTTTACAGTGGCCTAAAGCTTACAAAGCGAAAGAAGCGTCTGTAAAACAGTGGATACGTTGTTTGAGTGTCACAACCCCTGCAAAATAACTTATTTCACTGTCAAAATTTGAGCCATTCAGTCTAATAAAGATTAGACAGTCTAGAAGTACCCCACGATTCTTTTTTTTTAACCCCAATTCAAGTTAGCCAGGTGCTAAACCTGAAGCTAGCCGGCTCGGTCGACGGAAGTCTTCAGTGCGCACACACTATGGGCCCCACAGCAAGGAAGATCCGGCTATTTTTACAACTGGGAAGTCGAGTCATTTTGGCTTCATGTGCCACTGAGCAGCTTTCATAGGAATGAATGGGGCCTCGTCGTCATGTCTGTGTCCATGTTTTAATGTATTGTCCTGGTCTGGGAAACATGAATGACTGTAATATTATGGAAATGTATCAAATAGTTAATCAGATTTGTCTGGACCAAAGAGGTGGACTGGCAGACCTATATTGCTTTTTTTGTTCTGTTTTTTTGGTTTTGTTTTTTGTTTTTTGCAACTAAACATATATAGCATATATAACGATGGCTGGCCCTACAACAAAAGTGAAGGGTGAAATGACAGCGCCCAAGTTTGGAGCATTTAATATAATATAGTTGCATTCATTTCAACACTGTCAGTGTCTGGTGTGCCCAGTTTGGTAGGGCTTACCCAGCAATTCCACAACTCGCTGACACAGTGTTTTTGAAGAAGATCTGGAAAAGTGGGTCACAGGCATTTTAAGAGTCTCACATGTTCTCCTGACCTCTGACCTCAAGGTACATGTCTAAGACTCTGATCTTTACCAAGCTCATAAATCACGTGACGTTAGAAACCTAAAGCACTGACGACTCAGTTGGTGCATTCGGTCACACAAACAGGTGTCATCACAGATGTTTGGACCTTTCTTGTTTGCTTGTCAACTCCTGAAAATGCATGCCCGTCAACCTCCACTATTGGAACAAGCACGTAATGGAAAAGTTATTATGACTCGCAAATATTGTAACACCTTGTTTGTGTAAACACTGTGCCCCTCATCAGTGTGGCATTAAATACATAATAGACTGCATTAGCACATGGATGGGAATCAAAAAAGGCGAATTAGAGTCCCTGTTCTCCCTCTGCCTCTCTTCTATCCACAAGCTCAGAGCCCTTTCTCTCTCTTTTTTTGTGGGATGAAGGAATAAAAGTGACCAGAATGAAGGGAAAAAGTGAACGCAATTCCTGTCAGACTAGAAGAGGGCAAGCCTCAATGAGTTGATCGTGCGTCACAAGTGTTTGTGCTCTTGTGACGCTTAAGTACAAGGATGAGATTTGACTATGGGAGCCTTTCTTACCATGGTTCTGCAGCATTCAGTGGAATGAGGAGGGGGAGAACAAAACAGAAGAGAGCTACAGAGTGAAGAGAAAAGGGATTTCGGGTGTCGAGCAAACATGGTAAATGAGAACCTAAATCATCCGAGTGAGACATAGGAGTTCGTAAGCAGAATTCTGCTCCTAATCTTACTATCAGCAACTTAGTGCCGCGATTGGTTGTGAATGTGCTACAGTTCATAGGTAGGGTTTTTTTCAAGGAGATCACATGGGCTCTTAATGGAGATGGCAGTTCTGGAGAACACCACTGATACATCCAAACAACAAATTGTAACTATGTAAGAAGAGATACAAAAACTGAGACCACTTAGATGACTTGGACAATAGAGGGTAATGCTGCAACATTAAAATACCAAATCATCATTTCCTGACATCTTATTTTATCTGTGGAAATTCAGTGAACGAACCAAGTGCCTAGGCGAGATCAGAAAAGGATTTAACCTGCCCCGGTCAACATGATGACCATGATGGACCGCTACCAGACAGACTTGGTCGGAAGAAAGGACACATCTCATGGAAGGGTGCCAAGATGATATTCTTTCCTAATTACTCCAAACAAGTCATAGACCAGAGAATCTCCTTCCTTGCCATACCAAACTGCCATGCCCAGTCAAACCAAAGAAGAATCAGGCCGGCCGAGTAGGTAATACTCTTACTGTCCACTGGCGATATGTTGTCACTTTCAACATTTTCTTATTAGACTGTATTGAAGATTTCATATGACTATCTGTATATCGCATAAACTGGGATTGGGTTAATGGTACTGTTGGGCTACCAATGTCAAGTACATAAGAACGTGGTTACCAGCATGTGAGATAAGAGATAAATCAAGTTGATTAACTCTGGAGACTGAAGTCTAATGATCTATTGCTCTGGTTTGGACTATTTGGCACAAAATCACTGCACCAAAAAGACCATCCCATTATTGCTAAGGCTAAACTGTTCAAGAATAAATTATACAGAGCTGGCTGGTGGGACTTTTTCAAATACCCCCAAGCTCTGCTATGGTCAACAGCTGAATTTTAATTGGAAATAAAGCAGTTAATTGGATATTATGAGAAAAAACTGGGGTTACTTGTATTCTAGATTTATTTAATGGTCATACTTAAAGTGAAACTTTCACCAAAAAGCAACCTAGGCTTTCTTTGTGAATGTATATGAGTCAAACCTTTGTGTAAATGCATAATTACGACGAAAGAGGCACTTTAAAGATTTATCGTAGTTTGGTTTTTAGGGCAAGCTAATTTTCAGTGGAGTGCTGGGGCACTCTTATGCTAGCATCAACATCGCTATTTTA
>CAEMYA010000200.1:1032370-1045346 GCA_903131615.1 Diplodus sargus
GGGTGTCATCATCATACGTTTTTCAGGTTAACAGTTAATGCTGAATTCTGGAAACTACAGACCATCTTGCAATGGGAACATACCAACCACATGTTGACCCATGAGTACTCATAGTAGTCATTACTATGTTATTACATGAGTACTCAGTAACCATGGGTCAACCACACTCATCTTTAAACTCATCCTTCGTTTGATTGATGATAAAGTTTCATGACTGCATCTTGCACAGTTATGGTGCTATCATAAAGTACTCAAAACAGCTTCTGTGACTGGTTCCCACTTCAGTAGGTGTCCAGGACAACATATTATCATGATGACACCAGCACATACATACATACATACATACATACATACATACATACATACACACACACACACACACACAATACAGTGATTATACATTTCATATTCAATTCAATATTCAAATAATATGGCAACTTGGCAACAATTACAAACTGTTTTACATTTTTGTTGACCCACCCCACCCCCTCCGCATATCATTAAGACCTTGATCTTGCTAGACCATTTTAATAATGTTGATACTATTTTAAACACTCCTGTTTGCAGAATGCATAGCAATGAGGTAATCAATCTATTTGTGGTGATGAAAGACTTATTTATATGTATGCAAAATATAGTGGTTATCGAAACCGGTTCACTTTTAGAGGTACTCAAGCTGAGCCATCTGTGAGTCATTGGCATTGCTCCCTCCTTTTCCTCCCTTCAGCTACGTTTTTTCCCCTCTGTGCTGCAGACCTGCCACACGCACCAACTCACCTCTCTAATGTCATCTGTTCCACTGCACTATTTATGTCACAGCAGGTGTGATCCCATTGCAAGATGGTCTCTAGTTTTACCTAACCTCATTTTATCTCAACAACACGCCTTGCAAACACAAGTTGCTAAGGTCATTTTGGGGGCAGCGGTAGCCTAATGCACGGACATTAGGACGCTTGCCTCTTACAGTATCATTGTAATCCTTGACCATCAAATACACAGGGGTAGACATCACCTGTATTATCTTATGTTACCAGTGTTATCAAGTTTGATTCAGGAGATATTATGCAAAAAACAGAAATCAGTTATCGTGGACAGTAAAATGGCCACCATGGCTGCGACATCACATTTCTGCAATGGCTCCATATCTGAAATATTTCAGGCGCTCAAACTGTACAACTGTACCAAGTTTCATACTTTCATGAAGAAGCAAACATTTTTTTGACACATCATCTGGATTGTCGAGTTTCATTATCACAACATACCTGAATTCACAATGAACTGTTGTGTAGTACTATATGCTATCATTGTAATCTCTGACCACTGAGACTTGGGGGAAGACTCACCTTGGAAAATACATCATTCAGTGATGTTGGAAAATAAAATGGTCGCCATATTGAGATCAGTATCAAGTTTACTCAGAGAGACTACAGAGATGGTGGAAACAGCAAGGCATGGTTCTGTCAGGTACTGACTCTTTGAAAGCTGGAAGTTGATGTGCCCCTCTTGTAACTATAGAAGACAGAAATGGAGAACATCAACACTTTTGTAAAAAGTATATATGAATGAACGTTATATACATACCATGAAACACCATCTGCACACAAATACAATGCAAACCATATTCACGGATATATGCGGTCTCCCCTTGACCTCTGACCAATGGACTTGGCTATTCACACGTGACACACAAGAATAAGTCCGCCTTTCACTTAAAGCTCGCCCGGCTGATGTCCAAACAGCCCAGGGTAGCAGTGCATGTGCGAACACTTGCATTTACATTTAGGGCATTTAGCAGACGCCTTTGTCCAAAGCGACTTACAATAAGTAAGTCACAAAAGCGCTATGCTCCATATCCCAATATATATCCTAATATATCTATTTCAATAAAACATGTACAAAAATATGCATGTTTTAGAGAGTAATTGTTCACTGTAATCATTGCTCATGACTGCACAGGCCCTGAGGTGATTCTTTCTTGATGCAAATTCACTTGTAGAAGATGAGGGGCTCTTTATGAACTCACTATGTCCATGTGAGTTTTGTTCTCAGATCACTTTTTAAAGTTTCATTTTGGTCCAGCGGGCATGAAATGATACGAGAGATGATCGTTTAAAAATTGCATGAACTTCGGTTGACACTGAAGCAGAATGAGGATATAGTAGTGCAACAGTGGCCTGTGCAGTCTGCTTGCTTTCTCTGACCTGCTATATAAACAAAGTGGTTGTTAGAGGCAAGTCGAGCTCCTGATGCCAGAAGAGAGGGGGATGGTGAAGGGGGGGAGGGGGATCTCTCGACTCCTGGAGGACAGCACGAGTCCATCTCATCTCTTAATTACTGTCATCCCTGAGACCCAGCCGGCTAATAACTGCCCTGCTACTGCAGCGTGCTGGAGACTCCACTGAGCGCAAGCAGATGGAGTGAGAGAGAAAACCTCTCAGTTTCACAGCCAGCCAGAACAGATAGGGCTCAACTAGGCCTTTCTTGACCATCTGGGCTAATATGAAAAGCACGGCTCCTGCACAGAAATACACACACACTCACACACACTTTATTTTTGTAATAATATAGGCCATGCTGCACCCTGTTCCCAGTCACAGCTGATTTGTAAGAGCATTTGTCATCATCATCACCACCGAACACCTCCATTACAGAGATGCCCTTGTCACAGAGGCAGCACCAAAGATACCTGGTGGAGAAAGTGCAGAACACATGCTGCTGCATGCTTGACAAAACAAGGACTAGTATTAGTGTTAGGCCTATTACCATACTGTGCCATACATGGCTGGCCGGATAACGCGGCGTCCACACTGTAAATAGCAGTGCATTGCTGTAAATACACCCAGCTTTAACCTGGTCAGTGTACGTAACTGCTTTGGCGCTTCCCTCTCTGGGAACATATGGGCTGATGAGGATCAATGGCAGATATGGGCCAGTATTAGCACAGACACTAACACGGCTAATCGCCCGTACTTTCTAAGATGTTCTTGTCACTGCTGTGGACGAGCACACACACAAACACACAAACAAGCTGACCTCAATCCTTCCTCTTTGTGCCAGTGGATCTCAAGGCCACAGGTCTTATTTCAAGGCAGTCAAGGCAGTTATTTCAAGGCAGTGTGTGTGTGTGTGTGTGTGTGTGTGTGTGTGTGTGTGTGTGTGTGTGTGTGTGTGTGTGTGTGTCTAGAGGGAGTGTGTTATTTCCTTTTACAAGAAGATTGTTTAACAAGCTGCAGTAAAGTTAAACGGGGCAATTTGTTTGTCCCAGCAGCAGCAATGAATTTGTATTCACAAATACAAATAATAACAAATAAGGGTGAAAAGATAAGTTCATAACATTTTTCAAATCTGTATTTTGTATAGTCTGTGTAGTCTATGTATTAAGACCCCTATCATTTACATAGGAAGAATATTAGAAATGACCTTTTGTTTGCCAGAATGGAGAGGGAGAATGATTACAGCAAGTAAAGTCAATTTCAATGTAGACTGGCAATTTAAACCACAATGAAAATAAATATTTCTTATTACACACATTAAAAAAATAAGTCACTTAATTGTTATTTTAATTACATCTGTATCTGTCAGATTTAAAAAATTCGAAGTGTATTCTCATTCAGGTGGTTTGTTTGTCAAATCAACCTAGGGCCAATCCCAAATGTTAGCTAAGTTAGTGCAGCAGATCAGAGGTGGATTTCATTGTTCGATGTCAAGATTCAGTTCCCGTCGGTCAGTTCGGCAGGAAGCATCGTTTATATCGTTCGTTTGTTCATTCGTTCAGTTGCGTTTCCGGTATCATGTATGAATCATGTAATGCACAGTTCTCAGCTCCCCGTTCTCAAACGATTGTGCGAATGGCTAACTGGAGGGGAGGGGGGTGGTGGTCTTCGTGCGTGAGAAAGAAACGAACGAATGGGACAGATTGACAAGACATTCATATATTTCATTAATCTGGCATGACACAGAAAATACAAAGACAGCATGCATTTACCATTTCACTGATATTTTTATTTTTTTCAAGTATTTTTTTGGCCTTTGGCTTTATTGACAGGACAGTTGAAGATATGGCAGGAAACAGGCTGAGAGAGAGGGGGAGTGACACGCAGCAAAGGGACCCAGGCCGGGAGTCGAACCCGGGTCCACTGCAGCGAGGACAAAGCCTTGGCGCCCACCATTTCACTGATATTTAAATGTAAAAGGCAATATTCAGATGTAAAAGTGGTATTGTTAATGTAAAAGATTATCATAATTTTTATCGTCTGCTCGCTCGCTAAGCCAAGGGTGACTGACTGACTGAATGAGAGCGATGAGCTACGAATGAAATGGTTTTTTTTTTATGGAAACTACAGTGGTTGTGTTTCATTTTTTAACGACAAGGTGCCGACTATGCTTCCTGTTAGTTTGTATGTGTGTGCTAACCACTTCACATCGGAATGCTTCAGTAACGAGGGTCAGTACAAAGCTGGCTTTGCCTCGATACTGACCCTTGTAAAAGGATCAGTACCAACCATACAGGACCCAGCAACTGCACCTGATCCACAGGTAAGTGTCGCCACAGTTTGATAGTATTTACAGTTGCCTACGGGTATGGTGAAGTCAGCTGGAAATTGGTTAACTAGTTAGCTCTGCTTCGGTCCGCTATGCAATGAAGTCTGAAGCAAGTTTAATGTTAATAATATTACGAGGGAGCTTGGTTGTCACAGTAAAAAGTCTGGAAACATGTGCAGACTGGAGACAGAGACGATGCGAACAGTGTCCAAGAGTTTGGAGTCTGTGTTGGAGACAAACACAGCTTTTGCTAGCTGTTAGCCATTAGCTACTGTTACAACACATAGAACAAACTAAAATTATTCAGACTCACTAACCATTCTGAAACGTCCTGTTGCAGCTGCAGAGTCTGTACTTCTTCAGGAGCCTCTCCTTCTGGGTCTGATTCTGGGTCAAACTGGTATGGTTGAACGACAGCATCTCGGCGAGCCATAGCTATGCATCCACCGTAAAACATTAGCGCATGCTACCGCTAGCGTAAGCGGCATCGTCTCCCTGAGAGGGGCATGTAGCAGGCAAGGCAGGCGTTGACAGACGGAGCTCATTAGCATTTAAAGGTGCAGGCACAGAAACAGCCTGCTCTCAGTAGAGCTCACTTGAGCGACTTTTAGACAGCTGAAATTCAGGAGCAGGGCTGGGTTTGGGGCAATGCATTTCGAACACAGTGTTGTTGGACTTCTGACAGCTGTGTGAAATTGATGGAAAAACAGTATAATATGGGACCTTTAAGTGGTTCCTTTACTGACCGATAGTGGCGAGCGCACCAAAGTGCTGCCCGCCTTCCACCTATCCCGTAGAGCTCTGCAGCCAGCTCGAGATCTGTAGGGATCATTTCACCATCTGTTCTATTTACTTGACCATAAACAAAAACACACTGGTAATCGATAGTAGAAATAGTGTCATTGCTCTTTGTGGTTATTGTGTTTATACATATTTATTCGTCAGAACTTACCTGACATACACGTACATACAGACTGCAGGCAACAGAAAAAAAGTCTTTGATCCTTAATACTTTTTGCAGATAAAGCTACGTCCCAACTCTCTGAACAGAAATTTAAACACTCCCTGTGGTGAGGGTATATGTGCACAACTAGCCAAGGCAAAACCATCAAACAGGTAACAGGTTTTGTTTTTTTTGTTTAACCATCAGATAACTTTTAGGGAACATTCCGTGGTGGGTCTCTAAAGGTTTTTTGTTTGTTTGACCACCAGAGAGCCCTTTATGGCCCCGAAGTTTAGTGCACATTACCTGATGATTCTCTGAAGGTTTTTGTTGTTGCCAGAGTACCTTTAAGTAATGTCCCCTGGGGGTTCTCAGCAGGTTAATGTGTGTAACCTTCAGAGAACCATTAGAATACATTCCCTGAGGGTTCTTTAAAGAATGTTGCTGTGTAACCCTCAGAGAACCATTAGGGAATGTAATCTGAGGGTTCTCAAAAGAAAACCTTTACAGAATGTTCCCTGAACATTTAGGTGCCCTATGCGAGATTAGGATTTGGAGATTAGAAGACCCTCACCAGCAGCTGTTGAGGGCTTGCCTCAGTGAAGATTTGATGTTGGATTTGAGAAAAAAAGTAAGGCTAAGCTTTTATCAGTGATGTAACTGAATTGTATCATATTGTAGGGTGTCCATGTTATTTTGTCTACCTCAGATGGTTGCCAAAGAACCAATAGGTAGGGGCATTGAATGTAGTTTTCTATGAGAAAATAACCCTAATGATGTCATCAGGGTTAATTTCAGGGAAACTAGATCAATAAAATATTGAAACTCAATGTTACCAGTCTTTGAAGAAAAGGTGCTGGTGGTTTCTTTGCTGATGGTCCAAGCAGAAAAGGGTTGTAAGTTGAATGTTGAACAATGCCGTTTTTGCCGTGCAAAGTCTGATGAAAAGCTGTTAGGCCCAGAAGAATCCAGGAGAAGAGAACTTGAGGGCAGGTAGCACCGTGGGGAGAGAGGTGGTGGAGAAGAGAGAGTCATCCAGTCAGAGGGGGGGTCTGTCATCCTGGCCAATAGTAGCTCAAAGCATAATTTGCACCAGAAACTGAAGAATTCTGGGAAACTAAGTTCAGTTCAGAGTCCATTTCTAAATCCATAGTGAACGACTTCATCTGTGGGTCCCAACAGCTCTGACTTGAAAATGTCCCTTTTCACAAAAATAGCAAAATAAATACATGGCTAACCTGTTTAAAATAATTTTCAAATGCAGGTGCTGTTAGCCTGGTTAAAAAAAATGTCTTTATTTCTGAAGCTGTTGGGAAGAGATTGGCCTTTTAGTAACAGTTGGCAAAAGCCAATAATCAGCCTTCCATAAGAGGCGACATTTTCTGCATTAAAAGGCACTAACTTTTCTAAAGAAATGTGAAGCGGCAATGTTAAAGTGAAACTCTTGCCAAAATGCAACCTAGCCTTTTTTTGTGAATGTATATGAGTCAAACCTTCATGTAAATGCATAATTACGAAGAAAGAGGCACTTTAAAGATTGACCGTATTTTCGTTTTCGGGTCAAACTCAATTTCAATGGGAGCGCTTGGGGCAAATTAGCGATAGCATCAAAATCATTATTTTTAAAACACTAAGAAGGCTCGACACAACATGAAACTTTGCTCGTAGTATAACCAGGGTCTCTACACATGAACACGAGCATTGAGAACATTGTTTGTGTACACAGAGTTCACTAAAAAGAAAGTTTTTGGACAACTCACATTAGCAGATGTTTCCCCTGCTCGTCGCCGCCCTGCCAGTGAGAAGTGTCGATCTCCGAATGCGATTCAACATGGAGGAGAGTTAAGGTGGACCACTCCTGAGGCTTAGTTCCATATAAATGGACGGATAATGTATTGTTTTGTCGTTAGCGAAAAACAATATTGACCTTGAAGTTGAAAAAGAAGCCTCATATAAGAAACACTACTAAAATCAAAAGCCGGAAAAGTCACGTGAGATATCACGTGGATTTCACCTTAACTCTCCTTCATGTTACGCCGCATTCGGAGATCGATACTTCTTGGCTGCCCTGACGGCGGCTCGCAGAACAGTCACAAGCTACTGACTCATATACATTCACAAAAAAAAAGCCTGGGTTCCATTTTGGCGAGAGTTTCACTTTAATCTGATGAGCCATAATACAGAATTAGCTATAAAGGCACAGCTAAAAAATGTTGGAAAAAGTGCCAATATCTCCAAAATATTGCTCAGCAAGTGATTGGACGAACCATCGGTCTAACACAGGCTAAGTTCAACCAGTTAGGCTCAGTCAACTGTAGGAGGGCATTGCCACCAGTGAAGCCAGATGGTCAATCCAACTCCAACAGCCAAAAGTCAGTCAAGAGAAGAGTAAAACCATCTAGCTTGAAGCATCACAAGAAGTTAAAAACACAGGCTGCCATAACAAGCACACCTACCTACTTTTTAAAATGTCTTTGGTTGCAAAGAAATGGATCGTTCACGGTTGTTTTCACACCACATAGTATGTATCTATTTGTCATAATATTCACTTCATTGCAACCACCACGAAAAACAAAAAACAAAACCATCTCAAACCATCTTTTGTCATTCCTGCTAGTTTCTTTGCCAGCAGGGGTTTATCTCTGCTTGTTATGCACAACCTTGATCAAACTTTCAAAAAAATGTTTTTATTTAAGACCCTGAAAATCGAAGAGACGGCCGCACAGAGGAAGCAGCTTTTAATTATCTCATTTATTTTCCTTTCCACTGTCAATCACACAAGAATTCACTGTTTTCTATTTCTTCAGATATCATGTCATCTGTCAGCCTGCTTAAGCTCATCATGTTCATCCGTCTGACCTCAAATTATCCTGAGTGGATATGACCTTAGCTGTTGGTAGGGTTTGATTGCATTGCGATATTTTAACACTTAAGCCTGGACTCCAACCACCACTCATTTACATGCCCGACATGCCCGACAGTTTCTCAGCTCAGAATAGACGGATGAATGTATGAAAAAAAAAAAAGCTGCTAGCTGCTGTGTAGCACTGTGAAGCTGGCCTATATTTCTCAGTCACAATGAACCAAGCTGCTGCTGCTGCTGCTGCAGACCGGACAGAACGGAAGCATCGCTGGTGACAGAAACTCGATTGCAGCTCACCTCGACCAACCCTCGCGCACAAACAACGTCCCGTAAAAACAACAGCAGCTCACAGTTAATGCAGATAAGTCCCAATAACCTTTGTGAGCTCACACTCTCTGTTTCTGCCTCTCTCTCTCTGTATCCCTGGGCCTTCACTGTCCTTCACAGTCTTCCCGTCTCTCTCATGAATGTTTGATGGTGCTGCCAGCTGCCGTCTAAGTCTGAGGGCGGCACGTGTTCTTGTCCACAAAACACAGGCCCTGCATTGTTTGGCCCTCAGTGGACTCTGAAAAAAAAACAGCATCATGTCGGTTTCATATGTCGGCGAAAAAAGGCACTTTTGGGGATAAGGGTTTGGTTAAGGCGGGACAGCGCAAGGCGTGAAATGACAGCGCTCTTTTCAGATGTATAGGAAAGTCATTGTTCCGCGTCCAAATGCAGCAAACAACAGCGCCTCAGTCATTTAAAAAATCTTCCACAAATGAAGTGTGGGCAACTTTCCCTCCCACACAAATAACCCTGACTGTGTTTTGTTTTTTTTTGTGCAGAGACATTTCGTTTTGCACAGCCTTCCTCTTCTCTTGTGTGAAAAGATCTTTCAGAGAGAGGCAACCTTAATCATACATTTTTGGGCATGTGTTTGTCAATGCCGATCAGTTGAGGATGTGAGGGGGGGGCTGCAGATACAAACATTTCTAATGTGCGTCAGCGAGCTTAGCTACAGAAAAAGACCAAAAGAGCTCTCGCACTCCTTTTTTCCCAACCTTGTACAGCCTCAGCAAGAGCCTCTACCTATCCTGACACTCTAAGGATTCTCTGAAAGAACCATATGTCTCCTCTGCGTTGTCACAGCAACAATCTCAGGACCATCATGCACTTCTCTTTTATCATGCAAATAAAGCAGGGATCCAGACCAGTGGCCGCCAGACAGATAGTTAACATGGGAGAGACACAAACAACACGAACCAGCTGCCCAGTGGCCAACCTCCATATTTATTATTTGAGAGTGTGTATTCATCACAACACACACACACAGCTGTAGTATGTTAATATGTCATTGTGTATTGACTTTATGTATAGTTTTTAAGTACATGTCCATATTCTGATGATCTGAATTTAAAAGAAATGATCAAATAATGGTTTCTTTAGAGTATGGCAGTGGCGAGATTTTATCTGATTGTGATCCAAAATATCATCTCAAGTGTCGAAAAATATCAGCTGATTGTAACCATGGTTACACAATTACGTGAAAAGATTGTTTAATGTGGAAGGCTAGCTCGCGACAGGAAAGCCATCTCTAAAGAGCCTAAATGAACGAGTTTGCAACCTGGAAGATGAAGATGTGTGCATTGAAACATTACATTATTCATTAACATTTAAATTCAACGTATTAACTTGTGACGAGGGCCGGGCCCTAGAAGAAGAGCACACTTACACACATTCCAGTGTTCACTCTCCTGTTAGCTCTGGTCTGATCTTAAAAAAGATATCCAGCACTTCAGCTGCTAAATAATTGACTTGCACCTCCAGCTAGTCCTAACATTGACTGTATGGTAAGACACGGGGCTTTTTCACTGAATATAAATGCCTGCAAACAGTGGAAATCCAAAACAATGAGCTAAAAACTGAGGGGAAAGTGCACAGTCAGGACATTAGTACTGTTCTGGGGTGTGAGGAATACAATTTGATGAGCAGTCGATATTTGTTTTGACCAGTGACTAACGAGAAAAAAAGAACTTCCTCAGTGCTTTTCAGTCTAGTGCAAATGAAACATAGCACACGTTCATAAAAGGCTCACACTCTCAGTAGCTCTCTGTAAACTGAGGCCCAACCGAGTATTGTTTAAAATAAGGTGATGGGTTGTGAAAAGTCTCAACATTTCCCAATCAGTTAACACAGTGAATAACCCGTCCTCTGCTCACGGTCCGCTCCCTCCGGCAGCACTTAAAAACATCATTTTTTAAACACAGTTCTGGATTGGAGTACCTGTAACACCCTGTTATACAGCATATATTTATGGATGATGCCTTCAGGCGACCTTTCAAATGTCCTACTCAGATGTCACATGCACAAGATTTATCCAAAAGGTTGCACACTGTTTTCTAAACAAAAGGCACAGTTTTTGACCTCCAGACCGCAGTTGGAAATGGAAACCGGAGAAACTATTACTGGTACAGTAATCGTCAGATCAAAGAGTTCACAAAGTGCAGCACACAGGCCTGTGTCACATGCAGGTTTAAAAAAGTAAATACAGTTAGCCATTTCACTGTACATACTTGAAGATTAGATGGATGGTATTTTAAAAAAAAGATATACAGGTTCAGTTGAGATGCAACATTTTCATGTAAAGTGATCAATCTTGTGAGCTGTTAATTGACAGGCCCTGAGCCATCTTGGCTACTGTTGCTCCACATCTCGGACTTTCATTTCTCCCATTGCACATAATGCAGTTTACAATGATAAATATGGCAGACTTAGGCCCACCACTTGAAACTACAGATCAATGATTCCAGACAGAGGTAGACAAAGCAGGTTCCTCCTCATCAGTTTTGTCGCCTGAAATGACTGCAGGTTTGATCTCATCTAGGTAATCAAGCTAATGTTTAAGAGAACCCTGCAGAAATGTACTGATATTGCACTCAAGAATCAGGCTAAAGCAATGCTACAGGCTAAAAGGAAATGATGATTCATGTAAAGAAGATGTGGAATTTAGGAGACAACATTGTTCTTGTACTGCGTGGAACAACCAAGTTAGTATTGTCGTCCATTTTCCTCTAATGGCACATGGATGGATGGCTCGAATGCTCACATAGTGTTATGCTGCTGTGTTCCAGGTTGCAAGTTGTGTACACCTGGGGAATCTGACATATATTGTATAGTATATAACATGTAATATTATCATTTCACCACTTCTCAATGGATAAGCAACTAAAAAGATGATGGATAGTGAAAATCTGGAAGGACAAGGCAAAACACGAGTATTGATAACCATTAACTAATGTGAGCTAGCTAATTTGTAGTCAACATAACAGTTTGATTAACTTCAGTGTGTTTCACTGTCAGGCTTTAATATATGTGTCCAAGATGTTCTTTTGAATGAATGTACACATTTCATATGTCTAACTCTATCAAACAGTAATGTTAGATTGAGTGGTTGAATGCTAACAATAGCTGTTGTATAACGGAAGCTATCAGGTCATGAAACATGTTTTCACCTTGAAATATTAGCTAATTAGCTGTGCATGCTAACAATTACAGCAAAAATACACACTGTTTAACTCATTAATTACACTTTATCTTGTGTTGTTGGTGTTGGAAACCCTAAAAGAAAAAAAATGTAGTTTTTATTTTCTGTCTTTGAACATGGTAAACATGGCTTCAGCACTGTAGAAATACGAACTTGACAGCCTTGCTGTGCCTGGAATAGGCTACTTACAGTTCTGTAGTTTTACAGTAAACTATTGATCCTCTGACTGATCAAATATCTACCAAAAAATGATCTGACCCACGAAAGAAGATTAAACAATGAACGAGGAAGTTGAACAGGTGGGCAGGATGAAAGAATGCAAGACAGGATAACCATGTACACACACACACACACACACACACACACACACACACAGTACTTGGCTGGACTGAGTGTCTCCAGGGTCTGCAGGGCTCAGGTGAGAGAGCTTGTTTTGTCCTCTTCCATCCCCACTTTCTACACAGCAGTGCTCCCTGCAGGCCACGGCCACACCTCAGGGTGAACATTAAAATCACAAACGTGACTTGGAGGCACTGAATACTAAACAAAACAGGAAGTACAATGTACATTTTGTTTCTTTTCACCCTGAACTCTATCTGCTTCAAAGTTGTGGGTCGCTGCTCTGCCTCCTACCAGTCAGCTTACTGCACTGTGTGTATGGAATGCTGGAGGACGGGTCAGAGGACATCTCAACATAACGATGGTATACTGGGTTCAAATACATGGATGCCTTAGTCCGGGGGATTTGCACTAGTCAGCCTGAGGACCTGCAGTGTTCAGAACATCTATCGCTGTACCTCGACAGCTTCCTCGCGAGGACAGTCAGCACTGCATGCGATGTGATGCTCCTGTCTACGATGGGTTGTGCTTGCCCTCCGTGTGTGTTGTATAACTTCCAGCCAAACATTATCCCTGAGGATTAGCCTCAATAGAATCATATTACTGGTTGAATGTGGCTCACAAAGAAAGCTACGAGAGAGGGAGGGAGGGTTCATTCGGGCTAATCAAAGGGACTTGGCCAGATGTAATATTTGGTGCTTCCTCGTTATGTGGTGCGGCATTAGCTTACATTTGGTCACACTGTGACTGAGTGACAACGTGG
>CAEMYA010000200.1:1045995-1060164 GCA_903131615.1 Diplodus sargus
ATGATCTGACCCACGAAAGAAGATTAAACAATGAACGAGGAAGTTGAACAGGTGGGCAGGATGAAAGAATGCAAGACAGGATAACCATGTACACACACACACACACACACACTTCGCACTTGGCTGGACTGAGTGTCTCCAGGGTCTGCAGGGCTCAGGTGAGAGAGCTTGTTTTGTCCTCTTCTATCCCCACTTTCTACACAGCAGTGCTCCCTGCAGGCCACGGCCACACCTCAGTGTGAACATAAAAATCACAAGCGTGACTTGGAGGCACTGAATACTAAACAAAGCAGGAAGAAGAATGTACATTTCGTTTCTTCTCACCCTCAACTCTATCTGCTTCAAAGTTGTGGGTCGCTGCTCTGCCTCCTACCAGTCAGCTTACTGCACTGTGTGTATGGAACAGCACACAGTGCTGGAGGACGGGTCAGAGGACATCTCAACATAACGATGGTATACTGGGTTCAAATACATGGATGCCTTAGTCCGGGGGATTCGCACTAGTCAGCCTGAGGACCTGCAGTGTTCAGAACATATATCGCTGTACCTCGACAGCTTCCTCGCGAGGACAGTCAGCACTGCATGGGATGTGATGCTCCTGTCTACGATGGGTTGTGCTTGCCCTCCGTGTGTGTTGCATAACTTCCAGCCAAACATTATCCCTGAGGATTAGCCTCAATAGAATCATATTACTGGTTTAATGTGGCTCACAAAGAAAGCTGCGAAAGAGGGAGGGAGGGTTCATTCGGGCTAATCAAAGGGACTTGGCCAGATGTAATATTTGGTGCTTCCTCGTTATGTGGTGCGGCATTAGCTTACATTTGGTCACACTGTGACTGAGTGACAACGTGGGGAAAGCACCACAATAGCACTTTGTACAGTTGACAGGTTGAATGCAGCTCTTGTGCTCTCGAGTGTGTGTGTGTGTTTGTGTGTGTGTGTGTGTGTGTGTACCCGTGCATGCACAAAAGCTGGAGGGTGCACAGACCAGATGAGCAAGACAGGCTCAACGTGTGTGTGTGTGTGTGTGTGTGTGTGTGTGTGTGTGTGTGTGTGTGTGTGTGTGTGCGTGTGCGTGTCTGCAGGCTGTGCGAGACCCCATTGAGCCCAGTGCGTTTGGGAGGGCCAGTGACTCATCTAACCCTCTGGCTCTGCTTGACAAAATATTTATTTTTCTCTTTCCCTTTCTCTCCTTCTTTTTTTCCCATGCCTGCTCATCTCACGTCATTAGCGCACTTCACATTAATAACCTAATAAAAATCGTCCTCTCTCTTCAAAACGCTAGACATGTGTCGTAATTTTTTGAAAGAAGAAAAAAAGAGGACTGGGGATGACAGGATGTGAGGGAGACAGGGAGACAGGCGGACGGGCGGACGGGCGGACGGGCGAGCAGCAGTGAGGGCTGAGGATGGAGCGAATGCTAAGGCTCAGTCATCCTGACAGTGTGCATGGCACCTGACGGAGGACAGTCTGCACTGCTGTCCAGCATCACCTCCTCTGTGAATGTGGAGGGAGGGCTTATAAGGCCACATAGCAGTCCATACCCGAATACTGGCCCCTGAAACAGGGACACTTAGGGGACTTTTTGCAGACTTGGACATGCTGATCATCCTACCTAATATCTGAAGTGAGGATTGGTACGGAAATCCTCTCGGCCTCCAGCAGAGAGTAGTCATTGATTTGGTGTTGGCTTCAGGATTGCACATGACTGGAAAATATTAGTTGCAAATAGACAGTATACAGCAGCGTGCTAAATATAATTGTTTTAGTCATGTTCTAAAATACTTTCTATGGTACCCAGAGAGTAATAGGGACCATAAGGTACAGTAGGGGCCATTTGTTTTACTCAGTGTGAAAAAAAAATTCCATTACTCGAGTGAAAGATACTGCTGCTCAAATATTATTCCAATCTGAGTAAAAGTTGGGACAAAGTACACCAGTACTTGCTTAGGTATGTAGGTATAAGGTAATTACTTAAAGGTATAGTCATTAGTGCTAATCCAATACACTTTTTGTCAAATGTGGCGTACATCTCCTTAAGGAGGAAAGGACTTAAATTACTTGAATTACTGTAAGTCTCTTTAGACAAAAGCATCTGCGAAATGCCCTAAAATGTAAAGTCACATCCTACAATTTGTTTTTTCGACTGCTAGATCAGGTAGCTTTGCAAATGCCTCGGAAAAAGAGATGGCCTGGGGGACGGTAAACATTTAAGACACAAAATTCCTCTCCATTTAAAGAGGCTGTGATAACTATGGACCTTCCATTCTTGTCCTTGACACACTTCAACTCTTGAATTGGTAAGTTTTTCCTGATTGAGATTGCTACTCCTCTGCTGCTGGTAGTGAAAGATGCTCAATGTGTTACAGGCCATAACAGATTATACTGAAAACTCCCAGATGTGTTGTAATGTCCATATTGATAATGTTCCAGATTACATCCTAGCTGATAGACAAAGGACAGACAACATGCACTCAACATACAAGTAACAAATGTGCCAACAGCACCAACAGAAAAACCTTCCTTCAATAACAAGGGCACTGCCATCACCTTGGTTAGCTTCTATACAACTCCAAGCCCGAATAGCACCACCAGAATGACATTTGCATCCACATTTCAACAAAAATCAATAAAGCTTAGTTTAAGACTGAAACAAGGTAAACAGCTGACCTGTCTCTGTCCAAACGTAGCAAAACCTACTGACCTTCTTACTTTGTATTTTAAGAGAGCTGTCTTTATCAGTAGCAGATGAGCCTCTCACGTGGCTATGTGGCATGATGTCATTAATCAATATACAATGAAAACACAGGATATGTGACCTCACATTACATGTAATCTAACTGAACTGACCTACCATCAACACATACAACAGGTCTACAAGATGTATATTATGGGATTTTTTAACACCCATCAATATTATTTTATCGCGGAGAGTTAACTTTTAGGGTTGCCAGGTTGTGTAGAAAAAAAAATCTCTTTTTTGTTGCTGGAAATCTTACTCCAGCATTCTCCTCCTTTGTGTGTCTTATCTAGCAGTATAATTTACCAGGAGGACTCCTCAAATAGACAGTTTCAGTGTTCACCTTGTGTGAAAAGAGCTGCAGGGCAACTATATAGAATACATGCTCAACCGCTGTAAGGACCTTGAAAAACAGAATTCAATATTACTGTGACAACATGGGTTATTCAGTTATTTCTACGCCTAAAAGAACAATCCTAGTATGTACTGCTCCTCTCCTGTTCGACCACTTTATACCATTATAGATTACAATCTCTTCATTCAATCGTTCAGCATTTTGGGAAACAGCCTTTTGGTTTCGTTGGGAGAATATGGTGATAAAATTGATCCAAGTGAAATGACAGGAAAATAAAAATAAAATATAGGGTCTCTGCAAAGTTCATGTTTGTTAACGTGTGTGAACGTGTTCAGTTATGTCAGTGTTATGTGTGTGTAGCCGTGACGAAGCAGATCAGAGCATCAGGGTGCATTTAAATGGAGGCCGGGCAAGTGTGCATGCAGTCATCACCCTTTGGTGACAGAAATGACCGTCAAAGAAACAGGGTCGTCACCCTACACAAAGAAAAGGACATGAGGGAAAACACAGGGTGAGCAAGGGGAAGCAGGAGAGCGTGATGAGCGATGAGAAACGAGGAGAGGACAGAAATAGACGGCGTGTGAAACGAAGGGTGCTCCAGCTGTGTGTTTGTCCTGCACCAGGGGAAGACTGAGTCGAGCCGGCTGGGACGACAGAGCGCACGAGGCCCCGTGACATGCGACACAGACGACGGGCTGCGTAAACAACATGTCATAGTTGTGTGTGTTGTGTCTCTCCAGGGGTGAGTGTGTGTTTCTGTCTGTCTGTCTGTCTGTCACCCATGATTCATGCTGAATAGATACACCACAGCAAATCTTGCTCGAGGAGAGGGTGAATGTCTGTGTGCAGCGATCCCCCCCCGGTTTGTCTTCTCATAGCGAAAATGTGGCATTCAGCGAAGTCAGCATCCATCTCATTACACCCGTCTGACCCTGTGTGAAATATAAAAGACTCAGCCTCATTTCATAGCATCTTCTTTGCAGGATTTTCACCTCAGACCAACTCAGTGATGCTGTGAACACAGTGGCTGTGATGGAGACCAGGATAACGCGGAATAGATTTATCTCCTCTTAGCAAGGCTGGTGCAAGTGTTTCTGACTTTTATTCAGTTTACACAGTTCTGTGGAGTGTTTATATTGACACAAGCTATTAGTTATATGAAGCCCATACAGCCCTGTATGTTAAAACGTGGGCGGCGAATGTGAGTCCAAATAGTTTATATGTTCCCATCCTGGAGGGTTCGGCAACAGAATGGTTAAGGATCCGTTTACAGCAAAATCACCTTCAAGTGAATCTGTGCAACTTCGTAGAGGTTAAATAACTTCTTCATCTCATACGTGAAACATTAAGCAGCTGCACTATAAAACACAGCCTTGCTCATTTCAGTACACTCAGAGGTTTTGCAGCACCAGTGACAATAGCTGACTCTAAATGCTGCTGTGTAATACTATACTATAATGTAACTATAGGTTTAAAAATGTCACCAGTCACCAGGCACACTGTGTTGTATTACTTAACCTCCGAGTCCACTATTATGACTGTGATCCATGACAGCCAGGTGTTCTCCTAAGAGCTTGTAAAGAGATTAAAGCCTCCCTATCTGCCTCTCAGCCTGCTAAGCACCAGTTCAGCCTCACTCAATGGGCTGCAAACCGAGATCTTGAATAGAACCGTGCTGGACCAATCACAGGCAGGGGAGGGGTGCTTCTGTCCTTCCAAAAAAAAGTCACTGAGAAAACAGTGTTACTGTGTAGTTCAAGCCTGCCACCTAGTGTTGGCTCCAACAGGCTGAACCTGCATAGAAAAACAGAAATTCATTTAAATATAAGGTGAAATCTGACAAGCAGTAGAGCTTTGAGACAAGGACTTTCAGACAAGCGGGGCTTGCTGTGAAAGGCCTGCCAAACTGACTTCATAGAAGGCAATATGAACAAAATCAGCACCACAGACAGAGTAAAACAGATGTTTTGCCAGTTAATTTTGTTTGTATAATTTAAGGCCGCTACTGACGATTATCTACACCCTCCATTCATTTGTCTGTTATTTTCTTGATTGATTAATTAGAAAATTACAAAAAAATTATTAACAATGTCCATTAATGTTTCTCAAAGACGGAGGTCATGTCCTCAAACGTCTTGTTTTGTCCATAACCCAAATATCTACACTTCTGTCATAGGAGGAGTTAAAACTATTAATATAAATATTCACATTCACAAAGCTGGAATCTGAGAATTTAGAGCTTTTTTCCCCCATTTACTCGTAAGAATAAACAATATTAAAAAGGTTAGCAACTAATTCATTGTTGCAGCTCTTGTACATGTGCTGAAGATTAATGTACAAGGCAAATAATATGAAAGTATTTGAAGAATCAAACAAGACTCCCCACCAAATACTTTATGAAAGGAATTATTTTTTCAGTCAGAATTGGATTTTATTTTATGGCTGTTAAAATAACGTTCAGAAATTTAAAGAGAAAATATATGAGGCTAGGCCATGGGTCAAAGTTATCAAACAAGCTTTATTGCAACTGCATTGCATTTAAAAGCACCTAATGTATGTTGACTGCAGACTGTGCAGATAGTCGACTTTGATGCTTAAAAAAAAGGTCAGATTTTAAGTAGACAATAAGTACAGCCCACGTCAAAAAGAGAAATCACAATTGGACTCGTGCTCTCAGTGCAGCAGTAAAGAGGAACCGGTAGGGCAGAACTTGATTTCACCCTTATCTCACTGGTAGTGTTGATTTTAAAAACAAGCCTTTAACAGGTCAGAGATTGTCTAACGTGGCGCTGCAAGGTCAAAGTCAGCAAAACAAGCTCCACATCTGAAGTGCATCCCAAAACCTAATAGAAGCTGTGGACCAATGAACATTAAAAGCAGAAAACCTTGTCCCCAAAAGTTTTAATTGATTGTTAAAAAAATAGGTAAGGCTATAGATAGATAGAAGTACATGGTGGAGAGTGTACTGGCAACAGGGAAGAGAGGGAGTCCCCGCCAATCACACGTGTATGCAGATGAGAGGGATGTTACCATCCTTTGGAGAGGGTGTGACTCTCCATCATGCTGTGATGGGATGGAATTGACCACTTGATGACTTAAGTTTGACTTTTTTTTTCCTGCATTGGAGCCGAAAACTGAATGTGTCAAGGTCTGTGGACAGGCTGCAGGGCTTCTACTTAAAAACAAACAAACCATGGTCTTTAGCAGGCCCCCCTCAAACAACCACACACACACACACACACACACACACACACACACACACACACACATGCACACACACACACTCCTCTGCACTTGCAGACATAGTGCATAGCAGGATAAGGTTAACCCCGACAAAACAAATTCATATTGTTTCAACAGCTGTTGTCAAAGCAATCACCCCAAACCATGTTCATGTTTCATACATATATAATCATATATATTTTCATATTCAATGTACAAAGATACATTCTGAATTGCAAAGGCTCAATCATTGTAAATAAATACTGCAATGGCTAAACTGCAATAACATTTCTCTCCTCTCCTGAAGAGAAGAGACGCATACATACTCACACTAATGACGAGGACATGCCTCCTCTGATACTGTTCAATACAAAGTACTGGTATACAGAGACCTGACACACAGCCTTATGTTATACCCAAAATGAACACATTGTGCACTGTACTCTGAGAGCACAGTGGAAAAGAAATGGAAAAAAAAAAAAGTTAATAAAAAAGACTTCAAACATTTTGATTTTCAACATCATCTGAAATGATCAATTTGTGTGGCAAAACAAAAAATGTTAAATGTTTGAATTTTAACCTCTACATGTAGTTTTATCCTCTCATAGTAACAGGTCAAGCACATTCTCCTCTCTCATATCTAGAAAATATTACAATTTCCTAATATGAAAGTCTAAAAATATATCATATCTATCAACCAGGATTTCTGTTACAAAAACTTGCAGGTTATCTGCATGGAGGCAGACTCAAACATGCTGCTAGAGCGTGCCAAGTTCAAATGTGACACTAGTATTGTTTCAGCATGTAGCAAACTATCCATCACATTCTTTAACCTTTGGTAGCCAACATAACATTCTTTCAAGAAAAAATAAATACTTTGTCACACCTGAAAAGCCTATAAGTTAGTCCTAAGGCATGTTTTTAAAGTGTCTACAAGCTGGGTGTGGGTGGGCTGAGAGCAGAGGACTGACAGGAAAGCTGCATTAGTGTTGGATTTAATACCAGTCTGGATTTTTCAGCACTGCAATCATAACTAACTCAAAGGAGGACAGATTTACAGTGTGTAGTGGTAGATGTAGCAGCTGCTGCTTTTTATTTCATAATTACAAGTTTTGCAAATGGAATTTTGTCAGTGAATTAGTTAGGCTCCAGTTTGCGCTGCTAATGTTTTATCATTACATTCAAGTCACAAAGCCAACTATCTAATTTTCTGTAAAAGGATTACCTGGTGATCTTTGAACAAGACTAACAGTCTATATTTATGTTTGCTGCTGTGTGAAGCTGTATTCATGCACAGTGGAGCTTCTGAAAATACTAGCCTGTTAATGTTTAGCAGGCATAATGCTGCTTTCCAATAATTTGAAACTCCAAAATGTCTGACCTCCTACTGGTACCACTCCAAGTTGGAATTCCTTACTGTAACCTCAGGGCAAATCCCTCTACCCCGACTTCGTATGGGAATGGCACCAGTCGTGGAGGGTGGATATGATGGCAAGTAACAAAGTGCAGTAAAATAAAATGTATCCACTTTTGAACACATATGATTCCTTGAATTACAGGTGTTACTTCCAGTATTACCAGAACCAGTGTTATAGTAACAGTTTCTTAGAGTGATTGGTATGTTGCATCATTCATTCACAAAGATCTATGTTGCTTTCTTCATTGAGTAATACTATTAACACTATAATTATTGCTAAACCCTCTTAGCTAACGCTTCTAAAGCCATTGAGCACCGGAAGCATCAACCATAATTGTTTTCCCAGTCTCACTTCTGACATTGACTGGAATGCAGCATTAGGCACAGCAATGCTTTGAGCTGAATGCTAATGTTAGCATGCTAACATGTGGACAATGAAAATGCTTAGCAGGTATTTTGTTAACCATGTTCACTATCTAGGGTTAGGGTGTTAAAATGCTAATGTTGGGGTTGGGGCTGATGGGGGCATCATTAGTTTAACAGGTGTTTGGTCAGAAGTCTTAAATGAAAATCTATTTAGACCTGATGATGGCACTATAGGAAAGTTGGAGGATCACCAAATATTATAATTCATCCTGAGGGGGCCATAAGTGTGATGGATGGTTAAAAACTCAGGATGGTTTAGATGGTTAGAAGAGTCTTTAAGGATTTTGAGAACACATCCAGAACAATGGTAAAAAATATCAAACCAGTCTGGGTTTTTCAAAAGATTGCCAGTTTCGGAAATCAGATTGCTTAGCTCTTTGACTGAAATGTAACAGTAATACATGCATGAGAGGCATAAACTGGAGCACACCACCTAGGATATTATGATAAATATGGAGCCATCCTCTGCTCAAACAGATACCAACCACATGAATCTGATGAACTGCATTCAACTAAGAGAAAACTGGCGATCAATTAAATTTGACTTGCATACAATCAAAAGCAGAGTTCTCAAAGGATGAAAAACATGGAATCTGTCCAGAATCCCACACGACTTGCTTCCACATGGTTGCACCAGCGTTACATTATTGAATGGCAATAAGGGAGCTCACCAGTGATTATTTTTAAGTTCTGACCAACTGATTTAGAATCAGGTCAAGTTCAGCATGGGCATACAATAAATGAACTGAGTGAAGGGGAACTGGAAATGTCTGGAGTAAAATTCATTGTATCTGCTGAGCAAATATAACAAACTGAAAGTTCTGTAGCCAATAACAGCTTTAGCTCAAATAATATTAAAATGAAAGAGGCATAACAGATTGTAATTTAAATCCATAAAATATTTAAAATAAAAAAAAGAACAAATAAGAGCAAACAACCTAAACAGAATAAAACGATAACATGCAGTTGAATCTGTTTGCACTGCTTCAGTCCAGTTTACCACTGAGTAGCTCTCAGAGCAGTTTTTGCTTGTTTCACTCTTATTGTTCAGGTGTGAGGAAGAAAAAAGTGCTTATCAAACTCGTGCCTGCAGAGGAAAGTCGTCCATCTGAACTCCTCCTGCATGGCAGCAGAGTTTAAAGAAAAAGGCAAATCAAACCCCGGGTCAGAGTTCAGTCCTCGTTGGCCAGGACCTGCCAGACGATGAGGTGGCTGCGCTCGGCTTTACCCTGCAGTTTCATGGGGGGGTCCTCGCCTTCCTCCACCTCACCGTCCTCATCACCTAAACACACACACACACATCCTGTATGTCTCTTGATCTGCTGCAGTGATTACAGGGATGTTTTTATCTATCACATGGAGCTCACTCACCCATCCTAAAGTCGATGTAGCCTTCTCCTCCACTCATCATCAACATGGACTTGGTTCCTTCCTGAGTTGTGGCATCTGTTGCCTTGTCACCTGCTGCCTCTCCTCCACAGGACACAGATGGAATAGCGTGACCTGAAAGCACAGAGCCATAAAACTGTGAATAACAGCAATTAAGTCCAGATTGTGTTTTTTTGGCACAGACCGTCTTTTCTGTGTACTGTATTTAATGGTATCTCAGTTCTGGCACACTAGTTTTAATCTGCATTCCATGGTATAAGAAGTAAACAGTTTTTTTTTTTGTTTTTTATTTTACATTTTATACACAAGGTCTTTGTTTACGTGGATCCCATTAAATCCACTCATAATCGGATTAATAGCCCAATTACATTAAAAACCGGCTCATGTAACCACCTCAGTTGGAGAAGACTGATCGGATCTGGCCTGATCAGAATATTAAAAAGTGTATAAACCTGTGATAATCCGTTCAATAGAAAGATGGAGTTGAACCTGTGGCCGAATCAACTTTTTTGTTGAAGATTTATAGATTATTCAACGCCTTAATGGTCAAAAGGCTTGAAACAACTAGTTGTTCACAAAAGT
Source organism: Diplodus sargus (assembly GCA_903131615.1). NCBI lineage: Eukaryota > Metazoa > Chordata > Actinopteri > Spariformes > Sparidae > Diplodus > Diplodus sargus. The sequence goes on from CAEMYA010000200.1 coordinate 1,056,127, forward strand.
GCTTAAAAAGATGAACAAAGTCAGAAAATACTGAACCAAAAAAAACAAAAACCCTCAGATATTGTTTCCATGCAGTACTCGATGTACTTGAAAACTGTTAGACAGATGGAGCGAATACATTTTCTTCTTCTTCTATTGTTTCATAACTTGGGGATTTGACCCCTCAGAGTGGATCACTTCCTTTAGAATCCATGAAAATGGTTACGTTGGAATCTCTAATAAGCGTCATCAGCTTTTCACAACTATTCCCAAATGTTTTAAATGGAAAAATAATATCTATCAAAAAGAAAGAACCCTACGTACATCTAAAATGTTTGCTAAAATCTTAAGAGTTGGATATCAAAGTTGAGAAATAACATTGTGGATTGTTTACCTGGGACAGCTGTGAAGAACTTGACAGCATCTCTGTGACCATGGAAAGAGAGCTGAGCATGAACCATGGAGCAGTATGGAACAAATGTCCCAGCAGTCACTTTGTCACCGCTGTCATCCCCGTAGACACGAACTACACTTCCTGGTTGGTTACTCGCTGTCTTGGCTACCTTGTTGGCAGCTGATGGAATGGATGAAATATGAGAGAAACGATGGCGGCAAAACAAAACAGTCAATATAATCCAATTTCAAGACAACAGAATGCACTTTGTTTAATAAGTCAATTTGAAGTGTAACTTATGTGATATTATTGTTGGATGTATCATAACTATAATACCATCAACAAATTACAAAAACAATGTTCAGTATTAATATTTTGCAGCACTAACTTGTAGTGAGTGGATAGAAGAACATGAAGATGGGTGAAAACATTTCTCTGACAGAACTGTGCAGTGTGAACGGGTGCCTCCAAATGAGTCCAACCCTCTAAAAAATGAATAAAGAGGAACATCTATCAGTGTAAACTTACTCTCTGTCAGAGGGATGGAGATGATGACTCCATTGCCAGTGCCGATCCACAGACGATTACATGACACCATGAGCGCTGTGATCCTCACAAATGAGAAGCCTAGTTTTCCTGTACCTGTAGAAAAAGGTATAAAGGACACATTCAAAACCAAATCTGAGCATTTTTGTGTGTGTCCTTGAGGATGAATACTTGTGTTATGAACTGACCCAGCATCTTGCTGACGTAGGGCTCAATGTCAACGTCCTGAAGGTGCTGGAAAGTGTGGGCATGGAACAGCCTGAGAGTGGAGTCCAGTCTGATGGACACCCAGATACCATCGCCATCCCAAGCCAGCTGACGCACCTGGCTATCCTTACGAGGGTGGGCGTCAAACGACTTCTGCAAAAGGAAAAGAGAATATGCAGATATGGATGAGAGTAAGAAGAGTGCAGGAGAAACAACATTATTATCAGGGCAGGCCAGTAAACCAGGTTTAGTGCTTTGAAGCTTCCATGATAATTTCCTGCAAACATTTTGAGCTTTGAGAAACCAAATTGACAGTTATGATTTATTTAAATGCTGAGACGAAAATGAAGACAGGAGGCGAGACAACAGCTACCGTCTGTAACTTCCACACCCTTTAAGTCTCAAAAGTCAACCTGACAAGCAAGGGAGTGTTGGCGTGCATATGGAGAGTCAAGCCTGCACTTGTCACATAGCCACTGTAATCGTGGATCACATTTGTGCATTTGGAGCACAAAGTCTTTCTTGCTAAAGATGGTTTTCCGCTCGAGGATACTGTTCTGTGCACTCATACCATGTGCAGACACCTGTTTTTTTATGTTGGCTGTTGAGAACAAAATTGTTTCCCTCAATAAAACCGTGACAGTAACAAAATAATTCTGAATGTCTTTGCTGCCGCTCTGCCTTGAGTTCAGCAATAACAAGATGATGGGATGGATTTCAGGTCAGCTTTGGCCCATTGAGCAAAAACTTGCAAAATGGGAGCTTCTTGAAATCCCTAATAATTTGGGGGAGGTGACTATATTGTGGAAACATTATGAGTATGTTATGGAAACAGATTTTTAAAAAAAGGTGGTTTAGGTTATGCAGAACTTTATATTGGACACACTAACATGCATTCAAATCACTGAGTGAGGGCTAAGTTCTACCTCTATCTTCATGGCTTTGGGCTGCACCACACAGATCTTGTTCCGGTAGCCACACCACACCTTGTCATGTACCACAGTCATGCAGCGGATGGAGTGGTGTTGTCTCCCCAAGTCTAACAGGTGGTAGTTGGTCAGGTCCCACTGTCCATCTGACACACACAAGAGATCAAAGTCTAGATTTGCAGAAACATGTTACATCAGTTAGATTTGACTCGTTTATCTGAAGACGCTTGTATCTCCTCACCTACTCCTCTGTGGAAAATGGCTAAAGTGCCATCAGACAGACCCACCAATACACGCCCTTTCACATGCCTGTGGGACAGACACACACATTTAAAAACCACATGCTACATATAAAAAAAAGGAAAATCCATCAATAATTTCTCTGTACTTACACTATGCCGAGCACAGAATCCTTCAGCTTTATAGAATGGAGGCACTTCTTCCACTGAGCCACAGATGAGTGCACATACACACTAGAATCACAAACTCAATCATTAGATTTCTTGAATTCTGGCCATAAACATATAGTAAGTGAAACGTACATTCTCCACTCACCATCCGTTCTGTGCTCCGAGCCACATGGTGGGCAGAACGCTGCTCATCTTCTGAGCCTCTTCCCTCATCAGGTCCTGCTCCTCTGCTGTGGGGTTTGAACTCACACCATCTTTTACTAGGTCACTCTCCCTGGTCATCAGAGACACACAAACAGAGTGAATAATTCCACATCTGATGTCACGATACTCAGTTAATAAACAAGGAAACAAACGTGTAGCTCTTATAATCAGTCAAAACACACACAGCCATCCAAAGATGTAGCAAAGGAATTTGATTTGTAGGTTTAGTTCAGTACAATACTAATCTACCATCACAAAAATATGTATTACACTATGTGGTTTACAGCAATTAGATGCCGTTGCTCAGTGGGTTTGTTGATAGGTGTACTGATAAAATTGGCAATTTAGTGGAACAGATTGAATTGTAATAACGTTGTGTTGGGTAATGGGCCTCCTGATGTTACCTCTGAGAGTAGTTGGACAGAGCCTCTGCAGTCTGCTGAGCTCCCAGTGGATCGGTGAAGATGTGCTCTGTGTAGGCTTCCCTCAAGCTCTCCCTATGGTCTTCAGGCCCTGCGCTGGCCTCTGTCGCCTCTGTTGCTTCTTCTGCTGGTCTGGAGTCTATACAGAGAATTATTTTTACTGTATGTGCCAGAATATGAAGCATGTCCTTCCCTCACTAAACCAGAGATTGTCATGCATGTCTCTTTCTTTTTGTGTTCTTCAGAATTGACAGTTATCACATCATCTTACTTTTCCTCTTTCACTTGGCCAAATAAGGTCGAATGCATTTCTGCTTTATCAAAACATAGTCTGTGCTTATCAAGCATCTCAGAGGACATTAGTCCCTACTGGCTTAAAGCTCTCAGATTGACACATTTTTGGTTCTATTTTAAGGCTGGACTTACATTGGATCAGGCATGATGGCATTCATTTTGGCTATAGCGGTGCTGACCGCTGGGGGCTCCAGAAAAAATGCAGCCCGCTATGAAATAGTTATAGCCAACTCAACTTTTAGAGAAACGCAGCCTGATGTCACATTTCTGTGGCCAGTCAAATAAACTGGCAATCAAACTTGCAGCATGAATGACTGAAACTACAGTGGGATGTAATGTAATGTAATCACTGTAGGACTAGCATGCTAAACCTACAGAGTCATGACAGCAGATCACAGGCAGAGCAGAAGGGGTCAGTAGCAGGGCATATTATTTAGCATGGCTAAATGCTGTTTGATTTTTCACTTGTGATCACTTAGTTGGATCCTGTGCCTCACACACTTGGACAGAGTGACACCCCTACAACGCCACACAACCGGAGTTCATGTGAACGTACCTCAAGGCCTTGAAATAAGAGCCTTATAGAAACTTTCTGAGCTGAAGACCCCTCACTCTAATCTCTTCTGATATTTATTTTATTTTTCAAGTCACTG
>CAEMYA010000200.1:1061136-1093395 GCA_903131615.1 Diplodus sargus
TAACAAGACCAATTCACACACGCATTAGTAAAGAATTAAATATATTAACAAGCTGATATCGTCTGCTTACCTGATTATCAGGTTAAGTGTAAAGCGCCTCAACAATTATAACAACAAGCAACAGGTAAACGTCAACAGTGAGCAAGCAATGATAAACACAGATTCATGATAATCACTCTTGCAGAAGGAGCGGAAAAAGTGTACTGCATCTAGCACAGTGACGTTACATCAAAAGCAGTCATAATTCTGATATGTGAAATGAACATTTGGTTGATCCATGTTGATATAAAGACAGTAGGTATTCTACATGAATGACAGTTTTCTTCATCCTAGAGGACAACTTACTGTGCGTGAGGGGCACCGTGACGCAACAACTGTCAATCAATGACAGAGAAATTAATTACAGTGAAGTGTTCATAAAAGATCATCATAAATGTAAGTTATTTTATTACTGAAAATGTTGAATTAAAGTAAGGCACGACGCCTTCATCTTGGGAAAAATATCACTGTAAATACAACTAACAGTGTTTGCAGTAGCAATGAAGTTTTCTTAGCTAAGATAATTGTTCCCTACAAAGCTCAGCTGAGTTTGAAAAGTTTGCTCATCACACCCCCTATGTACTGTACATGCCACCCTTAAGCTGCCAGCAGACTGATAGAAACCTCCCAGATGTACTTTCAGATGTACAAAAAAAAAGTGTGACACCTCCGCTGCTACAGCTCCATCCTAAGAGAACATCTGTACGCACAAGTTTTTTTAATAAATAATTTATTTACACCTTGAACTAGGCTTGTCCCAGTAGTCGTTCCCGGTAGTTGGGCTTACACCGATTACATTACTTGTAATTACAATTACTTGCAACACTAGTCCCAGACATATGTAAAATGTATCCACTATCAAAAAATGCTGAAACTGACTGCAGTTTTGCTCTGTGGATGCATGTGGATGACAATGGTGCTCACTGAACACATATTTCCTGTGACAAGTTTACTTCAAAATAAAAGTCAACTTGTTGATAAAAACAATAATAAATTTGCAAGCTGGATTATATCATATTTTTGACATCAGGTCGCAGGCCAGGTGGAAAGGAGGGGGCCGGCAGTTTGAGACCCCTGGTGTATGTCACTGTGTCAGTGTGTGTCTTCATAGCTCGAGGTACCATATGACTATTCTTAACACCTCATGGAATAAGACAATGAAACAACTAGAATGTGTGTTCACCTTGATTTCCTGATCCAGCTTATCAAGGCTGCTCTGAGATCCTATTTTCTTTTTAGGGCTCTCTGGTCCAGGCACATCACTGTAAAACACACTGGCTCCTACGATGGAACCTCCATCTCTGGTTTTACCTCCAGAAAGGTTCACACCAGCAGCACACCACAGCTGAAGACACATTTAAAACAGTCAAATACAATAAGATACATCATTCCATCCCTCTCACATTGCTTAGACAAAGTACATAAAAGCTACCAGCACCTTCAGTCAGAACATTACTGTTCTTGTATTGGTTAAAAGAATAGCAATTACACCAACAAGCTGGAGGAAATACCTTCATAGAAGCATCTTTTTCATCCAGTGGTCTGAGGAAGACAGGAACAGGTAGATTCTTCATCTTACCCTCTGCCTGACCACCATTGGCCTAGAAAAATAAAATAAAAACAGCACTACTGCATTACAACTTGTTTCAGTTATAGCTTTTGATCACAATATTTGAGCTATCATCTGAAGACATCTGAAGTACTATGACTCATCTCCTTACTTTGTATTTCTTAGGCAGACTCCAGCCATAAGCCTGCACTCTGCCATCCTCCTTCTGGACGTGGGCTTTGACCTGCTGGTACTGAGCCCTCTTCTGCTCTCGCCTGGACACCACATTATCAGCTGCCACTCTGCAGGAGAGAACAGCAGCTCACTGACAAAGATGTCTGTTGTTGGATAGTCAGGCTTAAAAAATAAAAATCCAACTTAGACAGTTATGGTGAGCAATTTTTTTGCATGGGTGCTTTCACATCTATATTTTTGGTCCAGGAAAGAAAAACACACAACATACATTGCTGTCAAAAAGTGTTGACATTAAAGGTTCCCACTGTGAAAAGTGAGATTCCCATTTCTTATTAGATTGCACAGCAAGTTTATAAGCTATACTAATAATGTGAAAGTGTCAAAATGCTCAGTCCATGGAGAAATTCACACAGCTTGTATTCAGAAACTGTGCCTGTAAACAAGCACTTAAGACTTTTGTAATGCTATAATGTCACAACTATATAGCCACACCTTCAGGACAGCTACGGTTGCAAAAACACCAGCAGAGCTAATGCAGAAACCTAGTAGGCAGTGCCTGCTTATGCCTGTGAGAGTTGACCATTTTGAGGTGACCAAAATTAAAAGTGTTACCGTGGTTCCTAGATAATATGCAAAACTATGGACTGGGTTGTACATCGTTTACAGCCTTCCAGTTTGTGAGGTCACAATTCTTGGTAGTTTGGTTAGTTAAGTTTTGGTTATATGTAGTTATGTTTATTGTAGCTTTTTAATTCATGCTAAAAACACATATCTGCTGTCAAAAACTCCTGTCCACCGAGACCCAGCTTCTCATGCAATCTCTGATAAGTTGTTTCAAAGTGTAATTAAAATCTGATATCCTTTTCAGATGTTTAGATAGTTGATGAATGGCCTGTTATTCCTGATCAATAGTGCCTCAGCATTAGATGTTTTTACTGTCCGACTTACTCCTCATTGAGGAAATCGAAGGCTTTGCTCTTGTCAGTGGGCAGCTGCTGCAGGGTGCTGCTCCTCTTCTTGACGGATGGCTGAATCTGAGAGGTGGGTGCGTTGTACTTGACGTTCACCGGGGCTTCAGTTGCCGGCTTCTTGGCTGCTCCGCCCGACGAACTAAACAAACGGCTGAAACTGGAGGTGTAAGGATGGGGAAGTGGGGAGGAAAGAGAAAAAGAAAGCAGACAGACAAACATATAGAGGGGTGGACACAAGCAGTAGCTCCGGCAGCAGAGGAACATTTAAGGGTAAAGAGGTACCTTTCCCATGCCAACACACCATGCCAGCTTTCACACAGGTAGCAATTTGACATTGAATTCTAGACTCAATTGACCTGTCTCCCAAAGAGCAATGCATCAGAGTAGCAGTCCTCCTACAGTGCTGCAGGGCAGGGTTAATATTGTGCTTAACTAGGACATTAGTCAGCAACACACAACACTGGACAAGAATGCTTTTCAATTGCACCTAACTCAGATCACACTGTATTTATCACATTATACGTGTTTACATATACATACATATAGCAACACATGTTGAGCGTGTCTCTAATGAATACTTAATCAGTCATCTGTAACTTAAAGATAAAAAATAGGCTTTCGTAGTTCTATCTTTATGAGCATATTTGCGTTGTTTAACCAACACACTCCACCCATATTCCTAACTTCCCTCTCATCTCCATAGCACTGTTCCAACACACCTCCTGCACACAGACATCACAACATCAGGCAGAATATAGAGGGACACACAGAAACAGGGCAGGAGAGATGGTAGATTTATCAGATGTTGCTTCTCTTACACACAGATGTCCCATTCTTGATGCCAAAACCTGCCACCGAAATGTCCTTCAATCCAAACCAAACTCATTCCTTATGACACTCAAGAAAGGAGAGCTGGGGTCATAACAAGAAGTCAGATTTAGTTCCTCTATTAAGGAAAGTGTTTTCTTCCAACCTCAGTTCTCTCAAATGTTTCCCATTTTATTCATAATAAATTATTCAAATAAAGAATTAAAGACAGTTGTAGCAGCAAAGCAGCTCAGATCTGAGATCAGAGCTTCCTGGCTGGCTCTCCTTTGTTGTCATGATGAAAATAATAAGCCAAGTCAAGTTAGACACCGTTAACATGTCAACGATTTACCTACATTCTGGAGGAATCATCCATACAACATGGAATACAAAAGAAAGGCAAAACGAAATGCATAAATAACAGTCCTTGTAGTCTGATGGTATCTAAGAGCTGAGGTGAAAAGAAAAGAGAAGCTTACAACTGCCAGAGGCTGGATTTCTTCTTCTCTGGAAGAGCTGGATTCTCCTTTGAGGCCCTGTAGAAGAAAATTCACTTTTAAATTAAACTGAATGTAACTGATATGTCATTTTCAGGGCCAGTACCAATGATTAGTAATCAAGGAGACCAATAACATGTAATTGGAATGATACAAATTTGCAGTAAATATGAACATCTTGGTATTTACATTTAGAATTAAGCACAATTTAATAATGTACAGTACTTAAGTATATTAATTATTAATATTATTATTTTGAGGTTCTCTACTTGAGTATATCCATTTTCTGCTATTTCATACTTGCAGCAGAGCCAAATTAGTGCATTTTTTATTACATTTAATCAATCTTAAATACATTTATATTATCAGCAATCAGCCACAAAAACCACCGATGCCATATATGGGGAAAATGGTGAACATTGGCCCTGATAATCACTATCCCAAAAGTTGGCCACAAATGTGGTACTGCAGTTTGACTATTGCCTATTTGAAATCATTTAAATCATAAGGGACCACAGTTATATATTGTCTTCCATTTCTTCAGCATTACTTCATATTGTCCACTTCTTGCAGCCTCTGTGCTTTCTGTCTTACCGGATCATCTCTGTCCATCTGACAGCCTCCTGCAGCTCCATCAGCCTCTCCTTGTACTGGTTCCTCTCCATCAAGACTCTGGCCATCTCCACCCGGGTGAAGCGCTTTCTCTGTGCTGTTGGCACATCGCTCTGCAAGCATAAAACTAGTATGAGATGCCTGTACCACTACTCAATACATGTGCATATTATACAGTACATTTAAAATTAGAATTAATCAGATTAATATGATGGCCATGACGCTTTTAGAAAGGAAGCATTGCAATGGAAATATTAGATACTTAAAACAGGTTCACCATTAAGGTAGCATTCCTCTAATCCATACACTCAGAAAATAAATCAAAGACTCACATCATCCTCGTTGTCATGCTTGACGTTCTGTTTGGCCTCCTCAAGCTCAGTTCGAATCCTACAAGTGAGTTTACGAAGTCTTTAGCCTCTATCTTTCAACAGAATACACTTGATTCAATGTGTAGAGTGGTGGGCAGTTCAAAGTGACTTACTTCCTGAGTTCTTCTTCTAATTCTTTGTTCTTCTCCTCCAGTTTGGTCTTGGCCTGAGTGACAGCATCCAACTCACCTCGCAGGCCCTCCTTCTCGCATGTCAGTTCATCCATGCGTGCTATCAGGTCATTTTTCACCACATTCAAAGCATTTCTAGAAACAAATGAATACATGAACATTAACATTCTTCTAGTGTAAGATCCATATTAAACACAGGGTGGCAGCATCCTGTTTCATGATAATACGACAGGAAGTTTACTTATGTTTTGATAGTTCATGTATTAGTTAAATTCAGCTCATTATCAATAGCAATCTTTGAAATAAACAAATAGGGAAGATAATGCAGGTATCTGGCATGCAACCCGACTCAGTAACATTAACATGACTCAATGTCTGCACTGGTAATGCACTGTAGTTAATTCAGTGACTAAGTTTACATGCAAAAATACTTTGTACATTATTACATCCCTATTGATTACATTAGAAAAAAAGATGAACTCTTCAGTAGTTTTACAAATGAGTACTAACTTGGTCTCCAGCAGCTGGGTGTTCTCATGGATAAGATGTTCGACTTCGCGACCCATACCTGAAAATGATCACCAATAATGAGAATACAAGATAAATGTTTCCTCTATTCATTTGCTCTGAAATGAAAGGGGAAAAGATAGAGATCCATCCTACATACTACCTTATTGTTCTCACAGTCTTACCGAGAAAGTTGTAGTCTGAGAGCCATGCAAGAGATGATGGAAGACTGAATTAGATAAATGGTCTCATTTGAATCACCAGTCTATTATGGTATTACCGACCTTCACAACACAATAGCACCACTCTAATCTATTCTGTACGTCAATAAAGAAGTCACAGTGGGAAATAAGCACAGAAATAGGAACACAAATGTTGAGAATAAGGAACTGGTAATAAGATCTGAGGGGAATTTATTGATACACACCGGAAAATTCATCTGCAAGGACGATAATGCTCAGCAGCCAGGAAAAAAAAATAAATTCAGAAAATACAGCAGGGGAAGAAAATTGTTGACTGTGTTGAGATTATAGCAGTGTTTCCCCTATACGCATCTTTTTTTTTTCCCCCAAGAGGAGAGGCAAGGTCAAGGGAGAGGGGAAAAGGAGGAAAGGAGGCGAGAGGAGGGATTTTATCCATGCGTTTTATGTGTTACAGTCTGTATTATTAAGCGCTATGGACACTTCATACAGCAGGTCTAATAAGAGACTATCACTGAAAATGTGGTTAAATTCAAGTAAATTAGCTCTTAATGATGATACAACACTGCGGCGATGCAAGTTAATTCTCGAAAAACGGAAAGTGAAGAATGAATAATCGTAAGAATGCTGACATTCAATCGATGGTGCGCACATAACAACATGATGGCTGAGTGCAACATTCAACCGGCAGCCTCTGCTTTAGCAGCAAGCGTGTGGAAGCATGGTTGTAGTTACTTCCAGCTAGAGGACCGTTGAGCAAGTGATATAAAATTTTCCACCCAACTCGAAAAGAGCGAAGCGAATTACAATCTCTATCGCAACTTCGGTTGCGAAGGACTTGCGTCGGTATTCAGTTGCGCACCGCTTGCATTTCAACACATGGTGCAAAAAGTTGTTGCACCATGTGTTGAAATGCAAGCAGCATAAAGTAGCATAGCATTGGGATATGCTGCCTATCACCCATAACAGGAGGATTTTGTGATAGGAGAAGTCTTATTCTTATCTTTGACTGAGAGCAGCTGTTTCTTTAATGACACAGAGAAAAAAAATTCAATATCAATGACCAAAAGTATCCATGTTTTGTTGATACATAGGTTCGTAATGTGCTGAAATGCAAGCTGCATTGATTATTGCATTGAAAGCTTTTTTATTTTTATATAGGCTACAGTATACTGTTTTTCTCTCAGTGATATGCTCATAGCCTGTAACAGGAGGATTCTGTGTTCTAGTCAAATCTATTTGTGACAAAGAAAAGCCTTTTCTTTAATAAAATATTAGAGAAGGTAATTAATCTGTTGATTTTCTTTAATGATCACCAAAAAAGTAGGAAGTGATTTGCAAACTCAGTTATAAAGTAAATTATTATCATTATTATTATTATTATTATTATTATTATTATTATTATTATTAGTAGTAGTAGTAGTAGTAGTAGTAGTAGTAGTAGTAGTATTTTCATTTTAAATCATGCATGGAAATGTACACAAAAAAATTGTTGCATCAAGATGCATCGATAATCGGTTTAGAATCGAATCGTTGACCTCTGAATCGTAATTGAATCGAATCGTGAGGTGCCAAGAGATTCCCACCCCTAATGTATATGGTCACCTAGTGGGTGATAGTGGTCACACATAAACTAAAAATGATTTGTCAAATCACATAGGCGTAAATCCCCGGGGGACAAGAGCCTCCTTTCTGGGAAAGTATGAATTCCCCCACAGTGTGTCACTATAAACACAACTAGCAGGTGTTGCAGTTGCTATGCAGTTTTTCTTAGCTGCCAGGGTGTTCAATGTTCATTTTACTTCGAGCACTACATTTGGTTTCCCCTTCAGGAATTGAGAAAACATTATGTAATTATCCCCTCCATAGCTGATTTTGTCCCTGCGAGTTAAAAAAAAAGAAATTTCACTATACTTTATGCACTGTATAGCCTTTATGCTGATGGCAGATGGCATTATAGCTCTACACTAGGGGAAACACTGTATAGTATCAAGTAAGGAAAGAGTGAGGCCTCTTACCCAGCAGGTCGGCTCCTTCGTCCACGTCTCCTATCATGTCATTTCCTGCGGACGACAGCTCCTCAAACAGAGACTCTGTGTTGCGATCAAATGCAAGATTCTCAATGCCGCTTTTAGAAGGCGTGCTGGATGGACAGAGAAGATAGAGGGAGAAGTGAAACAAGAGAGAAGGAGAAAGTGATAATTATCATGATGAAGGAGGCATATTATTGCAATATCACCATCACCTGCCACTAAATGTGAACATGGCTTTAAGCTTAATTCTTTGAATGGATACTGATTGGATTTGGAATATAATGTGAAACGAAATGCACACAATACACACAATGCTACACCTGGCACTTATCAGGGATTCAAACCAGAGACCCTTTCTGCGTTTTTCCTGTAGTGCATGCAATTATCAGTAGTCTTGAGGAGTAGATGAGGACATATTTTCCACTAGTTATATGATTGCATATGGGGTTGTTCTCTCAGAAGGATAGCAATAAAATATACTAAATATACTTTGGCGTCTGTTAATAAACCTGGGCAGCCCACCAAAGAAAAGTCTATGTGTGGGGAAACACTGGTTTGTCATGTGGTTCAGTGCAACATCTACCTGCTTCCTCAAACACCACCTGCACTACATGTAACCAGGTGTCAATGTTACAAACTAATGATAATAAAATATCTATACATCAGTCCTGTACCTTGTTCCTCTTGGATCAAGGTCCATGTCCAGCTCTGGAGTGGATTCTATGATGGCCTGCACCTCAGACTTTTCCAGGTTGTCTTCTCCATCTAGTACAACCAGCAGAGACACCAAAAAAAAATGATGACTTCACTCAGCAGAGACACAAAACAAAAGAAAGACTTCACTCAAACAGCAGGTAGTGCATTACTGACCATCAGGACCCTGCTGTCCTTCCTGCACCGCTGTAATATTCTTACTGCTCTCTGGTTTCCCACTGCTCCTGTCCAGGTTCTTGTTGAGCCTGTCTGAAACTTCCTGCTCCTGCAAGGGCATATCCACAGACTCCATGGTGACATCGGAAGCAGCAGTAGACAGGGATGTGGCAGAGGCAGACCCAAATCTGACAGCTGACTCTCCATCGTGAGGAGATAGTGGTGTGGTGGACTGAGAGTTAGCATTGTATGTAGATGTGGGGGTGTTTTTAGAGCTGCCACCCTGGGAGGACATGAGACTGTTGGATTTGGATCCTCCAGCTTGTGATGACACAGGCGATCCACTTTTGGAGGCACTTCCCTGGGTGGCGGGAGAACTGGACTTGGAGCTTCCACAATTCGAACTGGACAATTCATCCTGATGACGGAGAAAGAGAAAGGGACAGAGATGTGAACAAGGACAACAAAAAATACAACTATGATCTTCATAAAATCAACATTATAGGTTTTTGTTGTTCAAAATAATGAACCTCTCGCATATTTGTAATTATGCAAACCAAAGAAGTAAAAAAATAAGAAAAATATTAGATTATCGTAACTCCATTGCCAAAGTCAGCTAAAAATATAGTGAAAATATAAAACTAAAAATAATAAAGAAAGAAAAACATTATGAAGAAATGAGGGTGAGAGCTGGCCTTGATTGTGTAAACTCACTATCTTTATTTGAAGCATTCAACTATGGCTGAAGTTCCATACGTACTGTAGATGACGTGACAACTGAGCAAATTCAAGTGTTGGCTCAGTAAACAGTGAGATGACCTTGAATTAATGGTCTTCAAACTTCAAGACTCTTTCAGAAAATGACATTAGCACATATATTTACAATACGTATAAATAAAAGCAGCCAAAAATAATTTTTCACACCTTGTTGTGCAGCTACAGCCAACACAAACACTAACCAAACCACAACATGCGACCAGGATATTCCATCTTTCACAAACATAATCCATTCTTCTGGTAATCCATTAAGTGAATGCAGTACATTGAATGTTATCAATTACGCATGTGCTTTTCCTGCTATAACTCATTAAAATGTCTGCTCAATTAACTAATTTTGAGGCCAGATGAAGATAAAGAAACTGAACAAGTCAGCATTATGTAGTTTCAATTTGATGTGATGTATTTCCAGTATACTAGCATCAGTCTAATCACACTGCACCAAAGTCTGAAACAAAGCTACCATGGTAGCGATGTTTGGTAGATGCTGTGTTTAGATTTTCCTTGATTAACAGAGGCAGGTATAGCTGCTCCTGATCAGGATCATGACTGGGGAAATTCTCCTTTGAACCTGAACCTTCCACTCTAACTGGGGAAAACCTTTCATCTGTCTGAGGAATATTGAAGACCTTCCCCATTAATATTTCCTTTAAACCATTTTAAGCAAAACCAGGCTTTATATAACATATAGAAATGAATGATGTTGCTGCTACTGATTTCTTTTTTTTTTTAAAGCCGTGGGACTGAACAATGTACAGAGCAGTATTTATGGCTTCTGCTGCTACACAAGGTGACCTGCTTGACGAAGGCTTTCAGTGTAGGTAAATGAAAATGAACTGGATTTACAACAATACCCATCAAACACTCTAAGGTTTCATCAGCTCTAAGCAGCCCTTTGTAGCGGCTTCAGTACTATAAATAGCACGGTGCCTGATGGGGGAAAAAAAATCAATCAGGACACCAACAAAGCATCAACACAGATCCCTCGGTCACATTGACAATAGAGCCGAATTTAGGCTTTCACACACACTGAATAAGAAATTATTAGAAAAAAATAAAGTCTATACTGTTGTTGTCTCCCAACGTATGTCCCAACATATCTCTCTCTGCACTGATAGGAGTATTTTCTTTCACATCTCTTGCTGCAGTCACATATTTGCTGCTATCATAGCACTGAGCAGACAATAGGGGGGAAGCTTCCCTCTGCTTCTACTCTGCTGATAATGGCTCTTCACTAACTCTCTAAAAAGCGCAAACATGCTCACACACACACTCGCTTGCGCACACACACACAAACACACTCGCTCGCGCACACACACACACAAATACACAATCGCTCGCGCACACACACAAACGCACGCACACACACGCTCACACACACGCTCACACACACGCTCACACACACGCTCACACACACACACACACAAACTCGCTCCTGCACACACACACACACACAAACGTTTTCGCGCGCGCACACACACACACACACGGAAGGGATCATTAGCTGTAAATCTTTGGAGAATGTCAAGTCAGAGAACAAAACACAACGGCACTCATGTGCCTCTGCTCTGAGGGTGCCTGTGTGTGAGTAGAAACTGAGTGAGTAACACCTACTGATAAAAGGTCAAGTATACAACATTCAGCGTCACTAGATGTCAGGAAACAAATATAAGCTATTTAAAATTTGAATGGAGAAAAAACGTCCTGACCAGATGGTGACGTCACTCTGTGTGG
Source organism: Diplodus sargus (assembly GCA_903131615.1). NCBI lineage: Eukaryota > Metazoa > Chordata > Actinopteri > Spariformes > Sparidae > Diplodus > Diplodus sargus. The sequence continues at coordinate 1,072,430 of CAEMYA010000200.1, forward strand.
TGGTAGTGGTGGTGGTGGTGTTAGTGTTGTTAATGAGCTTCTCTGTTTTTTGTTTTGGATAGCAGGTCTGGCAATGCATGCATGTTGGCGCATGTGAGCCTCCACCCCTCAGAACTGTAGGACCAACCGGTTTAAAGATTCTGTTTTTTTTTACTTAAGCCACTTCTGGAGACAAACATCAGAGTCAAGACTGCACTTGCTTTTCCTTCAGAAATCTGCTAGTTACTGAAGCAACTAATAGCCAATATGTTAATCCTCTAGCTTGCCTAAAAGTGGAACTTTATTCCTTTCTCTGTGCTGCTAATAAGGCTGAGGTAGAGAGGGTTATTTTGTGTTTTGTGGATATTTTTAGTCCCCCCCTCCCCCATCCATTCATCTATACTCCTCAAATGGGTTAAATGGTACACCTCAGCTGCCAGTTATGAAACACATTTCCTGATAATGGGTCAAGATAAAGGTTACCAAACTCAAATTACAATTTCTCACTGACCCTTTTCTAGTATAGTAACAGCAAATGAATACTTATCAGGCAGTCATTAATATTCATGATGGCGCTTTGCTTGCAGCATGGTTTCCAACAGCAACAATGTGAAGACACTCTGTCCTCTCCACCCTCCCTTGAGGTTAAAAGCATGCCCCCAAATGGTACCACTTCCTCTGCTTGCTGGGCTCCAAGCCACCCCATTAAACAGCCTGATAAAAATTCTGGACACACTGAACAATCCTTTCTCTCAGAATAGAAATGTACTCTCTTTCTTTTGTGTTTGCGGGCATTGATCATTTGCATTTTGTTTCCCTTTTAGGTGAGGGGGGATGATGTCACCAGTCTGGTCCGTGGGAAGCTTTACAGGCCAACTTCAGAATCTAACTTTACACTTCACAACTGGTGATATAAAGAAGCCCTTTTTTTCTTCACAGTGAGTCATACCTTGAGGCTTGTGTTGGACATTGGATGGCTGAGGTTGTTGAATCTCCATGGCTCAGAAGGGGTGTCAACAGGTTCCCTCTGGACATCAAGGGTCATACCATCAGTCCCAGGAAGCTGGAATATGCCCATGGAGATGGGACGCTCCTTCCTGGAAACAGAGAGAAATGTATTGAAGGATGACTCAAACAGAAAAGAGATGATGATACTGGTATAATTTAAAGTAGCAGTGGTTAGGATACTAGGCTTGCCGCAGTAGTGTTCAGACATATACAAATCACAAATCGCCACTGCTGCCCACCATCGTTTTCATGTTCTAAAGAGAAATCAAAACTTGTTGATTTGAGCATGTCAGTGGTTCATCAAATAACAAACCTTTAATTAAGGAGCTAACTTTATCTTATTTGTATTTAATAGCTCGTCAGCTACAGTTGTTGGGGTCAGTTGAAGGAAATTTGATAGGCTTGGTAACTCAAATCTGACATTAAAGATAAAAGTCAGCGCTCTCGAGAAATTGAGCGTCGTTGACGAATATATTCACGTCTAGAATGTCCGGTGTAATTGGTAACACCAGTGTTGGTCATTACATGTTTCCACACCATGCCATCCCTACTGAATATGTCAAAACTTTAACCTGTTGGTGGGGCAAACGTGACTCAAGAATGCCGTTAACACTCATCCTGTTGGTAAATGGATATTTTTACAGAATTCTGTGGCAAATTATGTAATATTTGTTTAGATTCTTCTGTCGTGAACAGAGTGCTGGGCAGCACAAATGGCCGACAGACTGCCATTGCTATCACAGTTGTCATGCTGCTAGCAAGCCTGAAAACATCAAGAATGCTTTTCATAGTAAAGGAGACCTTCTGGATGGAAAGCAGTTCCAAGAAGAGCATGGTGGAGGAACATACGATTTAAACTGGATAGTCAAAACTGGGATATATTTCACAATACAAATTATATTGGACAGGATTTCATTAGATTGAATGTTGTGACCCTCTCTCTCAAGTTGCGATGAGGTTTCTGGAGAGAAAGTGGCACATAGTCGAATAGGCTACATTGTCAAGTGATGAAAAAAGTTTTGTGCAGCAGCCACAGTTCTACAGAAATCCAGTTTAATCAGTTATACTAGACAATCTGCTACAACACCTCTGTGTGAAGTCTTTACTCAAAGACTCCCTCGAGACAGTTTGGCACTGAAGTGTGGGAAGAGAAACAAAGCTGGTTGTCTCATAAACTCTATGACCTCCCACCTATGAGCTCAGGCAATAACACAAATCCATTTGATGGATATGTACTCTGCCTGCTGAGACTCTTCACACACAGGCAGGGACACATCAGCATCTTCAGCTCTCACAATAAAACTCACTAACCAGCTCCCGCCTGCATGGGCAAGTTTATATTCAAACTTTCAAACCATTTCTCAACCACTCTGAGCACTCAAGACTTTCAATATTCAGTAACACATTAAAGTAAATATATTTCATCAGACCTGCAGCAATTTCCCCTCCAGTAACTGGGTATGACAGAAATATTGTACATTGCAAGCAGAACAATGGCTGCCATGGTGAAAAGAGCAGCCGACAGGCAGCGGTGAAAAGCTGCAGCTCCAAAACAATGGACACACCACCATATTGAGAGGGTGAGGTCACACACAGGACACTGATGGTGACCAATGCTGCCTTTTGTTATTTGAACTGATGGGTGAGGGGGAAAAAATCCAATGCACACAGTCATTCCTTCATTACCATTTCATCTCAGAAAAGATGCTAACTAATGTAAATGAGGAGAATAATCACAAGCAGGTTTAAAGTTGGTGTAGTCTTCTAGGTATGACTCTGCCATTTTTCCCCATCCTCATTTGACCTACTTTTAGTGTGCAGTCTCATACCGTCTGACTGCAACACACCGACATGGCAGCAACACTGTGACTGCATGGCTACAGAAGACATAGATGACACCAGGTTTACAAACATAAAGACAATATGCATACACATAGACATAATACCTGTTGGGTCTGGGTAAGGAGGGTAAGGAAGGCAGGGCAGGTAAGCCACCGGTAGAGACAGAGTAGTGAACTAGCAGCAGCACAGACAGAGAGACCAGTACAGCAGAGTTGATGACCACGGCTCCCCCTACAAAGCCAAAAACAAACAGCAGCATACACCCGGGGCTCATGGCCCCCCCAGATCATGGCCCAGTGCCTCAACAGGGACGTGGCCGTTGAGGGGGCACAGACGATGACTGCAGATGAGGTCAAAGTACCAAATTCACCTTGGCAGACCTCTGATCGGGCACCAACCACTTTAAGTTACATATAGCCGAGGGTAAAATGCTGTTTCCGTCCAGTCGAGAGGCACCAGAGCAGTGGGTCTGTATACCGCAGCTGAATGGTGAGGCAGACAGAGAGTGGGGGCAGGTTAATCTGCCAGTAGCAGTCACAATAACAGTAATCCTGGTGGCTTCAGCAGCAGTGACTGATTAAAGCAGCAGCAACAGAGCGGCAGATCGTCCAAATAGAGCAGGGAGAGGCTGGTGGCAGCAGCAGCGCCTCTCCCCAAGAGTCCTTCTCTGGCAGGTGATTCTGTTTGCCTTCCTCCTTCACTCTTCCTCTCCTCTGACGAGATGCGACGTAGCTGCCACTGCGCAGCCTGGAAAGCTCGGATGGTCTCTCACTCCGATAGCACCCACCACCCCTCCCTCTCTGCCTCACCGCATCTCCCTCTCTCTCTCTCTTTTGGATGCTGAGGCAGCTCGTTCCATATGCCTTTTCTCAGGCTGCAGCTTATTGGCTACACAACACGGAGACTGATCAAAAAACTGTGTGCGTATGTGTGAGTTAGTGAGGGAGGGAGGTTGACAGTATATCTGCATTAACCAGAGGGAAAGCGAGGGGCTAGTAAATACATCCATGGTGCATTCACATACATAGTACAGGGACATTCTATAATACCCTAATCCCACCTGTTGGACTGTTTCATGTTTTATAGTTTTACAACAGTAAATCTCAGCTATGTAAATGGTGTACAAAAACAGCTGTTGGATATTCACTCTTTTTGCAACAAGACTCTACAGTTAAGGGTGTCAAGATTCTACAAATCCAAGATTCTATCATTTTTTTTTATTTTAAACATACATTACATTATGTAATTTTCAAACAAAACATATGGTGTAAGCAGCATGGGTCAACATGAGATGCATCTTCACTGTTTATCAACCATTGTCAATGAAAATCTATATGCGACTTACTGACTTCTGCACTCTCTGATTTCTCTCTCTCAGCCTGATGTGGCTCTCATCGCCACAACAACCTCCTTTCCTGCACAGATGGCAACAGCGTAAACAGTGAAACAAGCCGCTTTCAATTAATAACGCCATGTTATTACGAGTTTCTGTGTAGTTGGTTGTACTAACATTAAAGTTAAAAAGATGATATCTGACTTATTTCCATGTCATGTCTTAAACATATTTAAATAGAAAGGCTTTACGGTTCCAGGCTATATGGTAAGCTTTGGGATTTTGTAAATCTACACACTAATATGTGTGGTATACTTTTTAATATCAGTAAATGGCTAACTTAACTAATGCTATGCCTGATTAACACTTACTTGCCATGTATGTAGCAGATAGCTAGTTATACACTTTACATCAGCCCTTTTCACACAGAGACGCTGCATTATCTCTGCAGTGGATGTTCACTAATTCTCTGGCTTTGTTGGTTTACACAAAACCATTTTTTCCCCCCATACAAGTTACCAAAGACACTACTGTTGTTTTGACATGGAACATTGCTTCGTGGGTCAATTCTCTTTATTTTGTTGAGAGACAGATCAGTTTGGTTATCAGGCTGTAGACACCATGAGATCAACATGCCCCCGCTCCACACTGCCACTTATCCATTCATACAGGTACAGTTCGCCTCTGCTGTACCTCTGATACTACCTTCGGAGGCGATCAGAGGGCAGTATTGGACAATGTCTCTAGAAAATTGCATGGCATTCATTCAATAGCTGTCCTGACTTCTCAGTCAGGACCAAATTGGTTGATTAACTAAGTGACCAACAGACCAAAACAGAGCAGTGCTGCTAGCTCAGCTTTAACATTTCCATCATAAAGAAAAACATTACCCCCCCAAAAAGGCTACTCTGACTATTGAAATGAACCAATTAATCAGAGAAAGAATATCCATCTTATTGCTAGCCTCCATGCCTCAATTACGGGCACAACTTCTGGCACATCCAGTCACTTCACGAGAATCGTTGTTATCCTTGGTAACAGGATGATAATCCTCGTTCTTAGAGCAATTTGTGCAGCATATCATTCATTCATTCATGAAGATCTATGTAAGTGATTTATGAGTGAATACTACTAACACATTACTATTATTATGGCTTAGAACAAATAGCGAATACTTCTAGACCCTTGAAAGTGCTGCTGATGTGTCAGCTATTATACTTTTTTTTAACTTATGGTAGTTCCACTAAGCACTGTTAGTATTACCCATAATCGTAGACCCAGATGTAGCAGCAGTAGAAATATGTAGCAGCTGTAAGTCTGTCAGGATCCAACGGCGAGGGATTTGTGCATATAACAACTGTAGCTCTGGTGTTTACCACAGTGTTGAAGAAAACATTTATAGATAAAAAAACATGACATCAGGGATAGTAGGTTTTTTGGTCTGATGGGCCATGGAGCCTTTTGATCACTGAACTAAACACTTTATATGTCATAAAGCAAACACTGCACATTAGGAAAAACAAACCTTGTATTAGATGAACCTTCTAATTAAACAGATTAAACACTAATGCTATCTGACATAGAGACCTCCACCAGTATCCTTGCAGAAACTACAGACTGAATCTAAAACAAATATTAAGGTTACCTCGTGGCTCCCTACAGCATAATCTGCTCTGAAAATGAGCAATCGGCCACAAAGCTCATCCTCCCATCAAGTAGATTAATCTGACAACAGCCAAACTACAGCCCTAACTGACGCATTCCCAAGCATCCTGAAACTGTCTCAAGTAAATGTAGTTTAATTTCATCTGTTTTTTAATGATGGTCCCTCTTCCATGGCCCCTCTGTCCTCTGTCGCATTAAAATTGCTTGTCAAAATCTTCATTTAAACCTTAATAATTACCTACAAACAGACAATGTAATCTTATTTTGTACAGTTCCTGTTTGCATTTAGCTGATGTTGCTTTCCTTTTCCTGCATCCGATCTCTTCTCATTTTCTCTGCTGAGACAGGTTATCTGACCCAGTTCTGCCTCTTGCCTGTAGGAAACATATATGTGTGGGAGTAGAGGAGGCTGCAGTGGTTAAAACTGCTTCGATACAAGGCTGCGGAGGAGAGTCACCTGGAGAATGACTCGCATACAGTAGACCACCTTGTCAACCCCGTCACATCTTGAACTCCAATACATACTGCATTAAACTCAACTATTAACATGGTTATCTACAGAGTGAGATATTTGTAATTTTTCCAGTAGTTTATTTTGTCCAACCAACAGTCCAAAACCAAAATAAACTCATACAGGAAAAAGAAAAGCACATTTTTACTTGAAAATGACTCAAACATTTCATAAATTTTGATTGCCTAATTGTTACAGCACATATGTCAAGAAATAAATTCCCCACATAAAATCAACATAATTTGACACCTTCAAACTGCCCAGCTGCTGCTTCAAGGGCACCAATATCCTTTTTTAAATCCAAGAGATTACGGGACTGACAACTCACCGTGTTCTGGTGGATGTGCTTGTATCTGAGGGCTCTGCTGCGGTCACTGCATGCTGGTGTTTTGTGCGCTCCAGGTGTTCCATGTAGTTGTGGATCATCTGCAAATAACACACACAGAGTGATGGAATAAGCAAAAATTATACAGAGAAAAAAAACAAAGAGAGTGCTGCTCTGCTGTAGATGCAAAGAATCAGGTGCTCTTCAAGTATGAGGACAATGGTTGAGCATAAAAAAAAAGTTTCTTGTTGATGTACAATCATTCTGTAATCTGAAATTCTGTTTCAGATTTTACAAAATATTGTTTTTATGAGCTGAATTAGAATATACTCCTGCATGTTATGTATTACACTCTCCAGAGACCCTGTACTTCTGAAGAGACAAAAATAGAAAACAACATGAGTATGTTGCTACCAATTACAAAATATTTCACTGTAATTAGTCACTATGGTTAATCACAAATGAAGTATATTGTGTCCAGGCACAGCTGTGACAGTCAGATTTACAATAAAAGGTGTAGATGTCCCAACAGTGTGTCAGTGACAGCCTTTATTAGATTTGAGCTTCTCTATTCAGCATTATTCAGATCAACAGTGAGGAGCTGAAGCCTGACAGGCTTGTGTGGACACTGAGGCATCTGTGAGTGATGCATAATGCAAAACAGACCAAAGCAGTTCAAAGGAGATTTGGATGCTTGGAGACTAATACACTTGTTCATCATATCAAATCAACACACTTGATTTCCTTTTTTTAGAACCATTTATATTCTTTCACACAAAAAAGTTTATTTAAACTTAATGTCAATCACACTGTGTTCAGCCTTTAATGGAACAGTGTCAACCCAAAATACTTAGAATTATCTTATTATTTTTCTGAAAATAATGCATGTGGTACGTTTCATGCTTGGTTCTGTAATAATCTGCTGACTCTCTATGATTCTCTCTCTGAATTCTATACATCCTTTTTCAGATTTCGTGTTTTTCCCTTTGCTTATTCAAAGCTCCCACTCTTTCCTACAGATATACTTTTTAGGACTTTTCCAGGACATTTTCAGTGACGCTCTAACTAGTATGACAGATGGGGATTGTGCCAATTCACTGAAATCTTCCTTTCTGTCGAAGCCTGATTTAAAAGATGTGCTGTCTATGGCTACAACTAGGCTATGACTTTTTACATGCTTAGTTAATATGACAGACTGATCCTAGAATAACGCAATTACACCTGCAGACTCACTTAAACAAGTTCCAATATTAGTTTTGACGTTTAACTTCAGCTTTCTCATTTCTCTTGTACTTTCTTTCCTGTTTCTTTCTCTAAAAAAAAAAAAACTAGGCTCAAAAAAGGGTATCTGACACCTGCCTTTCTCAAAATAATGATGAGAATAATAACATAAATCAGGAACATCAGGACACAGATCTATCTAAATGGCTATTACTCATGAAGTGTAACCAATCAAAACTGAAGGCTGTGTCAGACAGACAGGCTGCTCCGATCAGAGATCATCACTGAACTTACAATAAACATCACAATCTCATGATTTATTGCTGTGATGGAAAGTATGACCAATTTCTCAGAGTCATAACCTACAGGACTTCACACAATGGAGGCAAAGGCAACATTTTATGAAACAATCACTCTGCCGTTTTTTTAAGACTCCGTGCCACACAGTGTTGCCCTTTGAGTAAAACAAAGAGCATATCTGTCTACTATTTCCACTTCAACTCTGCATTGACATTCAGCCAGTTATAAACATAAACATAACAATGGTGTAAGAACTGTACTGAACAATGTGACAGATAAAACTAAAGTTAGATATTAAAGTTAGAATCCAATTTTGTAGCATTGTAGTATTACATTGAGAATTAACTTCCACTGACTCTTTATCAGTTTATTACAACATACTTCAGCTACTTCAGTTATGTTAAGTGAAATCTTATACAAGGCTAAACACCACCCACTATATGAGGCACCACTAAAAACATTTCATACCATGATGCAGTCTTCTAACCATAACAGTGCAGCACTGCATTTGAAGAGACAATGCTTGTGAAGTTTAATAACCTTGGCATCCCTTTCATAAACGTATTAAAATGTCATTAATTACCAGGGCCCTGGTTCTACCGTCAGTCCCCCAAAGATGTAGTAGGCATAGATCAACAAGACATTGTGGGAGGGTGTTGTATCAAAAACCTGTTGAAGTCAACAGGAAAAAACGGGCTCATACTGTACATCCCTTGAGTCCCGTCTCAAAGGAGGGAATGGAAAGAGAAATGCCACAGGTTCACAGATGGTTCTCTCAAGCTGTCCTGTCAATTAAGCCAGAAAAAGGCAAAAAAAAAAAAAGTTGGGAGATGGGCGAGGTAAACAGTGTGCCCCAGATTTTGTCCATCAAGGTCTTAGTACTGAAACGTCATTATCAAAATTAATTCTTGGTTGCATGTGAGGTGAACAAGATGCCAGAGTTTTTGTCCTGGATATTGTGTTGTGAAAGAAGTTTTTAAAAAGACACATAACGTAGTCATCATATGTTAGTGTAAGCATTGCGTAGACAAACAACCTTACAATGAACTGGCCTAGACCAGCTTACCTCTGTGTGTCTCTGATGAAGGGCATTGTACTCCTTCTTGAGCTCTGCCTCCCTCTCCTCAAATCTGCTGACTGGATGAAAAACAGAACCCATTACTTAAAGTGCACAGGTGCACTGCAGCAAGATTTGCTGAGAACAACAAAACAATACTGCAATTGTTCTACATGAATGAACATAACATGGGTCAAACTGTTTTCTGTTGACAAATTAAATCAATTATTTCCACCTCACATTTTGTATGATTTAATTATGTAATTATGCACGGTGTGGTAGTTGCTGTAATAACATCGTAATGCCAGAAGAGGGCCACCACGCATCAACAAACCCCACTGGAGCCCTCACCAAGCAGAGAGCCTCCAGAAGACTATTTAACCTTTCTGAATCACAGCTGTGTAACCAAACTCTTATCACTGTCATTATTGTTGCAAACCATTTGGGAGACTACTATCGAACTTTCAATTTAATCTACAGCTGATGTGATTTAGATAAGGATAATTATGTAAACATCTAATAGAGCAGCAACGATTACTTGATTAACAAAAATAAATATCTTTGGGTTATGAACAAAACAAAATATTGGAAGACGTCATCTTGAGCTTTGAGAAACATTGATCGATGCTTCTCACAATTTTAAGACATTTCACTGAAGAAACAACAAATCAATTAATCAAGAAAATAACCAACAGACGGATTATTTGATAATGAAATCTTAGTTGAAGCCCTCCTTGGGTCTCTCCTTGACCGCCAGTTTTTACAGTCTATGATAGCAACTACAGGAATAATAAGCCAAGCGCATCATTTTACATTCTGTTCTGTTCACTAGTCTTACCATATTCAAATTACTGTGCAGAGGTTTGGGCATCAACTGCAAAAGTTAATTATATTCACAATCTATTAATTGTGAATATAATTAACAATAGGGATCATTCACAATGTTGGATATCTGGATTACACTAAATTATTATTCTTACAGTCAAAAAAAATGTTTAATTATTTTTGGATCTTATGGAATATCGAACAGCACAAATAATGTTCAGGGCTAAAAATACCCCACTACCAGGAAACATTCAGAAATTCTTCAATGATCAGGATGGTGGAATATAATTTAAGGAGGAAATTTAACTTAAAAAAATTTAAACTTAAAACTTTAAAAAAACAAGGAAAAGTATTGTATATCAATCTGTGGAGTGAAACTATGGAACAGTTTTGATGTGGCGCTTAAACAATGTACAAACATAAAGCAGTTTAAAAATAAGGTGTAGAGACTTGATTTTCTCAAAGCACAGGGATGAAGACAGGGCTTGACAGTCATTAGGTGTTTACAGGTTACTTTATATCTTTTCTTGTTTTGTTCTCCTCCAAAGACAAAAAAGTAATCAATATTATATCAAACCAAGTTTAAGAAAATTATAGTATAGATATAGGTTTAGACCATTAAAGTGAAACTCTCGCCAAAAAGCAACAAAGGCTTTATTTGTGATTGAATATGAGTCAAACCTCCATGTAAATGCATAATTACGATGAAAAAAAGGCACTTTTAAGATTTACCATAGTTTCGTTTTCTGGCAAGCTAATAAGACTGCTGGGTCACTCTACACATGAACACGAGCATTGAGAACATTGTTTGCATTAGAGTGCCCCTGCACAGCTTGTCCGAAAACGAAACTACAGTAAATCTTAAAAGTGCCTCTTTTGTCGTAATTATACATTTACACGAAGGTTTGACTCATATTCAATTGCAAATAAAGCCTAGGTTGCTTTTTGGCGAGAGTTTCACTTTAAGGTGGTTAATTGTCATTTAATGATTTAAAGAAAAGGGCAGGGATTAAATACATTTATACTTTATCTCACCCCTTTTCTTATATCTAAACAAAGTTATCAAGTGACAATTTATTCTGCTTTATGCTTTTCATTGTTTGTAAACATAATTCTGTCCATCATGCTTTTTATTTATTTTTTGTTATTTGTCATTTAACAATTTTTCTCATCTGTCGTTTCCTGTTCTTTCCATATGCAAAACAAACATTTCAATTAATATTCCCATTTGAGAAGATGAGAAATTATTGCATTTTTTTACCATTTTGCTTGATAAATGACAGAAACAATGAATTGATTACCTACGGTTATTGTTTCGGAAAACTTTTTAGTCCATCCAATTAAGTCAAATTTACATTCAAATGAAATAAGAATGTAATGAAATAAGAACATTCATAAACTGATGAAAATGATAAAATGAACGTGACAGTCAGTTTGCATTCATCAAAGTGACCGTGGTTTTGCAGAGTATGTCTGTGTGTGCTCTGATGGCATAATCAATCACAGCTTGGTGATCCAACAGAAAAACGGAAAGTGTCAAATAGAGGGAAATAAAAATAAATTGCTCGGCATGAATGATGGTGTATGTTATGGTCCAGCGGTGGAACAAACAAACAGTAACACAAACAGTCAGTCATAGTAAGTTATAGTAAGTTGTGCACATATCATGAGGGTTTCTTTTGTTGTCTTGTAAAGACCATCAAACTCTGAGATTTAAGGAAGACTAGACTTAATCTGACAAAGACAGTGATATGTTACTTCTTTTTGCAAAAAAAAGACAATATGAATATTAAAAGGCAGGTCAGGACCTTAGCTCCCAAAAATGCTCATTTAGCAGACTTGGCAAGCAAACACTCACAGTATGTTACTAATGGCCTTCATTCAGAGGGGACATGGGAGCCCATCTGCACTCTGGCACATCAGGCAAACAAACAGTCACAAGACCTGTAAACCGTTGTTGCTGCTCAAAGGGCCTGCTTGTATGATGTGTGTGTGTGACTTTCCAATAATAGAGCTAGTACAGTAAAACCTGTGCCTGTGACGGATGTACAATGCTAGGGACTTACTCTGATCTGCATAGTTTTTAGTTTTCAGCTCTAGCTGACGTGTCTGTGACTCCAACATCACCAGTCGACACTGGAGCTCTTTCTTCTCACCATCCTGGGAGTCTTCAAATACGATATACCTCTGCAAATAAAGACAGGAAACAGAAAAGGGCAGATATTTTTGTTTAGTGTTTAAGAACATCAGCATTGTGAACCTCACAGTAAGGGATTGAGGAGATTATGTGTCTATGGCCGCAACATGTGACAGTCAGCTCTGATTGACCTCACAATCATCATCATCCATGACATCAAATCCATGTGATAAAGATCTTCTTGTGTCAACAGTGTTGATTCCAGTGAAAAATAGAGTATACAGTATCTTTCTCCTGCCCATTGTGAAAGTCATCTTACCTCTCTGCACAACAGGTGCACAGCGGCAGGTTCCCCACCTCAAAAAAAAAAAAAAAGAATCAAGAACTACAGCCACAGCCTGTGTGTGGTGTGTTCCGTCTGTGTGTTTGTGTGCACACACGCACAATTGCACGGGCATGTTTGTAACACTAAACATAAGAGCCAAGGTTGTTTTCCGATCTTCAAAGCAGCCTTTGTCACAGAGCTTCTCTCAAGGGACCAAAGACTTGGAACTTGAGTGTTTTTCTATCATGTGCAACTAGATAAATTATCGCACAGGTGCCATGCAAGATAAATTATTCAAACTAGTGCAGTGCCCGTAGGAAGTATGTATTCCTATAGAAAAGTGGGAGGCTAAGTGGCTTTTTCATGGATGGCCAAATGAGGCTGTGTTTGAAGGTGGGACGTCAGGGATATCTAGGTTTGTTGCGAAATTCGATATTCCAGGGTATAATTGGCTGTTTTTGACTATTTTGATTTTGCCATTATATTTCACCTTAAAAACTATTTACCTTACCTTGCTTGATGTCATTATTTTCAGCACAACCTCACATGTGTGACTGTACATTTATTTTTTCATTTTGACATATTGTACTAACACAATGGGCCTAAAATCACAAAAAAACACAAAATCCGAGTAGGAAAAAGTTAGATTTTTTACTGTGAAAACCACAAAAATGTTTAACAAACCATTTTTATCACTTATAATGCGAATATATATTGTTGTTTGCTAAATTTGTGCATAAATGTTTGAAATTTAAAAAATTATATGTACCGGTAACTATTTACATTTAAATGCAGACAATGCCTCAGGCTCAGGCCTTCCTGAGCTCCTTCCTGCTCAATGAAGAGCTGCACTGCCTGCTCCACATTCAGCATTCTCCTCATTGTTTTGACTCATTAAACAAAAAAATGAACACCACTCCAAACACGCTAAATGTCACAAATCTCTCAACTCTCAAAACTCGCTATCACTATCATTGCCTCCATCACCGTCACTGTCGCTGTCACTCTTCCGCCGCCGTCCCTCCCACAACTTCCCCCTGTTCCTCAGCAGCCAAATCACGTGGTTTGCCATATAATTTTGCACTTGGTTGGTGTGGGGCCTTTTTCCATCAATAGGAAAGGGAGTAGCACAGGCTTTTTTGCTTGCAAACACTTCCTGCTTGCGGACACTTTCGTGAGAGAAGCCTTTGCTGCAACAAACGCGCAGCAAACGTGATGGCAATGTTCAAGAAAAAGCGTGGCGGCCATTATTTATCATAAGTCCGGTTTTACTTGGCCTGTCAACACGATTTAAACATTGGTATATAGTTTGAAGGCCGCACCAACACATAAGTCGGAACTGAGACTCACGGAGGCTGCGTCTTGCTGCTATGTGATCTTAAACAGGTAGTGTGTAATATATCAAGTATTTAGCGCCATCTAGCTGTGAGGTTCTACATTGCAACACTCCTTTGCTTTGCCCCTCCCCTTCTGAAGACGTTGGAGATGTTCCGGAAGCTACAGTGGCCCTGACGGACAAGAAGCTCCATCTTTCCCAAGAGCGTAGAGTATTTCTACTGATTCAAGTAATGAGGTAAAGATGTAGTTAGTTATTAAGGCTATAAAACTAGAAGTTATAACTAAAAAAATTTGCTGGTCAAGTTGCCTTTTTTTTTCTCTCGTTTCGCTTTTTTGGTGGCGAGGATTCCTTCTCCTGTGGTGTGGCATAAGTGTGGTCTTCCATTTATAAAACAAAAATCGCAAGTCGAGTCCAGTCTAGACCCCACCTTCATGACGTTAGGACTTTGCCCTAATTGGCTTTTATCTACGCCGACGTATGACGTGTGTTTCGATGAACTTCCATATCCATAAGTGCCTCTTTTCTACTCAAATATCACATACTTTCAGATAAGTAGCAGCCGTGTGGCCACACCTATGGGATAGTCAACATGAATAAACTTACAAAATCCTTCATGTAAGCAACAACCCTGAAAGATCAGAGTCAGAATGCTTTTATTGTCATTGCACAGTGTACAACGAAATTTTAGCAGCATCCAGTTATTCACAAAACATAAACAGGATAAGAAGAACAAGTAAAAAGTACAAGGCATTGGTGCAATGTAAGTATATTAATATGTACAGTGTTACAATTATGTGATGATGATGTAATCAATAAATTGCTCAGTTCTGTGACCTTACACAGGTTCAACTCCAGTGTCATGTGTACTATCCACTCTTATTCGCTCTTTCTGTTCTCGTCACATAGAGAGTGTCCAACTTCATAGCAGCGTTTGCATCTCCGCCCCTGCCAGCAGATCTTGCTGCTGCAGGATGTCAGCTGGAGTTCAACTTGAACGCACCCATTGCTAGCGGAATTCGTAAATCATTTATGAAATAATTTATCAACAGTATCGTTGTAGTCCAAACAAATCCGACATTGCACACCCCTAAACCACGCAGCAGCCATGTTGAAAATCTCAGGTCAGTCTGATCCTGATCTGCAGAGATATTTGAGGCACACACACACTGACACACACACACAGAGACAGAGATTTCTTGCTTTTATAGAGAGATGCATAGTCAGAATAAATCAGTGGGCTTTGACCCAACTTCCAAAAACAGTCTACAACCACTAACCCACCATGCTGCCCAAATCTGATCCATTTAATGCTGGGTTAACCACTGCTTTCTGATAGCAGTTTGCACTTTGTTTTTGAATACATAGATGGATCTGATTAAACTTTCATAATTGCTGAGGGGAAGGGGTCTCTGAAGAGACACATCTTAAGATAAAATAAGGAAAAACTAGAACAAAGTAAACGCGGATACTAACATAGCCTGCAAACACTGGAGGAAAAATATTTGAAAAGGCTGTGTGCATTTACAGTTGCAGTAAAGCCTACCGAGGCAAAAGTAAATTAAGTACGTGAGGAAGTTTTGATTTTTACTATATTCACAACCTTAGGTCTGCATGACAGCAAGCTAATGATTGCAAATCAGCACTAAAACTCAATAGTTTTGTAGGCATTTATTATCTGACAAACTAAAATGTTGGCCTGATGAAGGCGCTAGACAGAATGTCAGGGAATAACCAAAGTTGAGCGCTGAAGACGTACATGTGGTAACATCTATAGCACTGAAATTTGACTACGAACTATACATGTTTTTGTTACTCTTTTGGGTGGTTGGTTGTGTTATTGGAACGTACTGATCAGCTGAGTCAAGATTAACATGCCATCTTGTGATGTGGGTGCTCAGTGGGGTCAAGCCCTGGGCAGGGGGGCATGAGGATCACCTGTGCGCCCTGTTACAAGCAGCCTTTTCTTTCTACTCACGTCACACTGAGACTGGAGGTGTCTAACAAAGGTTATCTCAAGATGCTTTTTTGACCCTTGAGGCCTGTTTGTTTTTTGCTCTTCTTCTTCTTCTTCAAAAAAAAACAAACAATTCAGGCATTGATGGCCAGAGATGTTTTTTGAGTAGATTTTGTCTTATGACAGATCGCACTTTTTTCTCAAGGGTGCAAAGTGGGGGTTATCCGAGAGCCTAGTGGGGTCCAGAAAGCCCAGAGAGCATCATAGGAACAAAGGAAATTGTAGTAATGCAGCATTTTCCGTGTAATTCTACTAAGAGCCTTAACATAGCCCTGGGCTAAACTACAGACATAGTGTTAATAGTTAGAGTGCCCCCTACACTGCAACTTTACAGAAGACAAGACAAATAGTTACAGAGTTTAATATCTGATCATTTTAACTGCCACCAGGAATAACATCTGAAGAGGTTGGCTTCTCCATAGATTTAGACCAATTAACTCTACTAAAAGAGGAACTAATTGTATGGGTGACAGTATCAACACAGTCATTAGAAAAACATCTTCCCTACATCCTCCTCCCTTACCCTGCTGCTCATCATATGACCTAGGAAAGAGGCTTGTGCATATGACAACGCTCCAGAGAATGAGTGTTCCAGCGTTATTATGTGCGCTCTTCCTCCTATGCTGCATGTATAATGCTCCCTTTGTCCCCGAGTGCCAACACACACTCACACACAAACACATGTGTCTCCAGCACAAGTGCGAACACATCCGCACAGACAGGGCACCACTGTATAGGCACTCAATTGACAGAGTAAAATTAACTCCTCTTAGTGTTTTTGGCTGTGGGTTCCTACTGGGACATGTGGGAAAACAGGGGTGTGTAAGTAAAGTCCTTGTTCATCAGATGCAATAAACTGACAGAGGAACCACTTTAGTGAGACTGTGAGGGTTGAGTCATTATAATGACATGGTTAACAATATGAATGTTACAAACCACGCAAACGTTATAGGAACCTGTACAGTGTATCATGACAACAGCTGCTGATAAACATAATGGCTGTGTAACTGCAAGACTCTACATGCTGGAAGCTCTTTGAGACTGAGACACAGTACTGATTTAAACTAGGGCTGGGCAGTATTGCCTTAAATAATATTGCAATATTTTTGGGCTAAAGCACTTCATAAATGCTTGGATTTAGTGACAAAATCAAACATCATTATATTTTAGACCAAATATCTGATACTCTTGTGGCCTAACACACAGTGGATTAACCAATCAGCATCTCGTGAAGAACCAGCGACAGCTTTGAGCATGGTTTAGGTGAGATGAAGACTTGGAGAAGTGACTCTTTGTTTGAAATCAGCAATGGAGGCTCCTCGGGAGTTTAGGGTAGCTGTTTTAGTTATATCAGACCTGGGGATTCATTTATAAAACTCTGCGGAGAAGCCACATGAAATCTTTACAACGTACAAAAGAAGAAATGTATGCATTTTTTAGAAAAAAATAAGCCCAGAGAGATAACTGGGATTGGCTCCAGTAGCCCCGCGACCCCTTGAAAAAAAGGGATAAAGCAGTTGCATCCCCGCAACCCTCACGGATAAGCGGTTGGTAATGAGATGAGAGATGAGATGAGACAAAAAATTAGGTGTTTCTGGGTGAGGAGAAGGTAATAAAACACTTATCAATTCTTTCAATCACGTTGAGGAGGACAACCTGACGACAGTAAAAGGCCACGGATCCATCACTTAGCATCACGCAAAAGTGTCAGCGCAGTATTTAGATATTTACAGCAATCAGACTGACTGCTTCATCAAAGTGATCACGACGAGCAGTGGTCTTGCCCACCCCAAGATATCATTTGAAAGTTTAAATGTAACCGCTATTTATGTATTTATTCAGTTCTGTTGCGGTGAACAATGATTAGGACTCATAATAGGGATATGGAGTGTTATGATTGTATGAGAGCTGTTGATGGTTTTATTTCCAGGCTTTGATGATTAATATAATCCGTATGTGAAGGTGGTGCAGGTGCCTGGTTGATGTTCTGGAGAAGGCAGTGTGTATGGCAGCAACTGCGCTGTCTCCAGTTCATTCTCTGCATCGCACAGTGTGTGCCACAGCACAGTCCCTCTTCACTGCAGCAAGTTAGCCACCAAACAGCCCAGTCCTCTCAGCGTGCTCCAGGGGTTGGGAATGTGATGGTGAGACAGTGCTGATCAAATTCTGATGCACGATTTGAGTTGGCTTCTATCTTTTACAATGGAATGTTTTTTATGAAATAATTATTCTTCACTTCAAGCACAAGTACAAACAACTACTGTTTTGAATGTTTATGCATAGCGTAATAGCATTCCCTAGAGTTTCTACAATGTCTGTTGGTATTTTGTCAAAAGTTCTCTGTGAATATCATGGGAGATCTGCAGTTGATCTTGTAACTTAATTGAACCACAGAAAATGTTTTGGTTCACAAGCTCTTCTTCTGAGAGAGGCAAATTGAATCAAGAATGAGGCTACATGATTGGTTGAAGGGAGTGAGTAATTCCTCAGTGGGTGGTGAGGCTCTTAATTGCAATGGGAAACGGGCTAGCAGTTGGACTGGTGAGGATGCGGGGGCATAAAGGACGACTTTGTACAGGGGCAGAGGGGGAAGAAGTATATCAAACAAAATTGCTTTATGTTCTGAAACACATACATCATCATTAATCTGTACAAGCTGGCTTCTATTTACGTTGAGATATTCCTCACTGGATAAGTGAAAACATTTTCTTTGGGATCACTACAGTCATAGATGTTTATCCTCTGGGCACCAAGAACACCTGTCTCAAATTTCATGGCATTCCCTGTGAAAGTTGAGAAGATATTTCACTAAGAGTCACAAATGTCAACCTCATGTTGATGCAAGAAGTAAAGCCACTTGACTACACAAGTCTGTAAAAAAAATGTCATGGCTATCAATCCAAATTCTCGCACCCAACACCAACTTTGTTATCCCTAGAGCGACGCTGCTAGCATGACAAAAATCTTTCTCATATTTAGGCAATCGTCTTGCTCATATCATAAGACTATGACTCAGCAGTTTACTGTGCAAATGTGGTCTTTTAAACATTTCATGTTAATGATCCATGATGATCAATCAGCTGCAATTAAATGTGAATAGGCTGTGGTCTCTACCAGGTCAGCAGGCTACCTTGAGAGGACAAAAGAACTGTGGGAAGTGCTGTTTTTCCCCAAGAATTTCCTGCCATGCCTTTTCCTCTGCTGTGCTGAGATAAACCAGTGGAGTGAGTGGAGGTAGTCCACTGGGCTTGGAGCTGCAAAAAGCATGACTTGGCTCAAACAAAGTGTTTGTTTGGTGAGATTAATCTGCTTCTTTGATTCATGAATAACTTGTTGCCAAAGTGAGCAGCTTAGTAACGGAGTCCTTGCCATGCTACTTATTGGCCTCCATTGAGCAAGTTGTTGTATTGGTGTGGTATGAAATTTGCTATCAATCTGGTCACACCTGGTCAGCCAGGTGAGAGGGGTAACTTAATTGTTGTCATTTATTTGTATATATGTATGTGCATACATGTATGCATATAAGTCAACAACTTGTACACATGTTCCAAGTTTAAGTATGGATATGCATACGTGTATATTATTTTCAATGGTATGGTAGTAAATCATATGGATATGTTCCACAGACCATAAAGTCACATCGTAAAAGTAAACTATTTCAAAAGTATATAGGTGTAAGCATACATGCTCTTTCTGTCAACATGACTTAATAAAAAAATGTTCACAAAACATTTTTAAAGATGACCTATTGAAACAAACAAAATGAACCCAAACATTTACCTAATATCAGCAATAAAGCATTCAAGCTAGTGTATTCATTTTTCAATCAGATATCAAGCATTATTAAACATGTCCTGTCCTTTATCTAATGCAACAAACCAGTCTGAATAGGACGGCTGGTATAGTGAACAGTTCTGTTCATTAACCCCATCCTGACACGGTCATGACTTCCTACACCCATAAATGCCAAATCCTTAAATGTAATTGTTCATTCAAGGTCCTACACTGACACAGAGGCTGACCTCTCCTAAAAAATGGAATGTAGAGTGAAGAACGAAATCTATGTCATCATCCCAGCATAAGAATTACACTGGTCACACCAACATGAAAGCTGCCAAGTGGCCTCACTGGGTGAAGAGCAATGGGATGCAGTATTTTACACACTGCAGCCAGAGGAACAAGACTAATGTAAGCCCATTACAAACCAATGGATCTTGAAGTTTGGCAAAATGTTGCGACATGACAGAAATGATTAACATAGTGTGACCTGTTGCGCCTGTCATTCAACATTTAACTGAAAAGTAAAATGTCAACAACTTGACAAATACTGAGGAGTGGCAAAAATAACATGTACATACATCATACCGGGTTTCACAATCCCTCCCCAGTCTAGAGCATGTTGGCCACCACTCTTTTTGCTAGGATTAAATGGATAAAGGCTGGAAAAATAAGCCAGATTAAGTGCAAATCCCTGCAGTATTTCAGGTTTATTTAAGATGCTTCACTGAGGGGCTGCTTGCATGAGGAACAGAGAGGTTTAAGGAGAAGGAATTCTGTGGGTTTGAGCTTTACAAGTACAATAACAAAAAATTCCCTGAATAATAGCGTTGCAGTACTATAGCTATTGCAACACTGATATAGTGGCACAAACTGTTTCTATTAAAAAGATAATAAGAACATTATAGATGATAGATTTTAACATAAAATTATTTCAAAAATCTTGATATATATACACCTTTGTTAAGTTTAGGTTTTCATGGTGCAGTTTAAGCTCTAAGATTTCATGTTGTTTGTTTTCGTATAAAGTCTGTTAAGTAGTTCTTGAAAATGCAGTTCCTCTACATAATGTTGATCATGGGCTCAAAAGAACAAACCATGACTTCAGGGTCCTACTGCATGATCATGGTAGAATACATAATACATGTTGCATTCAATCAGCAGTTTTCTTTGTGACTCATTTCTGATTTTTTTTTCCTCTTGACAACAGTTGTAACCAAATGATTCCTGGAACTGTGACTGCGCAGGGAGATAGTCAAATGACTGCAGCAGCAGTCATTCAACATGGTACTTTCAAAACAAAAGCAT
>CAEMYA010000200.1:1105763-1137990 GCA_903131615.1 Diplodus sargus
TAATTTGTGGGCCAAGTTATTTGCTGTCATAAGAGCATCCAACCTTTGGCATGGCAAATCATTTGTAGTTCACTGTTGATGCTTTTTGAGGCAGTCTATTTCTACCTTTAGCAGCTGTTAAGCGACAGTTCTATGAAGGGTCAATGATAAGAAAATTAACTGAAAACCTATAACGATCAATTTGAGAACATGGGGATTTGAAAATTGAATGCAATGTTATTTTTAATATAAAACTGCAACTCATGAATTACATGTATTTAAAATAGTTTAAAGGTCTTATTTAAATAAAACGTGTTATTGCATCAGTTTAATTGATATATTGCACTTAGCACACAATTCTTGAACATTTCACTTGGGATGAGCTTTTCTTTTGTGAACTGTCCCTTTAGACTAACTGACTCAGAAAAGAGTGCATCTTACCAGTCTCCGCTGAGCTTGCAGGGCGCACTAAGCAGGTTGGAGTAAATGTACAACGGCCAGCCATAAGCTGCTGCAGCAAACTGCATGCAGTGAGCCGCTTTCTCCAATTCCGTCTCCAAATCCTCTCCCTTTAAACAGTTAAAGACATACAAGCAGGCAAAAATATTGAAGAATGAGGTTTTCAGACTTGCATGACTTTGATGGTTTTACTGGCTGGTTTTTCCAATATTCCTGACTGCCCCGAGGTTTACTTACGATGGGAGAGGAAGGGCTGTGATCAATTATGACCTCTGGGTCTCTGCTTTGCTCCATTTTATCCTGCTCCTGATGCAGCAGAGCTAAACCGGCTGCTATGTCACTTGGGACCAGGTCTGTGTCCTGAAACACACACACACACACACACACACACACACAGTTTGTTTTAGTTTATGATCTATGATCTTATCACAAACCCACACACTGCCAGACTAAAAGCAAAAGGAAGAGAAGGAGTCCCCTACGGAGAAGAATCCGCTGAAGAGCTGTGCGATGCTGGAGAACGCTGCGCGGTGACTTTCGTCCTGCGGCAGACAGCAGCACAGGAGCCGCAGCCTGCTCTCCCACACTTTGACGGCCAGGGAGCGAGCCGTGGAGAGGAAATGGGTGCCCTCGTTGCTCTGCATATCCGGTACTCCCAGTGGCTCCATGGCAGCAGGCTGAGGACGGGGGTTGCCCAGTGGGTCGAACACAAACACCACGCCTACCGCAGTGAACAGCAGGATGATCCAGCTGTTGTGACACAGAACGAAAAATGCTGGATCAAAAACAGGTATTTGATAAACTACAAAACTGTGGCTTCATAGCCTTAAAAGAGCCTACCTGGCAACCACCGCAGTAATGACAGCACCCACTGTGGCAGGATCGCAGCCTTGACTGTCATCAGACACCCAGACAGCTCCCAAACAGGCCCACACAAGCTCAGGAAGGTACAGGAGAGCTCGCAGGTACACCAGTGCAGGGATAGAGCGCCGGGGGCCGGAGTTGGTAATGGTACCTGACAGGAACGAGAGTAATCAATAACAAAATATAGCTTTGCTTTGCTCTTGTGAGAGGTAAATATTTAATAAGCTGTAATACAGTAGTAGATTATGATGCCACAAAAAAAAATTATACTCAATTGAAGCCCAACACTGAAATGCAAATTTTAAGTAGCCTAAGATTACTATCAACAGGTTGTCTCATTAAATTGCAAAAAACAAAACACTGAACACTTTCGGAAGGCGTGCTTTCCAACCATTCAACATTTTGCTGTTGAGGATGGCAAATGTGGACAATAACATTTTCATGTTGTTTTCATCTTTTTCAATTAGCCGATCAGTTGTTTGGTCTTTTAAACGTCAGGAAATAGAGGAAAATGTTCATCAGTGTTCCTCAAAAGCCCTAGATGACTTCCTCAAATGTCTTGTTACATAACCTAAACATATTCAGTTTACTGTGATCGGAAGAGTAAAGAACCCAGGACACCATCTCATTTAAGAGGCTGAAATCTAAAAATAAATAAAATACTCAAACCGACTAATCAATGGAATCAAAATTGTTGGCGCTCAGAGTCCAACTCTGTGAGCGCGTGTTGTGTAGGTAGCAACCGTCTCGCATTTTGCATACAAACTGTATTTTGACACTTTGGCTGATGTGACCAAAAAGCCACCCACCACTACAAAAGGTTATTCATGATCAGTCACAGACAGTGTATTGCTCGCACTGAATTTTAAGTGGTGTGTGACCTGATAAACCACAGTTGATTTACCTCGGGCACTGACATAGACAATAGCCAGTAGTGACAGGATGATGAGCGCCAGCACGACCAATAGTCCAACCAGATAGCTGTGAAGCACTGCTCTGCCATTACAGACAAACTGACCCCTGTGGTAGGTGTACAGGATCATGGTGCCAATCCACCTGAGGAGAAAATAACAGTATGGACGATGAAAAGAGCAGAGTTAATGAATGTTATTGTGCAGCTGGTTGAGTCCACAGTGAGTAACTGCCATTTATGAAGGTAAAAACATACCAAAGTACACGGACAAATAGTTCGAAGCAGCCGGGGAAAACTAGGTCGTCACTGGCGATCCCCCACCGCCGACCAAACACCACGAGTCCGGGCATTTTGCAAGTTGGCAAGCCCAAATATCTCTCTAGTGGTAATTAATCTTCTCACCACTATAAAGTAGACAGGACTCCCTAGAACAATGGATACTCCAAGCCATGCATGACTTATCTGCCAAAGCAGCTGCTACAGTGGCTGAAAACGAGCTGGACCCGTTGCTGTCACATAATAACGTGCTTCCCCGAGTTGCCTAATTAATTGAGGCTGCCAAATGATTTTGCCAATGTTGGCTAACTACGCGACAACGTCAGGCTGAGTAATAGAGGAAATGTGTATCCATCGACGCGACCTACGTTAGCCAGGAACGCCCAAGTATTATGTATGCCATAGACAGTGTTGAGGTTTGCGATATATCAACACACAGCTTGACACTAGGCAGCGCTGGTACCGCGAACGACAGCCAGTAGAATCATTGCGTGACAGTAAGCTATCGGTACTGACACGAAAGCTAGCTAAAAATACTCTGAACGATTTGAGCTGTTTGTTTTGTTATGCTAGACCGAGCCGTGTCCGCCCGCTAATGGTACACTGTTGCAACAGAGGCTACTGTACAGGAGTTCCGGTATTTCTTTCTTGCACTTATAAAAGCGCCCCTCTTACCAAATGCCACCTTGTTTTGTACACGGCTTTTGTGAACTATACAATTTACTTATTTTTGCTTGGATATATTGATAACTCAATGGCGATATAAACTCGCTATGACGGAAAAGTAATAGTCTCTAAAGTTCGAAATGGCCGCAACTGGGTTCCATGGTGTAATGGTTAGCACTCTGGACTCTGAATCCAGCGATCCGAGTTCAAATCTCGGTGGAACCTGTCTATTTGTTTTTCTTTCAGACCCATAGCCAAAGGTATCATAACGTGGAACACTGCGCGCGCGTGAGTGCAGTTGAGCAGCTAAGCCCAGTGCGCGTGCACACAGCTGACGAGCTGACGTAATAACATCAGCATTACGTCACGTGGCAGTAACAACGTCAGTCCAACATGGCGGCGCACATAGCACGACGTCCTTATTTATTTTGTTGTAGAGCAGTAGTAAATGTTATTTCGTAGCATGTCAAGCTAAGGAGTGTTGAAATAACAGACACATGCCACGCTCTGCATCCGAGAGCTGGTTACCGGACTCGAGGGACAGACAGCTCACAGGTTAGTTGCAGAACACCGAGGGCAGCTGTAATTTAAGACGATTCCCCTCTCGTCCAAAAGGCTTTTTCAGTTCAGTTCAGTTCAGTTCAGGGAGCTGAACAAACCTCTTGGATGAGAGATTAAATGTCTTCAAGAAACTCAAACAAGTCCAGTTGCTTATAATATAGCAATTACAATTACCATGACCTGGATGACTGAGAACATTCATCAACACATTGCAGCCATATTTCATAACATATATGGGTTAAAGCCTTTATTTACTTGCCTATCAATTAAAACATCTTTAAAAAGGGTATAAGGTCCTTCTTTCCAACTGCTGTCAGACTCAACAATAAGCACTGCTCCCAGTACTATACATAATTCATTTCTCCTTTTTTATAAATACCCTTATTTATTTTTATTTGTAAATAACAATTCACTGCCAAACTGGTTGTAATTCATGATAATGTCAATTTTGTGCAATGTTATGTTCATATATATATAGGAGTTTATTCTTTTTCTGACCTTTTAATTATATTGTTTATATTATTGTTATTGTTTTTTAAGATACTACTGTCCTTTGGCTGCTGAGGCGAACAAATTTCCCCGTTTGTGGGACAATAAAGGAATACTGATACTGATTCTGAAAGCAAACCGACAGTATGCACTGTATTTTAACCAAGGTCTTTACTTTAACCTCATTTGGGTAAAGTAAGTCGCACTGAAATACTTGGTAAAAAAAAAAAAGAAGCACCCAGTTTGTTTGCAGATCCCACCTTTCAAATCGCAGCAACACGAAGATGAAAATGACTAGGCTCTGGTCATGACTAGAGTAACAGAGAATGGTGTCCCAAGAAAACCTAAAAAAAAGAAGGAAGGGTCGTTATGTCACCAAATTTCCTTTTGGGGCCCGACTGTGGAGACAGCTGTATTGAAGTAAATATGAGATGCATGGAGAAACACACTTCAACCAAACATAATTTACATCATCTGTCTTCTGGTGACGAAATGCCACCAGAAAATGAAAGACCACACTTATGATATTGTGTTGATTTCAGTACCTCCGACAGCCTGGCCCGAAAGCCAGATTCAGCAGCGACCATTCCCTGTATTATACTAGGATGTGCTTACTTGTCACTTCAAATGACCTCCAGAGGTCATTGTTGTGGCAGTGTGGTCAGAATTGTCAGTAGAGTTTCTGTGACATCCCCAAGCAAAGCAATACATTCTTAAAATGGCTGATGATGTCTGATTTATCTGATGTTTTCTCTTTCAGGACACCCAGGTGCACATTCCAGTCGGTAAATATACAAGTTTTTGTTTGCCAAAGCAGAATTGGAAAGTATTTCCATTCCCTTTTTGTATTTTTTAATAATAATATACACTGCTCAAAAAAAAATAAAAATGAAGGGAACACTTAATCGTCACAGTATAACACCAAGGCAGTTAAACTTCTGGGATATCAATGTGCATCAACCCAGCAGCAGGACTGGTGTCTGCTCATTTGCGTGAGGAGGAATCCAGCCCTCAGTGGGTTGATGATTTTGGTTTCCATCGACTGTTATTTTGTTCTCAACAAATTATACAATGTACCTCGGTAAATGTTTTCAACTTGAATAATTCGATCATCAAGATCCGATGCGTGATTAAAGTCTCCCCTTAATTTTTTGACCAACGTATTTCAACCCCTGTTGTCTTCTAGACCGTCTGACGGTGTCTTACAGCAGAAGCAGTGGTCCTGGTGGTCAGCACATCAATAAAGGTGGCCAGAGTTTAACTTTATTATTCCAAAAAATGTTCCTGTGTTTAAAAGAGTATGGATTTTAAAGCGACAAGTGACTTTCGACATCTTGAACAAATAGTTCAATCTGTTTTTTTCATTAACATTATATTCCTTTTCTTGCCATTAATGCCATCTCATTCCATAGTCAGCACAAAAGCAGAGGTCCGTTTCCATGTGCACACAGCAGACTGGATCCCGGAAGTTGTTCGACAGAAGATCTTTGAAAAGGTTTGTTTTCAAATGCTGTGGAATCAGGATAAAAGCCTGAATAGTACACAGTTGTATTACTGCAGTTCTCAACTTTACTATTTTATTGTTTTCTCCTCAAAGACCATTACATTGTCAACAGAAAAGCTGTACATTTCATATTTCAGTGACCTCTGTATACGCTATTTTTTGTCCCTGTCCTCTTGAAACGTAGCCTAACCCACTGCACAATTTTCTTTTTTTTCTTTGTGACACAGAACAAAAACCGCATCAATAAGGCGGGAGAGCTGCTGGTGACCTCGGAGCTGAGCAGGAGTCAGCAGAGAAACCTTTCCGATTGCATCCAGAAGATCTCTGCTATCATAGCTGAGGCCAGTGAGAAGCCACGTGAGCCGACAGCAGAAGACATAGCTCTCAGGGAGGACAGGTAGCTGCAGTAGAGCACGATGCGTTTCTGCCCACCTCGATGATAAATGTGTCTTATGTCTGATGTGAAATGTGTTGTGCAGGTTAGAGAGAAGGAACAAGGAGCGACTCAACCAGAAGAAGATCCATTCAGCGATCAAAAAGAGCAGACGAGTGGATTTTGATTGATTGATTGATTGATTGTTACTTTTCTACCTCCCATGATTGTATTGTCAATAATCATGTATCATTTGTATGTGTAATGTTTCTTATTTTGTCTTTAGTTTTCTTAAGAATAAACTTTTTACGTTTTTACTAAATATACACATGGGCGTAAGATGTTTTAAAGCTGAGCTCACTGTCACCCACTGTCCTACAAAAAATCTGAGGGGTTACAAAGACTTTGGTGGCAACATTTTATACCTGTCTTCCTATCAAACTCTCTAAACTCAACCAGCGCAGTCGCAGTGTGCCAGCAGCAGGTGAGGTTGGGGAAACATGAAAACAGGAACAGGAATATATGCTACGCGCACATAAATATACCGTACAAACCCGCCAACTTCATGTATTTTCATATTTATTCCTCTGCAGTATTTGTATATAAGTAACAAACGCTTGACTCTTATATGGCATTCTGTTTTGTTGGTCATTGTTGCTTTTCATATACACACATATTTTTTTTGACCTATTTGTATTTATATTAGTATTGCAACGTAAAACCTCCTTGTATATGTGCGTACAGACGTGCACATACACATAATACTTTGTAAAGTTGATTCTAATTATAGAATTAAGTATGTGTTAAAGTATGATGGAATCAATGACAGTGGCAAGTCACAGAATACACTGGTATTATAATAATGACAAGTGGAGTAGAGAAGGACTAAATAGTGCAGGATTGAAGCAGTAATTGTAAGTATCGACGTTACTTGTGAAAGGTTGTCATTATAGTGACAAACAAAATGAAAACACATAGCAGAGGATGGTTTCGATCCATCGACCTCTGGGTTATGGGCCCAGCACGCTTCCGCTGCGCCACTCTGCTTTACGGTAGGTACAATGTGCTACATCTGTATATAAAGGGTTAATAGGACTTTTTGACGAAAGTTTGACCTATTTTTGCTACACGAAGCGCACCGCTTGATTAAATTACAACAAATATCAATACTCTCAAGCATACGCCATATTTACAATACTTAATCCTTGCCTTTAGACATCTCTTACCGACAAGATAAATCTATACTTTCTCGAAAGCCGCCAGACCCCTTGCACAAAAATGGAAATGTTCCCACTCAGAACAAGGGATTTGCTATTCTACAGCGGCCCCGATTAGTTCTATTGTTTCAGTTCAGTAACACGTTAAAACACCAAAAACATTCAAAAATCCAAAGCAACACTTCAAGTTTCGCAGTTGTTTAATATTATGCTTGTAACGCATTTGCAAATGCTAACGTTACCCGTATCAACAGTTACGTTCTTTCTCTAAGGTGTGTCCATTTATTTCAGTGACTATTAAATGTAGCTAACGTTAGCTATCCTAGCTATGTTAGCACAATGATAGTGTTGACTGGCTTAATAAAGATTGATATCTAGATGCTTCTTATCAGCAATTCATGTATGACAAGATACAGCTAACTAGTGTTGTTTGCCAAAAAAGCCATAGCTACAGTGTTCAACCGCCAAAAATCTGCTATCCGCAAAAGACGACCACGAAGGGACTCGAACCCTCAATCTTCTGATCCGAAGTCAGACGCCTTATCCATTAGGCCACGCGGTCGGATTGACTTCATAAGAACCGTAAACCGTAGATATCCCTACACTGCCAACGGAATATGGCAATAGTACATCTCTGCTTTTCGTCAGAGACTGATCTGCTTTAACGTTACTTCGAGATTTTGAAATGGCTTTAAATGTGACTAATAGGGTATATATATTCAATGGTTGTTACTTTAGTGGTTTCTTTGAATTGTGTCTTTTATTTCTTGTTTTTCATTAAACACAGTAAATGAGACAACACACGAATCCTTCTTTCAATGCTTTATTAACAAGGTTAAACAGGTCTTAGTTCAATAATGAGATGAACTAATACCAGAGCAGACTAAACTGTAATGCCAATATCTTATCTACTAATAATGCACACATTTAAACTGGTTAATATAAGTAATGAAAATTAAAGTTTTATTCTGACAATTTGTTAGTGACATGACATATAGGCACTGAAAAAGTACACGCACAAAAATGTAAAAGAAAAAGCCAAGAAACATTCACACAGAAATAAATACACAGATACGGTTTCATATTAGCTATTCTAAATATGCAAAAGATGAGGCATCAGACATTTTCAAGTGCAATAGGTAAGACATTACAGTACAAAAACCCCATGAGCCTTAACATAAGATAACAGGCTCTGGATTGGCATTGTTTTGTCTAGGCTACTACATATTCCTCTCTCTTCATGCTAGAACCACTCTAATAGACATGAGCATTGACCTCAGATGCACTCCATACGTCACAATTGCTGCAACAGTAAATTCACCTCGACTTCCTAAAACATCCATCCCACCCTCCTTTTACACTCAATAGCCTCAAACACAAGTGTAGGGTCCCTCTGGTGCGAGCTGTGCCACATGTGAAAGCTTTGCTGAAGAGTCAGATATAAAATTAGCTGTAATAACATTCATTATAACAAAGGTTTATACATAGAAGGTTCCCAGAAAAAAAGGCATAGGTAGGCTATATAATATTGTGTAAAAGGGTGCAATATGTTTGCAGGTTAGTTTTATAGTTTGGTAAGACTGCTAGGTGTTAGACAAAGCCCTGGTTTGAAGCCATACACTGGTTACAGTTTGACTATACAGTGTTTTTCTAGCTGTAATTAAAGAAAAATAGTCTCAATACTTGTATATAAAAAAAAGCTTTGAAGAATATTTTATTCACCATGGTCCATCGTAGTTTTCCTGACCGGAACAATTTCTTTGAAAAGGATCCACATCCCCGTGTGTTTTTAATGTCCATGCCGTCTCCATTCAGTGGCCTTTTTAACAATCCACGTCAGTCGCGAGTTATGCCTCTTTCGTGTCTTTTTGCCATTTGTTAAATAGACAAAATGATTCCCCCAGAAAACAGAAACGCTTGTACTGTATACAGCATGGTGCAAAACCAATTATTAGACATCTCAACATTTTTAAATTCTGTATGATGAGCGTCTATAATGCCCAGAAAACTGTGAAAATAACAATCTGCAGAGATTGTCTTTTGCAAGACAGCAGCTCAGCAGCTCTTCAACTCTTCGGATCATCCCTCCCACACATTCAGATCACAACAAGCACAACTATATAAACTATGTTGTCTATATTGTAGATGCCACACACTACTATGAAATAATAATCCTTCCTATATTTCATTGAACAATCTAATTTTTGCCTTGATTGGCAAATAAGGTAAGACTTCTCATAAGAGAGATGAACTGACTTAACACAGTGCAGGGAGAATATATTTATTCTATGTATGTATATTGAGTTTCCAGTCTGGGCTCCTTTCCTGAAGTTTAACGGTTAGCATCCTATTTTCACTTTAACTCCAAAGGCATCTGAGCACTGAGCAGCATGTAAGTATATTAGTTCCCCATTTCTCAACATTTTGCAGAACAACCATATTTGCTTTCTTGTCAACAGTTAGAAGAAAATGTCAATACCGCACTTGTAATTTTTACGCTAAATGAGAAGCTAACATTAGGAGCAGCCAGTTAGCTTGCTAAGCTAAAGACAGACATGCAAAGCGCTAGCCTGACTCTGCCCAAAGCTAGATAATATGCCACTAAACCTAGCTAATTGTTTGGTTAATTTATCCAAAAAACACAACTCGTCAATGTCAACAGCATCAGGCTAGCAGTTTTCCCGTTTTCAGTCATTAAACTAAGCTAGGCTAACTGGCTGCAGGCTCTGAGAGTAATGCAGATGTGAATCCAGACCAAAGGCTTATTTAAATTTTGAGCAGTGCTAATTTCTTTAGCAATATGGGATGGCGTTTGATAGCACCTGGAGTTTATTCTACAGACAGACAGGACTGTGACCTGAGAGGATCAATCTCACTTTTTTTTTTACTGCAATTATATAAATGTTAGTAGTCCATTATAATAAACCTTACAGCGACATTTCACGTTATTATTAGATTTAGATTTCCACACGTTTTCATCAGAGATGCAAGTTTGTCAATGTGTTTGTGAAGCTTTAACATTTAGTGTATTTGTGAGGCTCATGACAGGCCTATTGCTTTTACTGTGTTTTTGTGGTATATGCCTAATGTAGTAAGGCAGTGAGCCAGTATATGTTTGGGCTTACTAAATAAAAGGATGTGAGGGGGGGTGAACTAGCTCTTAACGAACCACAGTTTATATATATGTGACTGAATTATGCTAATATTTAAAATAGATCACATGCTAATCAGATCCTCCTGTATGCAAGAAGGTTTTGCACTCCGTGTTGACTGCGATTGAGCTTCACTGTACTTGAATTTAGCAGTTTTTGAAATAGCACCCTCTATAAGAATTTTAACACCAAGCGTTCGCAAACACCAGTACGCAACACTAAAATAGCACACATTCATATTCCAGAGCCAATCAGTGCACCATTACTGTTTACTAGGTTTACTAGATTTGCCAGATTTGCCAGACTTGCTAGCCTTAGCAGCTTTGGTAGCTTTGATGTCCATCTTGGTCTTCTGGATACGAGAGAAGATCTCCTTAAAAAGGGCTTTGTACTCTGGAGTGTTCTGTCCCAGCCTCTTATCCACTGCCTCCACCTGCTTGCTGATGCTCTCAATGGCCTCAGGGGTGGAGGGCGACTGGGTGGGCGTAGGAGGAGGCGCCGGAGTTGGCCCCATGGCACAGTCTTTCATGGACGGGTCCCGGGAAACGGGTCTGGAAGTCTGGACGCCGGTGTGGCACAGGCTCTCCTCGTGGCGCCTACACTTCCCTAACAACTCCTCATATTTCTCCAGTAAGGCGTGGTACTGCTCATCCACTTCCCTGAGGATAGACATCCCCCGCTTCCTCACGCTGTTGGCGTGGAGGGCGTAGCTGCCTCTCCTGCGGCCAGACGCGTCACGGGCCACGATGGCGTTAAGCGCTGTGTCGCTGCAGCTTTTCCTCACAGGGCTGGAGTCGGGGAGAGCCTCTCCGCCGACACCTCCTCCGCCTTCAGTTTCTTCCCTCACACCTCCTCCTGTCTCGCCAACTTCCACTTCCAGGAAGGTGTCGGTCTCTGGGGTACTATTGAGGACGGTCTGGGTAAGAGTCACGCCGTCGTCCTCGCTGCTCAGCAGCAAATTCCTAGCCCGACGAAGCTGCTGCAGCTCCTGCAGCTCCACCTCCAGCTCCCGCACCCTCCCCTGGCAGCTCTCAGCATCCTAGGACCAAAGGACAAACAATTTTTTTAATGCGATCTGACCGTTCATTTGATTTTGATCAAAGGCGTAACAACCAGTGAGAGAAGCATCTGTTCGTTTAAAAGCAGCGATGGCAGCTCCTCAAGAGGTTAATGCAGCTGCTGTAGCAGATAGACAGAGCAGATGGCAGAAAGTTCTACTTTGGTAAGACTTTGATTTACCAACGGGCACTGCTGGTGGTAGTTTGTCCCGCTGTTGATCATATATACGGAGATAGACAGATGGTCTGTCCAATCATCTGCCAAGTGTCTGCCCTTTTCCAAACAGATTCTAGGACGGCCTTCCTCGATCTTTCTGAATCCAGAACCACCAGGAGCATCTGACCAAGGGCACTGTTGCGTGTTACACATATATTCCCAAGGCTGAGACATTGTGTTCCATTCTGGACCTT
The DNA here is from genome assembly GCA_903131615.1 of Diplodus sargus. Lineage (NCBI taxonomy): Eukaryota > Metazoa > Chordata > Actinopteri > Spariformes > Sparidae > Diplodus > Diplodus sargus. The sequence goes on from CAEMYA010000200.1 coordinate 1,117,686, forward strand.
ACCTGGACTCGAGTCTGCAGCCTGGAGAACTCGGCAATCAGGAGGTTGCACTCCCTCTCCACGCCCTCTCTACGCCCCCTCTCCGTCCGGACAGCCGCCCTTAGAGCCGACACCGCCTCCCTCAGGTGCTGGTTCTCCTCTTCCATTGGTGGGGGTTTTACATCCACGGAAAAACTCTCCGCCCTGCCCACTACAAACTCATCCTCATACCTGCCGACATGACACACAAATAGTGATGACACAGTATTTCATTGTAAGGATGACTCGTCACCCGCTCTCCTCTTTTACAGACTATGGACAAAGAAAGAAGAACCTGGGTGCTGTGCAAAGCTCCCTGAGGCAGGGGAAGGAGTGGATGGTCTTGCGTCTCTCCCTCTTCTCCCTCCGGACTCGGAGCTGCTCCATAGAGTGAAGCTGCTCCACCTGCCCTGAGAGGGACTCCACCTGGCTCTGCAAAGTGTCAATGGTCCCTGTTAACCTGGTCCAGGAAGAAGGGGTACATGTTAAAGGATTTAAGGAAGAGGACGAAGGGACAGAGAAAAGAAAATCTTCAGCCCCAGTCACCTCTCTATCTTCTGCTGGGAGGCCTTGCTGTCCATCACCAGCGTGTGGTTGGTGCGTTCCAGCTCTCTGGCGGTCCCGTCCAGCTGCTCGTACACTTTGGCATGCTGCTCGTTCATGTCACGAAGGACCTCCAGCTGCTTTGATAGGTACTAATGGACAAACACATAGATGTGCCTGTTGTTACAAACCCCTATTTTATACATATAAAATGCATATACATAGTCATACACAGCAGGACATTCGGATCTTTAACAGCAGCAGTCGAACAGCACGAGCTCTCAGCGGCTGTCCCCAGAATTTGGCTGTACTTTCTTTTTTTTAAATGTTCTATTTGTGATTAAGTTTGTTAATGATTATTAGTTAGAAAAATAAAATTGTGAGTGGGCTTGGAGTAACCCTGACTCTAACATCTTTTTAAGATTATTTTTTGAAGCTTGAGTAATATAATAAACTGACCCAGAGCAACCACTAACTTGAACTTGAGATTTGAGATGAAATCGTCAACTGTACTTCATTAAATATATGAATTCAATGAATGGTGTGGATTAGACAGAAAGCCGCCTCGATTATGACACGTTCTCGACACATCTGGCAGGACTCACTAATACCTCGATCTCTTGCACTTGCTCTTCATTGGTGATATACATCTGCTGCAGGGAGTCCTCGAGCTCTTTGTTCCTCTCCAGCAGAGTCTTTCCCAGCTCAGCCGCCAAGTGGAGGTCTAGGAAATCAGACAGAAATTAAGGAAAGGCGTGAAGAAGTAAGTCACAAGTCCAGAAATAGAGATGGAGACAAACGAACGAGGAAGGGTAAAAGGTAAGTGATGGTAGAATAAAAATAGGAGAGGAAGGGCCGAGGGGGGAAAGTTTGGGGAATTTAATCTCAAAGAAAAAGATGTAATGCAGCCATACAATTTAGATGATCCCACTGTGACAATTAATGGAGCACTTGGTTCTATTTTAGACGAGGTCTGGAACAGAATAATCAGAGGGCCCATCGTGTCGTCACAGTCTGCACTGGACCAGTTCAATTATAAAGAGAGGGGAGCAGGAGGACAGAGACAGCACTCCTCCCTGCAGGTCCTCTCCTCTCCGCTGAGAGTGTCACAGATTGGTGCCGAGATTATTTTGAGAGACACCTCTCCACTGAGATAATATGATATAACAGAAATATGATTGAATTCAAGACGCTGGGATGTAGGAGACTACGGCAGGATAATTCACATGTTTAACAAAAGTGTGATGTGAAATGATATTAAATATCTGCAGGTGGTCACAAAAACATATCATGTTCGACAGCAGCCATCGCTTTACTTTGATTTCACCACGCTCTCCTGTTTGTACTTGTGCTTTCCAGACCTCTGAAGTAAGACGAGTCTCTGCCACCATTCGTTATTCCAACTGCGCTCTGACTCAGTGCTGTGGATGGCCCACAGTGTTGGGTCTGAGTCAGCAAGATGTGGTTTGCGACCTTTCAGAGAGAAAGCAGAGGACTAAACTGAGCAGCCAATAAAGTCATCTCTCATGTACTCCCGGCTCTGTCTTTAATAATTAATAGTTATCACTGGGAGGGATGCCAACTCCTGACCGGCATCACTGCAACATTTAGCTCTCAGCACAGCTGTGCCATGTTGGAATGGAGTAAATAGAGAAATCACACACTCAACCAGAATCGCACATATATTTACTGAGAATGTGCAGGTAGTGTAACGGAGGTAATCAGCCAGATAGTTGTACATCTTAGATTGGAGTCATCTTACATCTACATAGTGAATCATTGTCAGATTTAGTGCCAAAAATACAAAGTTGATTAATTCATTACTTGATCAACAGAATGGATCAAAAAACCGTTTTGATGATCAATTGGTTGTTTTTCTCTGTTTCGTGTCATTGTAAACTGAACATAAAATATTCATCATAATATTTGTAATCAGAATAATCATTATCATCCAACTCTGCTGTTCCCCTCAGCTCTATGGAGAGTTCGAGCATCTTATATAGCTCATTGTTTTGGAACTTGACTGCTTTGGTTCAGTCTCACCAATGTTGTAGTTTCTCAAGTTGCAGGAAGCTGCAAAAAAGCTCTGATAAGTCCAATCTACACTGGCTGCCTGTCCCTAAACAGCAGACAGGAAAGTTAAGGAGATGGTGGAGACCAAAATAGACAATACTGGAATATTAAATTCACCAGGCAACTCAAAGTTAATGCTAATGTTGCTCCATATCTGCTGGATGTTTAAATAAGCTACTGAATAAGTTGGTAACATGTCAGTATTGTGTTTACAACTTGTTATGCCACCCTCTAGTGGCCAAAAACTATAGAATATGGGTCTAAAGCTCCCTAAAGAAATGCAATTATATACTAAATTGGAATGATTATTAGCTGATAACAGACACACTGTATTGTTGGAAGTATCTTTGCTGATAAGTAGCAAGAAATTACAGTAAAAAAAAGCAGTAATTTACAAATATTGCCGCCAAGTCAGAATGTAAAAAAATAGTATAAGCTACAATACTGAAATTAATCTTTTGTATCCAATTTTATCCAATTTCAATATTACGTTTAGCCGTACAAATCCATTGTAAGCTATCCCAAAGTCAGTGCATGTTTTGATATAGTATGATGATGATGACAGAAACATATTGTCTCAAAGTTAGCAGCTGGCTTATAAAGCATTTGTATTTCTTTTTTCCAGAACTGAGTGGTGAAAGATGTGTTTACGCTTGCTGCACTGCTCCCCAAGTGGCCACAACATGAACTAATGCTAGTTTAAAGTTGATATCTTTGAAAAAAATGGTGTCTGTGATTTCATTTCTTTTTTTTCCTTCTTCAATAATAATCCAGAGCTACACAAAAAAGTTATTTGTTTGAAATCGGCTGAGGTTGAATTGCGTAGTAAGCACTGGCAGTGCTAGCAACAATGGCTAAACATGAAAAGAGTGCCTCTTTTTCTTTAACATGAACCAAAATCTAGCGTATCATCATGCACTAACATCGTTCTCTCATGACCCAAAAACAAATTGTAATAGCAGACTATATGGCGAAAGACTCTCTTTAAATCTTTGCCTTCATGGACATATCTGATGCATCGAGATCAAGTTCCAGCGAGAAAAACAGACGACTGAATGGGGCTACTGTTTCAGTGTCCAGATTCAGATGTGGGTTTCTCTTTGGCAGCCACAGTGGGAATGTCAGCTCTCCACAGCCAAAAGCCTCAGTGACAGGAGATTACAGGAGGAGAAGGACGGCCAATCATTACAACTCACTGCGCTAACTTAGCTGGTCAATACTTGCCACAGATCGCAGACCTGAGGCTTGACTCGCACAAGATGAAACCACTGAGGTCGGAACTGCATCGTAATCACATCATTTCTGACAGACGCATTTCCTGCATGCTCCAGAAAACCAGCTGCAACCAGGCGGGAGTGTGTTGGCGTGTCCAAAGAATTTCTGCTGCACTTCTCACACAGTGATTGTTTGAATTCTATAAATGTCTTCCATACATTCAGACAATGAATCTGTGTTTTTTAGCAGCTCATGCACATGTTGACAGGCACATTCAGTCCGTGTTGTATGTGGTGATCTCCTCCACAGCGAGGGTTGTTTCGTAAGGTGAATATCACCCATGAGGTTTACAGGAATGTGGAAAACAAGACTTCTCCTCTTCCTCTGTTCCTGAGCTGCAGACTCGAGTTCTTAACGAAAAAGGTTCAAGACATATTCAGTGGCCCCAGACTCTAAACTGTCTAAGTGGAATGATTCGGCAATACAAACAGTTCCTGCACTGTAATATGAGCACTTAAACAGTTGAGGAGGCCTCTGATCACATGCACTGTAGGTCAAGCCAACAAGCCTTCAGTCTCAGCTGGTAGAGCCACGTATTTTTCTACTGGCCTCGGGCCAGCGGAGGCTCTGGCTAACACACAATAGGCCCAAACAAAGACGCATCCAAATTAGATGTCGGCAGCCCTCCTGTTTTTCAGCTTTGAGAATTACGATGTAAGCAGTAACTGAGTCACAACATCTCTTACATTCCACAGGGGCACTCTGCTCTCCAAGTTCCACATCTGCTAAAATGTCCACGCAAATGAAGAGCTCTTTCTCAAATGACTTCAGGGAGGAGCTCAACTCTTTCCGAAACAAGCTTATCAGCTCTCTTGCCAACAAGACTCATTACAAGACTATATCATGAATCTACAGCCAGTTCTCTCAGTTTCGCCTAATTTTGCTTAGCTTAGCGCAAGGACTAAAAACAAGATGAAACAGTTAGCCTGGTTTTCTCCAAGTGTTACAAAGTCCCCCCCTTCTGGAAGCTCTACGACAACAAGACACCATTACGTAACTGCAGCTGGCCAAAACCAAGTGTGAACCCATTACATTCAGCACTACAGCCATTGCGGTATCGTTTTTTTGGGAGCCAGAAGTGACACCATATTTGGATGAGAGGGTGGAGCTGTTGTTAATAGTGCTTCTATCTGGCTGAAAACCTGAGGACAAACTGATAGCAACTTGTCACTTACAAAGTAGAAGCATCCTTAAGCTTACCCTGCTTAATCATTTATTTTACTGAGCATCATTTACTAAATGAGCATCATGCTGTATTGAAGAAGACTTGAAACTAGTGACTAAAACCATAAACTCATTAGGAATGTGTTTACTGAGGTAATAAAGTAGTAAAGTAAGAAATGCGTTGATTTTCTCATAAGCATATACAATCAGACCTCTTTTTGCAACCACAGAAGTTGCCGCCCCTGCTGGCCATTAGAAAGAATGCAGGTTTAAGACACTTCTGCACTGGCTTAATTTTTCAGACCCAGAGGCTCTGTCCACATATCTAACAGTTAATACATTCAGACAGGGCCAGAGTCAGCATCTGGTTTTCGGAAGGTTGCTGGTTTTGATTCCCCTGGTGTCCTTGGGCAAGACACTGAACCCCAGACTGCTCCTGATGTGCTGGTCAGCACCTTGCATGGCAGCCACCGCCATGAATGTATGCATGAATTACCGTAAGGACAAAAGCGTCTGCTAAATGTAAATTAGAATCCTCTCATTTGAGAGTATATGGCATGTTTTCACTATTTTGGCTTGAAATAATTAAACTAAAAGTAAACTAAATTGAAAGTTTCTCATTATTTTTCTGTTGTCTTATTGAAGAATGTATTGTTTGTTTCAGCTCTACACTATTTGGAGTAAAATATATTAGTAATCTTTGAATTTCCCACGTCTTCATAGGCTGAAACCTTGCAAGGGAGCCTTCTTCTGCCGCTGCAGTTAAGCCCCGACTGCTCCACCTGCCAGTGGCTCCAGCATGACAGCCAGGTACTGTAACGCCATGACAGCAGTGTCTCTTTTTGAAGGACTCCTGGCATCCTGAAATGTCACACCACAACAGATGAGCTCAGGTAGTCAGCACTATGAAGCAGAGCGCTGCTCTGAGAGTTGTGACATCATCTCTGCTCCATCAATTACATATGAAGACACTTTTAATAAGTGCTTGTCCCCTCCGCTGCTGTGTCTCTTTCCTCCTCCTTATTTTGAAGAAAAGAGTACTGAAGGTGTATTTCTATGCTCAGGTCCATTCGTGTGTGACAGGAAAGAAGTCGCCTCATAAATCCATGACGCTGTGATTGCAGGTACGTGCATCCCTCTGTGTGCATGTATGTTTCTGGTCAAGTAAAATCCCTGCATCAGCACCATTTCACTTCTGAAAATGTAGTATTATAATGGCTTGCCAAGACGAGAAGCGATGGAGAAATGCTGAGAGACAGGAAGTGAAGTAAGCGGTGCAGAGAACAAAGAGGACCCTTTGTAAGAACTGCAGTCAGGAGCATGACAGTGATCCCACATTTTTAAAAATATCCTGCTTATTTACTTTGTTTATCCAAGATTTTGACATTCTGTGCATATGATCATGACTTGCACATGATCTGAACATTATATACAAAGTACATCTATTTTGATGCATTCAGTTATCAGAACCATGAATGACTAACATGTACCTTCAGACAGTGAGTCCTCCTGCTGGCTTGTTAATGCAGGATCTAACCTGAACACCACGAGTATGACTGACTGTTGGAAGATCTTTCAATGTGATTTTTCTTTTTATCTTATGGGAATATTTGGCATCGCTTCAACGTATAAGTATAAATCAAGCTTAGGGCTATTAGCAGTTTTATTCTCTGCCAATATTTAGACCCCCTTTTGGTGAGTACATTAGGGCAAGCAATGCATTTCTGCATCTCTGTGCGAAACTACAATTTGAAGATATAAAGTAAAACATTAGAAAGTGGGTAACCTTCAACCTTTCACTCTCATCGGCACATTTTTAAAAAGCTTGTTTTGCTTGAATATTTTGTCATTTCAGACATCATGTCGGGTCAAGATTATGAATAGGTGCACAGAGCCGCCTGAGCCTTTCATAATAACTCGGTTCTTTGTTCTGAAATGGTTATATTTCATACTACAATATTCAAGAATTTGTCACATTATTCCAGGGCTGACTGTGACATCTTGAAGTAGTTGTCCCCCCCGTCCCCCCAACCCAACAATATTCAATGTTCACTTATATAAAACTGATAAAAGTAGCAAATCCTCACATTTTAGAAGCTGCAACCACAAACCTTATGCATTTTTGCCTTAGTAATGACAACTGATGGTCACAATTGTGGACAATTAGGCCTAATTTCCTGTCAAGCTGATCGATTAGTCGACTCATGATTAGACGAAACAGATCCTCGCTTCATAAAGCACAGCCTGGTCACACAGTGTCTGGTGCCATCTCCGGCCGCACAGGCCCTGCTTGGCATGCTTTCAATGCATTGTTGTCAAAGATGGTCGCCTGCTCCTCAGCTACTTTAACATGTTGGAAAGATTGTAGTCAGTAAAGACCACTCAATGACATCTCTGCCGTGTCTTTACATGACAGAGAGCCTTTGTTTTGAGAGGGGGGGGGGAGAGAGGCTAGCTGACCGGCCGGCGCCAGCAGCTGACGGTGGGGATGCTGCGAGCAGGGAGGATGGTGCCTGGTCTTACCCTGCTCCAGGTCCTGCTGGTCGTACCACGGCTCTTCCTCTTCGGTTACGAATTCCTCCATTTTCCCTGAGCTTAGCATGGGTGACCCCCGGGAGAAACCGCAGAAAACGAGCCCCTCTGCGAGAACAAAAGAGCTCCAGCCGGGCAGCAGGTCGCTCCTTCAAGTTGGAGTCCTCAGCCAGGGAGTGTTGTGTGTTGTGGCTCTCTACGTGTTTCCTCCTTCCTTCCTCTCTCATCTGTGCTCCCTCCGTCACTCCCACTTCTCCCTCTCATCCCCCCACCGCCCAGCAGCGGCCCATCCCGGTGCTCAGAGTCAGACCCGCCGCTCCTCGCGCTGCTACAGAGGAGCCTACAGACGTGGCAGAGGTGTTGCAGTGACAGCACTTCCTTTATCAGTGTTATCAGCAGCACGCTCACGGTGCATTTAGGTACCGCTCGTAAGACACAATACTAACGTCTTGTCCCCTTTCGACAAAGTGCGCCCTCTAGATTTGTGCACCCAAAGATGTCATGACATCATTCATATACAGTGGGCCTATTCATCGTAAATGCGCATCTGTTAATATCTAACCCAAATGCTGAAATGCATAGACGAGCTCACGTGCCAATTTCACACAGAAGTGCTACAGCACTTTTAGCTTAGCAGCTATAGAGCAGATTTCTGCTTCAAAAAGGTGCAAATAAAACTCCCAAATCGTTTTGTGGACTACAAAGCGTTACCGGATTTGTCATCAGCATTTAGCCAAGTAGATAATGACGGAATTACCATTATGGGTGAACTCATCTTTTAAGTAATGTAGCATGCTGATAGGGGTGCCTTGGCTGCAAAGACAACCCAGTAGCTTCTTCAGAAACCTAGCTTCTTCCACTATTAACAAAATAAAAGAAGACACAGCCGGATCACATACGACTCACCTGTCTGTTGCAGTGATGCTGGGTTGTAAAGCTGGTGACTTTTTGTGTGTAGTATATGGGCGATGTGCTACTGCTGAAGCAAGTTTCTAAATGTCACTTCAGTTCATTTTAGTCGACATAAGTGTTTTCTCCAAAGGGAGAGTTGTTTGGTAATATCAATACAATATCTCTAAAAGGTCTGTACCATTCTGTGTACAAGATACTTGAAGATAATGTGTTCTGAAAGACTGCTGCTTCTTGAAACTGAAGCAATCACATGAGATTGTTGATCATAGGATGTGATTTAAAAAAAAAAAATTATTTTATTTTAATATGTTGTGTAATTCAGAAAAACTAAGAGATCCTCCTGTTGTGAAGAGCTGGGCTGAGGGAGGAGCTGTACAGGTACATGACACGGGAGGAGCAGGACTTGTGATCAGGTTCAGGTTTGAGTTTTTTACAATTTTTTATCCCTGTTAGTTTATGTCGCCTACCTTAATGTTTGACCTGTTGAAGTTAAGTTAGAGTGAATGTTATTACATCCACATATTTGCTCCCACATTTTATTTTTTATTTTTTCATGCTGGTGGTTTATTGTTAAGTGTCCGTTAATACATGGTACATGTATACATAGGTACATAGTTTTTTGTTGATACAAAATCTCCTTTTGATCAAGACTACAATGAACTTCAGTTCAAGTGGACCACTACTGGTGTCTCATAGTGCCTGTAATACACCCACAGTCTTCACCATTATTCTGGGAAATCTGCCCTTATGGATTATTTTGCACATCCATATTTGTGCTATGTGGAATTGCATCTATGTGGTATTTGGTGTTTTTTGTACCTCCCAATAGATGAAACCACCTTCATTATATCTCTTGTCTTGTCTTTACACGTCAGTCTTGTTTAAAGTTTATATAGGGCTGGGTATCATTAGCATATCATTTGTTTTCAAAAGTAGTGTAAATACAATCTTGAGTTTTCAGTTGATATCAATACTAAACCATTGTTATGATAATTGATTATCAGGTGTTAAATGTAAAGGAGTTAAAATTAGATTTTTTTAAAATTTAAATCAGGAACTGTCTACATAAAAACTGGACTACAAATCTGATCGGACATTTGAGTGGGTGTGTCAGGTAGCATCCACATGAATGCCAAACCCAAGGTTTCCCAGCAGAGCATTGCATTGCAGTGAGAGGATCAATTTTATTCACATCACCTGTCAGTGGTTTCAAAGTGTGTATTCAAGGCAGGTAACAATGACTAGCAACGCATTTTATTGTGAATAAATGCATTAACAACAAGCCCTTCAAACCTCTTGAGGCAAAAACGTACTTTCCTTGTTCTCAACATCTGACTTAGTATAAAAGAACTGGAATTAAAGACTAAAATGAAAAAACACAATAAAGGGAGAGCAGAAAGCAGATAATTGGTATGCTGGTAGGATACTGGTATCTGGCCAAATGGTCAAAATACCCATTGAGTGAATCACTTTTATTATTCAGCTTCCACTGAATTTTGGACATTCAGAAGACATGGCTTTCAGTGTTTTGCAAACCTCCAAGGTTGAGGAGTTTGTGAACAGCATTTATTGAGCGTCAAATTCTCATTATTTACATGGATGGCATAACTGTAACCCCTAAGTTTAATGAAGAGCTAGAAAAGGCCATACAGTCACTTAAAGTGAAACTCTCACCAAAAAGCAGCATAGGCTTTGTTTGTGAATGTATATGACTCAAACCTTTGTGTAAATGCATAATTACAACGAAAGAGGCACTTTTAAGATTTACTGTAGTTTCGTTTTCGGGCAAGCTAATTTTCAATGCAGTGCTGGGGCACTCTCGTGCTAGCATCAAAATCGTTATTTTTAAAACACTAAGAAGGCTCGACACAACATGAAACTGCAATTGAAATTGAAATGAAATTTATTGGAAAGTGTGACCTTGTTTGAAGCGTGGCATGATTCCCTTTGAATTATGAAATGAAAAGCAAAACCACAGCAACCCAAAGCAGGTTAAATAGACTGAAGGGGTGTTTTCTTTTTGCAATGTTAACTTAGGAGTACATCAAATAAAGTATTCCAGCACCTAAAACAATAAAAAAAATAAAAAAAAATAAAAAAAAGATTGCATCTGCAACAGCTTAAGTTTAACATCTGGAACAACCAGAATGCCTCTGTAAAATAAAACCCCGGACGTCTGATATCATTGTCAAAAGAAACAGTTTCCTGAATGAACTGTATTGGCACACATTCGTATTTATAAACGCAGAACTACAAAAAGAAAAGTAATCAATATTGCAGGGATTAAGGGGTGCGGTGCTCTCTGTGTCTGACATCGACAGAGGTCACAAGGTTAAAGCGCTATCATGTCACACGCTGCCTAAAACAAAGCCTGAATGGAGACCTGTCTCAACTGATTATCATTCACAAGACCTTCCCACATCACACAGGGGTCGACGCAAATCACTCCCTCACTCATAAACCACTGACCCCTTCCATCAACGGCGATGACATTCCCACAAAGAGTCGTTCTGTACAGCATCTAGAACGGAGATGAGATGTTAATTCACAGGGTAGGTTGATGTGTGAACACTTTAAGGCTGATAGGATAATGTAAGCTGCTTTGGACAGAAGTGTCCACTAAATGTCAATGTAAATGTCCTGTCATTGCTTTCAGAGGAACTGAAGCCTGTCTAGTCCATAATCCATGCGGTGAGATGCTGGTCCACCTGCATCACTGAGGGAAAGTGTCGAAAGCACAGGAGAAGTAATCCTGACAGTGTGTAAGGTCTGTGAAGCAGGCAGATGATGGCTTCCTCCAGGCCTCACTGAGGTCTTCATAACACGTAACACTAAAGTCACATGCCGATTGGAGGTTGGGTGGAGCTTTGTCGTCACCAAAAGTGATGACGTTATTTATGTTGTCCATTGAATTAGACACAGAACACAATTACTTCAGGGCAGAGATGCCCACAAGTCATTTTTTGCACATCCAAGTCAAGTTTTAAGTCTCTTGAGTGTTCTGTCATCTGCTGCATGCCATCCGGTCTGCTCAGAACACTGCAAAGTTGTATCTAAGGAATTCAAAGCATGCACTTTGTCTTATCATCAATCCTTTGTCTATTAGCATAGAGTATTATAAGTACTTATTAGTTGTTTGGTATATGATTGCTTTAAACAGGTTATTGCAATGCAAAATGAAAAAACACACAATGAAAGCTTTCCTTTAAAATGAATAACTGTGCTTTGCTTTGCAATATGAATACACAGCTACAGTAGCTAAATGCAAAATATTATTGCTGCTAAATTATCTGAAATATACTGCAAGCCCGTAAAATGGTGTGACCATATGATTCCTTGCATGAATATACAACTCATGATGAAACATAATTGAAGTTATTGACGATCTTCAGTCCTTTTCTTACAGAACAGAACATTTCAGTGTTAACAATTGTCTGTGTTGCTTAACAGTAACATCAGCTGACTTTTATTACTGAGAGAAATGTTTGTGTTTTGGAATGAAGCCCATTAAAACCGCACTTTTCTCTAAAACTCCTTAGAATACATATTGAACAACCATATAGCTGCTAAATTTGCCTACAAATGCACCATGTACATAATAAAAGCATCTGTAGTCCACCGAAGCCACGAGGAGCTTCAAAACTCAACACACTGTCAGTTGCTAAAAAACGCGAGACATAAATTCCTGTAGTGCCTGAAGCCATGCAGCTGAACTATTGACGGACTGATGTGTATCAGTAACACATCTCAATACTACCAGCTTGTGGCCAAAGTTTGAAACAGCGTGTTAGGTTGTCGCAGCCTGCTTACAATCTGCTTCACAATTTACTTGCATTTTAAACCACATCACACGCAAACGAAACAAAGAAAACATATAATAACATTAACATTGATTTATGAGCTATCTATCTATCTATCTATCTATCTATCTATCTTGGAAAGTCCATATCCTCTAACGCCTAACCCTAATCCTAATGCAAAGATACACCAGCTAAGACAAATATTTCAAAATTATTCAACAACAAACACAAAAGAACAGCTTCATTCGTCTTTAGTTTCATCATTTTCTTCATGGGACCCTCTCCATAGCACAGGAGACCCCCACCTCAGACTTAGATGGAGGAGGAAACCACAGGGGGAAAATCAGCCTCCACTGGTTTTATCAGTGATGTCTGCTGTACAGCTTCACATGTATACACGGAGAATCGACTCCAAATGCATACATGCATCCTCTTGTGAAATATGGGAGTGAGCTGGCTGGACACCAGATGGACGCACACACACACACACACACACACACACACACACACACACACACACCCCACCCCCCTGCTCCTTTTAGAAGGAGCCTCGTCTCCACGGTGACGGAAGACAAAAAAGGAGGCCTTGGCACAGCTGGTCTTCAACAACTAGAGACAGGGAGGGAGAAGGAAAAAAAAAACAGTGAATGGGTGTTCAGACGCGCAGACAGGACAGAGGGTGAGGGGGAGTGGGAGACAGGCTCAGCAGCAGTGAGCAAGTCGATTTGTGAGGGAGGAGGGAGAGAGAGGGTGAAAGAGGAGGAGGAGGAGGAGAGGGAGGAGGTGCACAAACTACCCCGAGAACTGGAGTTAGCAGTTAAAAAAGTAGGAGAAAGCAGAACACACTGAGGAGGGAGGAACAGTTGCAGTCTGCCGATCTGCTGAAAGGGTCAAATTACCTCCAAACATCCAGAGCTGCTCTCTCGGTCTGAACGGGAGCAGGCTAATTAGATGAGGAGCCTGCAGACCACAAACAAACTTGAGAGAAAACACAAAACGAATGAGAGCAGAGGGGGGAGGGTAAGGACGAGAAGCAGCAGTCTGTGAAACATTTCGTGGGATGGTTTTATGTACAGCCGAGTGTGTTTCTCCTCTCACAGGAGAGTTAACAAGTGGAAACAGCGACCCGGTCAAAGTGAAGTCTCTGACATTCACTGCGGAGGTAAGAGCATGGTTTTGTTATTCATATGTTACATGTCGCTATATATCAGTGTAATCTTTGAACTTGTCTGCATTAAAAGGCTGTTGTAATGTTATGCAAGTAAAAAAAACAAAGTAGGGAATGAAATATTGATGAAGGGTCTCAGTCATCCAGGTCATGTTAATTCTAAGTGCTCTATCATAGGCAGCTGGACTGGTGTTTGAGTTGCTTAGAGACGATTCACCTGTCATTCAAGAGACTTCTTCAGTTCTAACTAACTGGAGGGGAGTTGCAGGCTTTTAGGAAAGTTAAGGGTAAGATACGTAGGTAAATGCAATATAAATAGAATACAATAGAATTACTTTAATGATCCCAGACTGGGAAATTATTTTGTCACAGCAGCAGTTGTTTCTGAAAAAGAAGCTTGTTTCAGTGACACAGATCAGTTTACACTTCCAGGATTCAGTGCAACTATGTTATTGTTTTTTTTATTTTTTTACTACATTAAGGTTTCTGCAGTTTTGGTCTCTATGTTCTGCCAATGATGAAATATGACGTGGGAGTAGGGTGGAGGGAGGACAAAGACAGGGGGAGACTGCAGAGATGAGAGGGTCAGCAGCAGAGGTCAGGCAGTCTTCAGACTAACTCTGGCAGGTGGCTGAGATCTTTCAGCCGGAGAGGCTTCCGAGAAACAACAATGTCCACATCCATGAAAGATGTCTACGATCAGACTGAGTTAAAGAACTACGTACGCGGAGGCACTTCTCTACTACGCAGTGATGCCAGGAAATTAGTATCTTCCTGTTAGAGCTGCGGATTGTTGTTAATCTCTCAGCCAAAACCCTGTTACAGTTTGCCAACCACAAAGAGACAAAAAAACACTTCAATCATTGTGAGACAGCAGTTTTGTGTCTGGTGGCACACATACACTTCCTGAACAAGTAAATAACATCAACAAGTGTGTGATCTAAAATCATTTCTTTCTGTTTAGCTAATAATAGTTTCCTCAGCCTATGTTGCCCACCAGTGTGTTTATCCTACCTGAATTGTGTTGCTTTTTTTCTTCTTGTCACTAATTGTTCTTTACAGAACCTGCCATGTATGTTGTTTGCATTTACTGTAGCCATGTGTTATATAGTGTCTACATTTACTGTCTATTATACATTTATGTTAAAGTTACTCGACTGCACGTGGATGTAAATTGAGAATGGAGTAGCCTAAAGTAAAACCTAGTGTAGTATGGCATGGCATGTACAGTACAGTGCATTACGGTACAGCAAAATATAGCACTGCATAGAATAGAATAAGTATAGTATGAAGAAGTATAGCATAGGAAAGTATAGTATAGAGCAGTATAGAATATTAAAGTATCATATACAGTAGTATAGAATAGTTAAGTATATAGTATTATAGAATATTAAAGTATGGTATACAGTAGTATAGAATAGTAAAGTATAGTACACAGCACAGTATGTAGTATAAAACAGGATGAGCTGGTAGCCAAGCTAAACGCAACGTATTCCCTTCCTTTTTAACTGTTGCCTAGCAACGCAAGCGCCAGGACGTCTGAGGTACGCTAGCCGCTGTCTCTCCCGATATTAGACAAAAGTTAAGGTTAAAATGAGCTATTTCAGCAAATAAGCAGCTGATATTTTCGTTCTGCATTTATGACATTTTTTTGAAGTGTCTCGCCGTGTTATACCTGTTTTGCGTAGGGTGTGCAAGTGGTAGAACTAATTTGACGTTATACCAAGTGAAAGCTGTTTTAGGTAGACACGGCTAACCTTCAGCTAGCTTAAAGAGTACATTTCAGTTATTGATTGACTAGTGACCTTTAGTCAATTAGTGTCTCCTTGCCTTGATTACTGAACACGAACTTTATTATAATGAACCGACGAGTTCGCAGGAAGTTAGTCAGTTACTCCACAGTAGTCAGCAGCTGAGTCCGACCATGATGGAGAAAGACAATCAAAAATCGCATGTTTAGCCTAATGTTTACACTTTGAGTATCGTAGCAATCATTAAAGTGACACCTCAGATTTTGATTATGGTGACGGTCACATGGCTCGGTATGTTTAAGCTGCCTTTGAATCACTTAGTTGCAAATTATTTTATTATTTTGATTAAAAAACGAAATGGTAGATAGATTTAGAGATTTAGATTTAGGGTTCCAGATAAAAACAAAGAAACGTGCAATTCAATATGATCGTTGTGTTATGCTGTTATACCTTAAGAACTATGGATAATGTACATATTCACATTATCCGTAGTTCTTAAGGTATTTAAGGTTTTTTGGCCGTGTTAGATAATACAAATTATATAATAGTATACAGATAATATATATTGAAAACCATCAGCCTGAAAGGCATAACAAGTCGTTACTGCTTTCGTCTTTTGCATGGCAGTATAGTGTAGCATATAGTGCACAGTATCAGTGTGACCCTTGTTCCATTTTATTTGAAGTTGTAAATATAGATCCTGAATGTAATATTAAGTCACAAATGTCCATTCAGAGTGTTTCTGTCATGACTTGTTATCTTCAGTGTGCTGTTGTGTTGCCACTTCACAGCCCTGTGTCCTTTCCCCCCCTGTTCAGCCTGTCTAGTAGCCTGTGGGATCTCACCCACACGCAGCTGCTCCAAGCGATGATGACAGGCCTCAGAGTTGAAATGCCATGCCTGAAATAGTCTGCCTTGTTTATAATTAAACTGAACATGCAGGATGGTGCCTCCTGTGTGTGTGGATACACATTTTGCCCAGGCTGGAGCAGGCACTCACACTGCGTCCATAGTCACACGCAGTATAGATGCATGGTGTGTGTCCACACACACCTACCAGTACAGGAAGTTGATAGGGGGGATAATTTGGGGTGCTGATATATAATGAGTATTCACAAAGCACATAGAGTATTTAGGGATAAATGGTATATATGCTTAGCAGGCCTGCAGTGTAATTGCAGGGTGGAAGTATAAGTAGTGAAGGGTGGAGCTGGAGATGAAAATAACTTCTTCTACTTTCAGAACTTTATTCACTGCATTATATTTTTTGTTTTTTTCAGGTGTAGCTGTGTGAGCTCTGTTTCCCCTCCCAAAAGCAAAGCCCGAGGCATTTTGTCATATCTCCCTGTGGGACTGGCATCTGAGAGTCAGAATGGATGTGAAAGAAGAGGTGCTGGATATTCTGCAGAAGGTGTGGATCAAACTGCAGGGTCTCCCACAAGCCACCCCTCTCGAAGTGGGAGCCTTTTCTGTGCTTGTCCTGTTTGTTGGTAAGTATCTGTTGGTGATAGGGTGGGACACAGACACATTCAGTGATGTTCAAACAACATAAAACTAGAGCACAACTGATATATAAGTTGGCTGTTATTATCGGCCAAAATTGGCCTATCACAGTTCAATCAGTATCTGCGTATATGTTGCCCAACATGTGCCGATTAGTAGCTAAAGGCCCACGTGCACTGAAAATAATAACTTTCAAGTGAAGCATGTCAAATATTGCTCCTGTGGCACAGTGCAGGCATCATATTTGAAAAGCCCACACAGCAGAATCAGAAGCATTTTAGGGGAGAGTTGGTATAGTACACATATTGCTCTATAGTGGCCTCAGTGAGAGCAACAATCCCCTAACTGTCACAGCTGCGTACATGCATGAAATGATGCAGCATATCCAACCCAAAAAGAAAACTCTACCTCTGTCTTTATATCGCTTATATTCAATGCCTCAGCACTGGATAGTCAACCAAGCAAAGTTGTCGGCCTCTAGAAGGGCTGAAGGGAAGCGGACACGGTAGACTAGATGAGTCAGAACCTTTAGCATTGTGCAAGATATGGCAAGAAAGGTTTTCATCAAGTTGCCAATACACTAAGTATTATGGAACTAAGATAGGTTTTCACAATAGCTGAATTACTGATAAGAGTTTCTGCAGCAGTGTGTCCTCAAAGGCTGCAGCAGTCTGCAGCACATCAGCTGTGATAGCTCTCTCTCCCTCTCACTGTCTCTCCTTACGTTTTTGCTTCCTTTTAGCTCACTCCAAACGAGTGCTGCGGCTGCCGAAAAGCAGCTGTGGTCACCGGGTCCTCATTTGATGCTTCAAAATTGAAACATGCCCCAAAATGCTTTTGAAGCATGTTCTGCCATTTAAAACAATCGGCATATAATTTGACGCTTTCAGTGCATTTGGCCCTTAACTTGCATTGCGGGTAATGTGGGAATCAGTCAGAAGAGGCACTATGGGCATGAGTTCTGAGTCTTTTCACCATATGCCAAAATCACAGTCTCTTATATTTGGATTTTTCATTTTTCATTCAGTTAGTTCCGTGCTTTACTTAAATTTTACTTTATATCTGTTCTTTTTATTGGCCACCAAGTATCAATTTAGAAACCTGCATCAATTGATTCTAGCCTCTCGGGGGCAGCTAAACATATTCCTGAGGGAAATGTCTGTCTCATCAGCTGCTAAGCGTGTCACTATGTTCACCAGCTAGTTGCCTGTCATTGAAATGGGGAAAACAGAGTATAGTCGGCTTATCAGAGCTTTGTGGCTGAAACCAACTACCTGCTGTAGCTGGAAGAATGGTGAAAGTGAACCAAAAAAAGTCAAGTTGTGGGCTATAAAACCAAAAGAAATAGCTGAAAGAGGTTAAAACACTTCACAGAGCTGAGGGGAACTGCAGGATCAGGTGTTAGATCGCTTCACTGGTCAGTTAGTTGAACCACTGTTCAGATCAAAGTATAGCTAAATGCAGCTTTAGATATAACTCTCTCCTCAGCATGTGCTAATCCATCTCCCACCCCCCTCCGCCCTGTGTCATCTGTCCGCTCCTCCTCTTTCTCCTTTCAGCCACGTTTCTCTTCATGATTGTGCTGTCCTGCATCCACTGCTGGTGCTGTGGAAAGCCAAAATACCAGGTCTCCAAAGTGCAGCCTCTACAACCTGTCTGAAGCTTAGACAGAGAACAGACTCCACTAGTAAACCAACATCCATCCTTTGTCTTCATGTGATGACCTGAATTCAAAACACATGGTCTTTATTTACAGTTAAGCGCGTATTTTCTTTTTCAGGGTCTTCGAATCTTGGAGGGAATAATAAGAGGGGAATCATCAAGTAAAGGATGGCAGCATATTTCCTTGATATTTCCAGTAATGAGATAAAGACTGGATCCACATCCAGACTGCCATGCCAGTGGAATCCATATAAATCAGCAGAGTGGCACACATCATCAAGATTCATTACACACCATGACAATGAAACACTGTGTGGCAGCCTTTTCCAACAACAAAAACCTCACTGTGGGGGAATATGATTAAAGATACAGTAAGAAAGCTGATTTTGTGTTTGAATGCCACAGTGACTCCATTTTTATCAATGATCGGTTTGTTATCCTGTTGATATTCTTCAGGAATGTGAAAAACAGCATGGAAAATGTACAAACATTCCAACTTGAGTGCAGCGGACTCATATAGGTCCATGTTTTCAGCAGAGACTTGCTGGTGTAAAAAGACAGAGCGCCCTCTGCTGGCTCAGTGTAGACAATTTCTTTCTTTTGTTTTTTTTTTGTGCAGATTGTGCCAATAGAAAATATGAGCTGCTCATTGAAGTTACAAATGTATTCTCTTTGTATTTTAACATAGAGGTGTTTTTTTTGTCTTTTTACAGAGGCAGTGCCATATTTCCTTTGTAGATGTACCTGAAATGTAATAAATGTTCAATATATAAAAATAAAAAAATATGTACAATATTGACATTTTTTATTTTTATTTGCTCGAATTTGAATTGCATGTACTACAAAATTACAACATTTAGTTTCTTCTTAAAATGCTTTTTTTCGAATTACATTTAGATGTTCAAGTTTAAAAAAACAATTTTGATAAAGTGGGCTTCCATTTGCACCAGTGAAACACTGCCCTAATGTTTGCACACCTTATCACCAGATCTCTCCTTTGCCTCCAGCAGTCAATATTTTGAGTAAACATTAACCAGGAGCCGTTGCCTTTCTGTCGCTCCTGCCCACACAGAGCAACTGAGGTGTCACCTGAAATGCAAAATAGGAGTCATGGGAGTTACAGGAAACCTCTTCTGTGGACATACTGAAAGTATACTGAAATGTTTGGGCTGTAGTCAAATAGCTCCAGGGTTGTAAGTGGATCAGAACAGGAGCTGAAACCATTTGTTCTCACACACTCCAACATAACCACACACTGTTGGGAGTCACTGAGCCGTGAGAGGATAATTCGGACATGGCTGTTGTCAGGTGAGTTCCTGAAGAGGAATGTGTTGCGTGACAATGGATTTTAACATCAGCAGATTCATATGCTGTGTACTGATTTAGCTTGTTAGTTTTTTCAAAATGTTTTAGAACTCTTTCATCAGCAGATAATACGATTCCATAGCTCCTTAAAGCTTTGTTTGTGACAACTAAAGGTGTCCACTAACGTGATCTTATCACTTTAATAATACTCCGCCATTTGAGCTTTCATCTGGTCCATCTGTCCATGTGCAGTGTGCCAGAACTGCAAAAACCAACAGGGTCACCGGAGGACTGGGTGGAATGGTTCCTGCATCGGGTGCATCAGGGTCCGTGGGCACTTGGTGGTCTTGTGGTCATAGGACTGTTCATGCTGCTAACTATGTCTCTGATCGTCTTCGCTCTGCTGTATGGATGCTGCTGCAGCCCACAAGAACAGAAGAAAAAGAAGGCTGGGGTGATCTAAGCATGTGTAAAGGGGACTGACTCCTACTTATACTGTAAAAGGAATGTTGACACGATGGAGAATCTGTATACATTAAGCTGCCCATCTTAGGGTCATTTTTCCAATGTAATGGATCATTGCTATCAAAACTTTTGTA
>CAEMYA010000200.1:1140482-1155651 GCA_903131615.1 Diplodus sargus
TTACAGAGATGTGCAAAACACTATATTCTAAAAACAACCATGTAAAGTGTCGGACAGTAATACTATTTAATGCTACTATTCAATGGGCCACATAACCAGTAAGTAACCGTGGAAGCCAGAAAACTTTTGTGGGCGTTTACACTTGGCAAGCAGTTCTCATTGGTTTGAATGGGCACCATCTTTTCATATGGTGTCTAGTTCCTCCATATAAATATATTGGTTTTTATTAGACAATCCAGCCCACTAAATGCCTTCATCTGTCAAGTGCCGTGCCCTATGTACAAATTAAAATGCAGGTTTTCTGTAAAAAAACTTGGAAGTCTCAACTCCAAGCCAAGATGACCCCGATGACATTATCAGGGTTAGTTTTTCAGGCTTAAGAAACCTCCTGAAATAAAATCTTGAAGAAATTTTCTTCACCTGTTTTTTACAGAGTTTTAATGCTCATAACGAGTAAGCTGGCCGTCACCTGTTAGATTGATGGATTGCCCCTTTTAAGTTACTTTTGAACAGTTCAAATAGTTAATTGAAACTTTTTTCTCAAACATGTTGTTTTTGTTGAATGTTCCTTAAATAAAGACTTGGTACTTGAACCAGTGTAAACCATCTAAAGGGTTGAACAGTTTTGCAGTCCTTCACTGGGTCTGTATTGCTGCTTGGTCCCCTTTCCTGGTCTAACCACTTTCTGATCCTTACAGTGTTAACCTCCTGCATTTTTGTTTTTTTAGGAAATGGACGAATCTGACGAGGAGAGGGACGCAGATGATATTGAGGTATTTCAACACCCACCTGGTGTGGGATGGATTGCATTTGAACTTTTAAAGCCCCCCCCCCAAACGTTACGAAGAAGCATGTTCACTAGATGGTGCTGTGGGTTTATGTTTTTCAGAGGATTGCTCCAATAAAAAACCAAGTACTTAATGTAGATGAGATCAGGTCAGTAGCTTGTACTTGTGTATGTATCATAGTCTGATAAGTTATTTTTCTTGAAGTTTTGTCTCTTCAGTATGATAGGTCATGAAGCAGAGATAAAAGTGCTGCCACTGCAAAGATTGAATAATATGATAATTGTAACGCTGTGCGTCATGATGTGAATTCCCACTAATGCACATGTGGAGCATTCTTCCCATGAAGCGCCAACATTTCCAGGGAAGTCTTCGAAACGCTGCTGTTTGTAAGATGATATTCAGTAATCTTTGACTGAAGTTACCCTCAGGGTTTGAATGACATGCGTCATATGTACTGTAGCCGAGAGTAGCAGAAGTCATGTTTAATCTAATCTAAAAGCCCTATGGAAATACAAGTCCATGTACCATTTTAATCGTTGTGGTAAGTGTTTTGGATCAGTTACAGATGTATTAGTTGACAAGACTCTGAAGGAATGTTTATATTGGATCTCACTTCTTCCTCCCACTTCATTGTTATTCCTCACAGTAATCTTATCTATTAGCTTTGAAGCAGTTGCTGGTTGGTGTTCTGATACAGTTAAGGCGAACTGGAGATAAGAAGGTTTCCACATGATACTTTGGGCCTATTTTAGCATTCAACATGAATGTTTTCTTTTTTTCACTGACTCTTATACAAGGTGTTTTATTTATTAGTGGTTGTCAAATCACAACAAAGACTACAGCTAATTGTCATCTGCTTTGCTGTCAACCTTGCGACCAATAGCCACCCAACAACACCCAACTAAATTTCTGTTCCCAGTATAATACAGATGATTTTTGCTTGTGCTTCTGTAAACATCTTCACCTGCCACAAATTTTCTAGAGTGCCAGATTCATTTACTGACGTACATGACAAAAGTGGCAAATCCTTACATTTACAAAGCTGGAACCAGCAAATGGTCATCATTTTTGCTTGCAACATCATGAATCAACTATCAAAATACTCATTTTTTCAGTTATTTGACCAATTAGCACAGATGTGATTGTAATTGTGATTGGCTGAGATATACTGACTGTTCTTAGTGTAAGTCAAGCTCCAAAAATTCCAGATCCTATATTGCCCATAACGTAATTGGACTGCATTTTTTCATTAAATCCTCACTGCATACTTAACGCACACCTTTTAGTCTCCACACCTCCAGTTTGTGAAGAAGACCTAGAAATCTCCATCCATCCCCAGCAGGTTTTGTGTTTTTTACAGTGCAGTGCTGAAAATGTGCATGAAATACCAATGGGAAGATTTGAACAGCTGTGCAATCTGATGCAATCTATTACAGCAGCAGTGCAATTAAATATACCACGATGTAAATAAGCTTTCTGTTTTTATTAAGACTGTTGGAGGGCTTTATTTCACTCTATGGTAACTATAATTTGTTGTGCTGTTAGATTGGACTGAATTACATTTTGTTTTTATTTATAATAATTTGTTTAAAGTCAAAGTAGACAAATAGTGCTAAGAGGATGACCTGTGCATAGAGTGGTTACTCGCTGTGGCTCTGGTGTTTATGAAAGACAGAAGATGGTTAGATGATGATTATGGTATATGCAGAGCCTGAGATGAGAAGAGGTTTGGTGGTACACAAAGATTATTACCTTGATTTTAAGTCTCTTGTTTTGTCATAGTCTGAGCTAAAGCTTTGAAATGGTTCTCTCAAGTCAACAATTTGATGACATTTGGGCATTTTTTTAGTAATGGCTAAATGTTAGCTTTTTGGTTCTACAAATGTGTTGTCACTGCCATCAGCCACGAGCGCAATCAGCGGTTTACAGGGAAGCTAGCTAATCCTCTTAACACCTGTGTTGTTTATATGATTAACACAATGTTTTGGTTTAATTATGAAAGACAGCGTTGGATCTTGATAAAGTCAACTTGAACTAGATAAGACCTAAATGAAAATATTTTTTTCATGAAAATCTTATCATTAAGGCTCAGGAGTACAAGCTTCCTGTGAAGTGTGGCCAGATGAGAAAGAAACTTCAGATGTGGATCAGTGAAATGAAGAGCGTCTTATTGGTTCTGTCTCAAACAGCAGGTGCCAGGGGGCTCTGCTGTGCTTCCATGCCTTTCAGTCCACCCCCTCCTCCTCCTCCGCCTTGTGATTTGGCCAACTTGAGGACAATTCTTTGATGTGCCTGTGCAGTTGCTAGGTGACAGCATGATTCATGTGAATAACAGCACTGTTCCTTTGTACTGAACCTGTGTAATGCCCACAGTCCTGGCACAACAGGCGGCATATTTTAGAAGCTGTACAAGACTCCTCCTCCTGCTGAGCTCCAGCATTCACTGGAAACCACCAAGATTTACTATTGTGGTTACTATTACTTCTTAGAAACTGGTCAACTTCTTTTCTGTGCAGACTGTAGCACTAGCACCTGTTTGATTTGTATTTTTAGGGGACCAGTGGAATGATATGAAATGTATTTTTCTACACATCGTCACTGCCAGTTAACATCACCAGCCCACGTGCAATACACTGCATTTAACTCCATCCAAGCTGGTGCTGTAAGAAATTCCCTACATCTGGGGTTGATGATTAGATTCTCCTGTTGAAAGGAGACCTAAATATCCTATGTGTCTCTCTCTTTCTTTCTTCTCCCCCTCTCCCCCTCTCTCCTCTTTTCTTCTTGTTTTTGCAGATCTCAGAAGCTGAAAAGAAGGACCCCAATGAGCTAGTTGGTGAGTTCACCTACTTTAATGTTCACACATATGTTTGATCAAAAAGGAAAAAGCCTGGCACTCGTCAAACCAAGAATTAATTTATGCCCCTGACAAGCTTGAACTCGATTGTTGTCCAAAAAACTATTCAGAACCGTATTGGTGAGCCAACCTGTTGCACTGGGTAAGATGTACCTTGATTAATATGAACAAGGGCATTGTAGTTGACTTTGCATTAATCCCAGGTACAGCAGATACAGGCCATCTGCAGGGTTTATAAAGTCTCTGCTCAAAAAAGGCCATACAATCTATTAAAGTCAAGAAAAGTGTAGCATTACACACCAATTAACTGTCAAGGTACTGTATTCATGCAACAATGGACTCTCCTGCAGGAGGCCTGATGGTACTGACCTTCAGTCCTTCAGACGAGGAGAAAACACTTCTGCTCGCTACAACAGCTGGGAAGTATCAGTTTTGACAAGATCATGAATACATTTAAAAATAGAGCTGGTTACATAGTATGTTAGTATTGGGAAAGTTTCACTATCTCTACTCAACTAATTGACAAATGGCTTTATCAATACATCTGGGTAGTCTTTTGGAAGATTCCAGTCATAGGCAATGAGTGCATGGGCAGAGGTAATTTGCAGGTCAATTTGAATGATTTAATGGGCTTAATAAAGTAGATTTTGTTTTATAGAGAGTCTGTCTTAATTACTTTTACTTTTTATTGTTGTTCTTGGGTGTTGGTGCAGTAAATGTATGACTCACTGACTAGACTTAAGTGAGTTATATAGGCCTCTTTGTCCACAGAGTGACTGATGGGTTATAAAGGTTTAAGTCAGGGAGCTGGGAGTGATGACTGACCAGTACAGGTGTGTAAATGTGCATCAGACAGGATGTGAGTGATACAGGTGGGTGCAGATGATTGCTCAGATTATGCAGTGCATCACTCCATAATCATCTGAATGCAAAATAACACTGCAAGTGATAGATTCAATGTGTTAATGTGTTCCAATGGGGCTGTAAAATAATTATAATGGAATGATTAGATAAATTATTTTATTGTTGGTAGGAATGTCTGAATGAATCCAAGTGGGAGATTTTAAATCTTACTTCTTAAACTGAATGAAAACGAAATTAGTAAGCGTACTAAAGTAAGAAGCGTTTCTTTGGACTTCCTCTGACGTGCTCCATGGAAGGGACAGCAGAGTAAACTTGGTGGCTTCTGAGAACATGTTTGCTTCCTCCATCACCCCCACGTCCACTATTTGGTTTGCTGTAGTAACAAAAAGAAGTCAGAAAAGGAAAAGACCTAGAGCACTTTCCAATTTTTCCGAACAGCCGCCATCACCATCAGTGCGCTGTAGTGGCAGAGTGAGTCATAGCTTGGGCCTGGACATTTGACATTACTGCAGTGGAGCTCGGCTTCTCTGTCTTGTCTGTCAGTAAATGTCACAGTGCGTCTGGCAGAAGGCCGCCGTCAGCAGGCTGAAGACGGCTCTTTGTCTGTTCACTGAAGGGACACACATTGTCTGTCAGTCCAAAAAAGACCCTCAGGGCACAGATTGTGACTTTCTGTCTGTTTTTCGGGAGAACAGATGCTAATTTTGATGCAGAATATAATCTTCTCTCTGTCTGTTCATTACTCTCTCCATTTCCTTTGTGACAGTGCTCCTGTTATATTAGAATATCCTCTCACACTCTTCACACATTAATGAATTACAAACAGGGATATTTATTAAACAGGCTTTTATTTATACACACTTCCAGAGTTTGTCCAACATGGCTACAAAATTATCAACTAAATCTCCTGTTGTCGAAAGAGGATTTGCAGGCTTCCACAATACTAACCAGCTGTTGCAATCTGTATTTGCCTTTGACTTGTGTGTTAGTGTGTGCGTCTGAGAGTTAAGTGGAATACCAAGTTCCTGTGAGTCATCTGACTTGCCTTGTCAGGTTTTTTATTGTCAGAGGCTACAGTATTTTGAAATAGGCAGTGTGCAAACTGCATGCTGACAAAAAGTGTGTGTGAGCCTGCATACATGCATGGTAATTTATGGTCTAGCCAACCAAGGCAACGCCCTGCTCATCCCTTCACGTGGTGGGGGAGGTAAACCAGAGTTATATCAGCGATAGAGGGGGAGGTGCGGCTGCTGCTTTGAACTCAACAGAGAAAGTGTCAGGTTGGTGTCCACATGTGTGGATCTGTTGTCCCACATGATCAGCAGACCGAGGTCAACGGCAAAGACGGTGAAGGGAGGGACTTCTGGAAAGAGTGTCAGTATACGACAACATTTCCAACAGTCGACATTTTCAGAATTAAAAAGATATGGGGAAGTCAGATACATATGTGTCAGTGAGAGCTGCATGTAATGATTATTTTACATTTTCATGAATCTGCTGATTATTTCACCATTAATTCTTTAGTCTATGAAACTTGAAAAGGTTGTGATAAATGCTTATTTCAATTTCCCAGAGCCCAGCGTGAACTAGTGTAAGCTCTAGTGCAAGTCAGTCATAATACAAGAGGACATGCACATTACTGATAACCAAAACAAAGTGTTTTCCTGACTGGACTTACCTGAATGTTTGCTATTAAGTCCTTTTTTTCATTATTTCAAATTAAGCTACATTTCTCAGATAATTCAGAAACACAGGCAGCCACACAACTCTTTCCCAAATAAAATGTAATCTAGAATATAAACAAGATTACAAGTTTCTGAAGACATTTGATGACGGCATTCAGTGATTGACTGGTTTCAATACTTGCTGCTACAGCCACATTTCAGTCAAATAACAAAATTGATCAAGAACAAAAGCAGAATTTGTTTATGTAGAATTTTAAAAAATTCTTGATGTCAGATTGGGATTTATTGAAAAATGATTCTGTGAAATGTTGGAAATTGTAAACTCAAGTGAAAGTGGACCAAAACAAAATTTTAATTGCTGATACTCTACAGTGAGTTACGTGACTGTGGAATTTCCCTCTTATGGTTTTAAAGATAAGGTGTTCAGCAAAGCTCAGCGAAAAGACAGAAAATGATCCTCTCCTGTCCAGTCAAGCTCCTACTTGTCGACATGCTGCAGAAAAGCTCCTGCATTTGCACACGCACATGCACATACACATACACAGCATGCAGCACTCGTTCAGAGCGTGATTGATAGCTCTGAGCTGTAAAGACTTTACGTCTGACTGGGATAAAAGTGACACTAAAGGAATGCCTGGCCTGCAGTCAGAGAAAGCACAGAGAAACAAGTCGAGCATGGAGAGCAAAACAAGGGACGGGTCCAGAGGGAGGGGAGAGGAGCCTCCCTTCTCCTTACAAGCCCCAACAACAGCCACTCCCTGCCCGGGATGTGCTCTCCTCATACCACACTGCCCTGTAAAAGCACTGGCACATGCGTAGGACTGTGATGAACAACAGGATGCTCAGGAATTCAACAGCAATGTTTTCTTATCGCACAACAAGCCTTTGTTTCATCAAAGGAGAGCGTTCTCCAGTGCATATCCACATCACATTGTCCTTATAACTTATCCTCTAGGGCTGCAACTGATCATTATTTTCACAATCAAATAGTCTTCAACTTATTTATGATAAATGTGTTAATTGTTGAGTCTATAAAAGGTAAAAATAAATTCAAATGACGTTTTTAAAAAAGTAAAAATGCTGATCCCAATTTCCCAGTATTCATACTGATTTGTGTGTCCAACCAGCAGTGGAAAAACCCAAACAGTCTTCAGTTGCTATTATAAAGAAAAAAAGAAAAGCAGCAAACACTTACATTTACGATGCTGGAACCAGCAAATGTCTGAAGTTTTAGCTTAAAAATAATCAGTTTGCAAAATAGTTAGCAATTAACTTGTTTTCTCTTAAATAAACAGTTTTAGCTCACTAGCTCGACTTTGTTTGCCTAACAAATGTTTCTTAGTTCTTAGTTGATCCCTATTTGGCGTGTGAAGACCTGCAAGACAGAGCGGAGGGCAAACATTCAAAGGCCTCATGTTTACATTTCTGTCTCCTTGCCAGCTCTCTTCTCAGAGAAAGTGAGGAACATGTCACCTGATGAGATAAGGATCCCCCCTGAGCCCCCTGGACGCTGCTCCAGCCAACTACAGGTAGACACACCTCCAACGACATACTGTATGATCAATAAACCACACTTTCATTGCAAAGCTTTCCTTGTTGCACGCTACTTATCTAAACACAATATATGCTGCTGTTGTCTCGTGCGAGCAGCTTTTCACCGCTGAAGCCACAGTTATGTCTGCTAATCAGACCAGAGAAGAAGAGTGTATGGGTATGACTGGAGTGTGTTTTCTATGAGCTTAACAGAAAGTCCTGGCGTCTTGGGTTGTGTGTTGTGGCATGTCTTTAGGCTTGTTTCATTTGCCGGATAAACGTTTTCCAGGTAGTAAAGTCCTCCTGCTAAAAGATGAAGACTTGTCATTGGCTCCTAGAGGAAAATGCTGGTTTTGTAAGCAGACACACAGACGCACACACCCCTCTCTTTGGCATGTTTACAAGGGTTAGAGTCTAGAGTTCGAGATGAGGAGTTAAAGTTTGGAGAACTCAAATGTTTCTCATCCAGAGAGTATTCATCTGGATGCGTTCAAAATAACCTGTTTTCCATGCCAAAAGATTCAGTTGGAAGTTTCCCTCCTTCCCTCTGGGGTTAGAAATAAATTCTGGTGGCTGCATAAATTCTCCCCCTGTAATTAAACCAACACACAGTGTCATCTTCTATCAATTTACCATCACCAGCGCTGCTGTCTTTCTGTATAGCTGCTGTGAATTTTTTTGTATGCAACTGCATAAGGTTTTCTCTCAGAGGAGCTGAGGCAGGTCAGGACACAGGCCTGACTCGGTAAGTGAACAGCTCAGCAGTAATACCCGCTGGGCTGACACTCCCTCACCTATCAGATGAGCAACTAATGATTCACCTTGACTAGAACACACTAGATATCCCTGCCTTGAGGTCATGGAGGAGCAGAAACAGATTCGATCTTAGAAAATGCACTTTGCAAATGTTCCTTACAGGTAAATCATTTCACAAGTCTCTTGGAATGTTTCCAATTTCCAGAGTGTATTTTGCAATCGTGTTCTTTAGATCAGAACATGAGTTCGAGCTCATGCGTTGAACAAGTCTCAAATGTGTCCGTAGACAAACAACAGCACTGGCTGTTTTGTTTCAGAAATGACCCATGTTTTTATTTACCTGACCTCAAGGACCTCAAGTTGCTGTTTGTGACTCTTGTCCAAGAAAATGATGAAGTAGCTTGACATTATAACGGCATAGACCTCCTAGGATGGATGTACAGGTGGGTGGATGGGTCAGCAGGGGACATGGGAGACCTCTGTTCACTTCTTGTTTAACAAAGAATGGTCACAGCTGAAACGGCAGAGGCCAAGATATTCTGACTTTCAGTCTTTACTTTGGCTCAAGGTTAAATGATACAGTATTCTATATTTCCCACAATGCAATGCTTTTATCTTTAAACCCTTCCTGCTTGAAGAACACCTACATCTGCCAAAGTCTGTAAAACAGTCTTTCTGTTATAAATGTATATTCTACATGCTTGAGTTGAGATAACCCTGATGTCATTATCATAATGAGGGTTATGGTGAGGACAGTATCGGGCAGATTTTCTCAGACTTCATTAAGCTGCTTCAGGCCCACAGAACACAATATGCAGCTCTTGTAACAGAGGGAGTCTTTCCATGATAACTAAACTGAACTTGATGTGTAAAGTCAATGAAGTGCCCTTTAATCGGTCAATCAGCTGAACATTGGCAACAGTTTTGATAGCCAGCAAGTCATTTATCAACAGAAATGCCAGTCAAAGGTCTCAGCCAATTAAATGTAAGGATTTACATTTATCATTGTACATTTTTGTTTGTATTGGTAATTAGCCATTTTAAAGAGTTTTAAATATATTTTAGTATTTATGGTCTAAATTATTAATATCAACTTATTGTCAAATTCATAAATTATATATTGATAACCAGTGTGCATTTGTAATAATTTTACTTTCCTTAAAGGTAAACAATACAGGTTTTATAACATGAAATGATAAATAAATTGCGTTTGCCAATTATGGGTGAGTATTGGCAAGAACCTCACGATACGTATCACGATACTTTGGTCACGATACGATACGTATCACGATATTGCAATATAAAGATGAAAACACAAGTACCTGTATCTGTACATCAGATGATATTGATCAGAGGACATATTGAGTCAAAACTATTTCATTCAAAACAGCCTCTCCATTTTATTAATTCCCATAAAATTTCTGGGCAGTGATATTCTCTTTGTCCAGCTCGTTGTTCTTGCTATCTCTCTTAACTTTGAAGCCAAAGTGCTTCCAAATGTCAACTTAAATTGCGGAGGCGTTGTTAACTTGCCATCCATTTTGCAAAGACCTCAGCCACTCTCTCTACTACAGAAATACACCTGCCGCACAGCAGAGTTGGTCTTCGGCGATATATCGATATTTGGAGTTGAAAAATCGATATTGTATTGGGCGGCAAAGTATCGCGATATATTGCCGTATCGATATTTTTGCCCACCCCTATTGCCAATGTTGTGATAGCAGGCTTGTTAGACTTCAGAGATGCACAAAATGCATTAGTAGCTAAACCAGATAGCTTTTGCACCTAAAGTAAACAAAAACCATTCGTATCCGCAGTTCTTAATTCTCATTTTTAATAGTTTTACAAGGGCTGACAAATATTATCATCCAGCCAATAACGGTGTCTGATCAGAAAACACTCCAGGACAAAGGAGTGATAGCTCATCATTTTTAGCAGCATTCCCCTGCCCCCATCTTGTTCCATGTTAGCCCTCATTCAGCACTTTAGGCTACATCTGCCAGCTCCTTGTGGCTCAGTCGAACGTGGTTGTCACATATTTCCCAAAGGTATCAGAGTCTTTATATACAATAGCTCGATTCACGCTGGCCCTTGCTGGAGCTGATCGTGTATAGGTTGTGTTTATTTACTTAGTGTGTCCTGCCAAATACAGAGTGTGGAGGAAGCTGAGTCAAAGCAGAGGTGTTCATCTTACAGTGAGAGCTGACCTGCTGTCCTCCATTGATTTGTTTGTTTTGTAACAGGACAAGATCCACAAGCTGTATGAGAGGAAGCTCCATGGAGATCTTGACATGAACAGCCACATCCAGAGAAAGAAGGAATTTAGAAACCCAAGGTATGCAGCTCAGCCACAGAATGCATCCAAACCAACACACATACGTAGTGTTTCTGACACATGATACCTTTTGGCGTAACATTCATATCATTCTTTTTTCTTTTTCTCAGCATTTATGAGAAGCTCATTCAGTTCTGCAGTATCGATGAACTGGGAACCAACTACCCAAAAGATATGTTTGATCCTCATGGCTGGTCAGAGGACTCTTACTATGAAGCTTTAGGTAAGCTACTTCACTTCTTCGTCAAAGCTCTGTGAGTAAAACCCAGCACTCATGATTGTGTCTGCCTCATCCTTCCAGCCAAAGCCCAGAAAGTAGAGATGGACAAGCTGGAAAAAGCCAAGAAGGAGCGGACGAAGGTGAGTCCAACAACAAAAAAATGAAGTGGATTATACAGCTGTCAGTTTTGTTCTCTGTCTGCATCAGGGGCAAGTCTCCACCAGTTGTTGATCATTTCTACTTCACGTCCTCCATCAGACACGCAGAAATCAACACTGCCAAGTTGAGCTCTCGTAACAGCTCAGGCCCAGCCCCGTGCAGCCTCGCAGCTCAGCCATGCCCATTCGTGTAATGAAAAACACCTTCTTTTCTTTCTTTGCCAGCTATTTCTGCTTTTCCTATTTACCTCTGAAATAATCATTCGGACGGCAGTGGTGTGTCAGCGCGGGGACTGAAAGATCATAGTCGTCTCCTAGAAACCTGCACATGTAGTTAGGAAACAGTGTGATGCACGTTACCGTCATCAACAGCCGCATGATTCCAGTGGACTTAGACACTGGACTTGAATGAACATGTACCTTACAGCTGCTCTATGATTCTCTACTGCGATATTTATTCAGTGGTATACAGCTGTTAACATAACAGGAGTAATATAAGATTCTGGTGTCAGAATGAAACCAGACGAAGGGAATGAGTTACTTTCTTCCCCTCGCTCCACAAATTATGTCGATGTGCCCTTGAGCACCAGACGCCCCAGATCCTCTAGTAGAGCTTCAGGAGGGACCCGCAGCTGTAGATTGTGGTTGTTGACAATCAATGACACATCAAGCAGTCCCAGGAATTAAATGAGTGCTTTGCTGTTCTGTGTGTCTCGTAGATTGAATTTGTCACGGGGACTAAGAAGGGCACCAACCCCTCTAACACAGCTGCCTCCACCACCAGCAGCACTACCACCACCACAGCCACAGGTAAACAGCTTCCAATGCAACAGCTTACAGCTTGAGCGCCATTCAGAAATGCACCTCGCTCCGTTTATGTCAAATTTTACATGCCTGGTTTATGTCTGAATACTCCCCTGAGGCTCCTCCAGTCTGTGGTGGAGGAAGAACTCAGAACCTTAATATTCGTAGTGTAACACCGAAGTGTAAAAGTACTGTTACGAGTAAAAGTCCTGCATTCAAAATCTAAAAGTACATGTACAAAAGTGTTTGCATCAAAATATGCCTAAAGGTCATTTTGATAACATTTTGTATGTAGACAAATACTTTTTGAGAAATAATACATCTATTTTAGAATTTCCATAGAAAACATTATTATGACTATGATATATATATTTTTTTTTTATGTGTTCCCCTAACACGGTTAGTCGGCTAATAGCATAACACAGCTGGAATCACGTGATAGTGTTTCGTCTGTGGTCAAGAGTCTTGTTGGTCGCCAGTTTATGGGGAAAAATATGACTGAGCATACCGCACCGAATAACTGCCCTAGCGATATAAGGCTAACTAGCATTAGCCGTCTTAACCTTAGCTAGCATTAGCGTTAGAATTGTAAGCTAGTGCAACAAATTGGCAAACACTTGGCCGGGCAGATGATTCGAACACCAGCTGTGTTGTGACGTGAGTGGGGGAGATGGTTTGCAATGACACCTTTTAAAACCAGAAGTACTCGGGGCCACAGTAGCTCAGCTGGTCGAGCAGGTGTCCCATGTCTATAGGCCTTGTCCTCCTGCGGCCCCTTGCTGCATGTCATTCCTCTTCTCTCTCGTCACTCTCATTTACTGTCATTTCTCTGAACTGTCTAATCAAATACTTTAAATTATTTTTTTTATTACTTTGAATTTCTTTGCATACTGCTGGGAAGTTTAATCTGTAATTATTTTCATTATTTATTAGTTTATTATTTTGTATTAATAATCTGAATCTGTAAAGTCACTTGTAGGTTAAATTATCAAAGAAATGGAGTGAAGTAACAAGTACAATATTTGCCTCTGAAATGTAGTGAAGAAGTAAAAAGAAAGTGGAAATACTCTAGTATTGATACCTCAAATGTGTACGCAAGTTTAGAGTATTGTAATGAATTTGTCCCTTAACCAGAAAGAAAAGAAAATAATAAATGAATAATAAAAGAGATTCTTCTCACGTCAGATCGGTGCTTTACATATGTCTTCTGAATGCTCACAAAATGAATATCCAGCAGGCGCCGTTTGATACAGGCTATGAAACATGCAGCAGAATTCTATGCTTTATAAAATGCATTAAGACATTGATGAGTACAGCTATTAGGAGGCTCAACCAGGTGGAATAGACTAGTGAGCAATAAAGGCAACTTTATGAGCTCATGGTCATTAATGGAAAAAAAAATGTTTTCAGATCATTCTGTGTAACACTAAAAATGCATGGCTAAAAGGACAACAATAACCGTTTAACTTTAAAAGCTTTATTGCTCTAAAATTCTGTTATTCAGCTCCATCAAGTCTGTGTGGCTTGATCAGATTTATTTACAGTGGTTGAGCAGCACAAGCAAACAAGCCCACAACTGTCATTACATTTCAGTTTAATTGTAGTTAAACTGTGATTTGTGCATGGAAATGCATGACATCATCTTCTTTATAAAGCAGAAAATTACCATTCATTTAGGACCCCCACTGCCTCTGATTAAACGTTGATTGAGAGGACTTCAGGGCCTTTCAGCAAGCGAGAAAAACAGTCATTCAACTGTGAAAATCCATTATTTGGTAACATTATTTATTCATCTGAATAGTACTCAAAATGCTATACCCATAATAATCCTGTCAAGTTTAAATTTAGCCTTTATAAACCGGTTTTAGGACAGAGACCTGTGTAGGAATGGCAAAAAAACATCCACCCTCTCATTCAGAAACGCTCCAAAAAAAAAATATTGTGACAGCCCTAATGCCAAAGTCGAACCTATAAAACAGTAGTCTGTTATCCAGTAGGGAATGTCATGGTGGGAAGACTCTTAATTAGCATCATATTTGCGAGCTAGCAGTCCTCTTCTGTTGGTGCATCGCTTCATGTGTCGCTGCATTTCTGCCTCCAGCTGTTGCATGTCTGTATTATGTCTGTGCACTATACAAACAAAGCTAAAACAAAACGAAAACTCCAAAGGGTGCCTTTTTAATTCTAGTGATGTCAGGCCTCTCACCGGCACAGTGCCCCGCCTGTGCAGCTATATATCACTCACTCCTCCCATATTTTCACTCTCGTCAGCAGAGGCCCAGAAGAGGAAAAGCAAGTGGGACTCTGCAATCCCTGTGACCCTGGCCCAGCCCACCATCATCACTACCACCGCGACCCTACCTGCCGTCGTCTCCGTGACGACCACTGCCAGCGGCACCAAGACCACTGTCATCTCCGCAGTAGGCACCATCCTTAAGAAGGCAAAGCAGTAAATACAGAGCGGGCACAATCATGTTTGTCTGTGAGAGTGAGCGATGGAAACACGACAGACATGAAGCTGGAAGACCTGTGCTGTCCTGTCATTATACATGTAAAAAGATGCAGATAGAGGACAAATGAACTAATGGGGACACAATGTACTTTTTTTCTCTAGAACCAACCTTAAAATGTCCTCTGCTGCACATGGATCATGGACTGATCCAAAGACTTTACTGCCTTTTTTCCCCCCCTCCTGGGATTGAATCTGCACTATCGCATCATAAAGCCAAATTGACGGTTTGGTAGAATACTCATAGATCCTCTGAAAATCTGAATGTGTGATGCTTGCAGATCTCATGCTGATAAAACCTGTCTGTCACTCATTTTTTTTATTTTAAATGTTGGCAACATAAGTTCAAAACAGCTGAGGAAAAGAAGTGTACGGCAATGTCAATAAGAAAAAGGTAGGGATATCGGAAAATGTGTTTATTTTTCTATTCATAGTTCGGGGGCAGTGTGTCCGTGCCTGTAGCAGTTGTGTGATAGCTCGACATGTGCATCAGTTTTTTCAGCTTTTTCCCCCCTTCCTTGGCATATTGACGTCTCCATCGTAAGATTTTTTACACTTGTACATACATATTGATGATAAGGTGAATAAATGGATCAGATGTTGCCTTTTCAAATGGATTATCTGTTTTTGTCATTTCCACAAACCAGCACACTGAGATCA
>CAEMYA010000200.1:1177985-1232793 GCA_903131615.1 Diplodus sargus
TTTTTTTTTTTTTTTTTTTCGATCACTTCCATCTGTCGGGCAAATTCTCCTGCAGGCAACGCCCTCATCCAGGCCGCAACAACATGTGCTTCCAATGCATCCCCAGATCTGCAGTAGAAGTGCTTCACAATCGCAAACCGCAAGGCCTCATTCAATCTGCTGTCGCTCTCTTTTTGCAGCCGTTTTCTGTGCTCTTATTCCCATTTCTCTGGAAGGATAAAGCTCCTCGCCTCCAAAACTATTTAGACTATATACATGATGTTCTTCCATTTATGTGTGTAATAGTTTTTAGGTCACAATGTATAGTGAAATCAGTTCTTTCACCCTTCGCTTCAAATCCATCCATGGCCTGCTTGCTTCTCCCCCCTGTGACCCTGCACACAAGGATGGAAGCATGTGAAGTTGGTGGGGTCCAACCTCGATCTGCGTAAGGTGTCGTGGAAAAAGCGAGTGGACGTCATCCCCAGTCGGCACAGCACAGACACAGAGGCCAGTTCAGACGAGGCTCCCCACCCCAGCTCCACCCAAACACGCGTGCCAGGTGAAGACCTCTCCATCAGACCCACAGATAGACAGACAGGAAGCTACGCATGCCAGCTAATGTGCACGGCCTGCCAGACGCCCTGCAAGCCAACAAAACGT
This sequence comes from Diplodus sargus, assembly GCA_903131615.1. NCBI lineage: Eukaryota > Metazoa > Chordata > Actinopteri > Spariformes > Sparidae > Diplodus > Diplodus sargus. The sequence goes on from CAEMYA010000200.1 coordinate 1,178,628, forward strand.
TTCTCTCTACCTTCGCGTTTTTTTTGGTCCTGTCAGAAAATATCAACGTGTGTCTGATCGTTCAAGTTTTTTCGGGTTTCAGTCCTTGTCCCTCTTGCCCAGAGAGGAGCACCGGCATCAACTGCTCCTCCTCCAGTTGATGATCGGGGGGGGCAGGTTTTTCCAGGTGCCTGTCTCTGTCTGTCCTCTCTCCATCCCACTGGGGAAGTAGCGATCTTGAGGAGGCTTGTCGGCTGTGTGTAAAGGCTGAGTCCCTGTGCAGCTATATGGAAATTGTGGCTTCTTAATGAAATTCAGTCCCGCCTCTGCAGGGCAATTTCACCGACAACGTCTTTCCTTGTAGCTGTTGAATTGTTTTCTCTCGCAGCTGTGTTTGTTTTTATTTTTCAGATGTGCCCTTTTATGTGTGAAGCACCTTATGAGCTGGTTTGTAAAAACTCACTTATTCACATTTTAGCATGCTCCAGATTTTCCACAAGGGGAGCTGTTCAGCCAGCATTGCCCAGTTTGCCACCTGCCAGAGAGAGAGACACAATAACAACTTAAGGGTAGAGTCACACAAACATGACTGCAGGCGAGTGACCGTCACTTGCAGAAGCTGGATGTGAGGCCGATGGACCAAAGTTTGCTGGTTTGTTTTAGCCACATGCAAGTGGTGTTGCTGTTTCTATAACCTCTAAATGTGGAGCCACAGGTCTAACCCTACACTGCAGGGGCTTCCTTTATCGAATGGCTGTGCCTAAATGTGGGTGCTTGACATCAATCAGTGGCCCTGTGTTCTTCCAATCCATGTCAGAAAGCTGGAATGGAAACTGCCAAGTTTCCTTACGATCTGTCTGTTGACAACTCTGGCTCCTGTTTTGGTGTTTTACAGATTACACGATGAACGGGAAGTGGGATCAGAACTTCCTCTTCCCCGGGGGATCAGGGACGCGCAACATGTCAGCGTCGTCCTCTCCAATGTCCACTCTGAGCTCCAACTACAGAGGGGGAGGCGGCTCATTTACCACAGAAACTACCACCACCTACATGACAGGACCGGGTAAGATGGATGCCAGTAATTATATTGATTCATCCAAAGAAAATCAAGGTAGTATTTTTCTTAATCCTTTGTATTTTTGTCTTCTGGCAGGAGGCTCTCGTAGACAGGACATGGTTGGAGGAGTGCACACCTCAGAGGTGATCATGAGGAAGCGCTCAGAGAACAGGGGTTACGCAGATGAAAACATCCGGGACTCTATCGTCATGGGAGACGTGTCGAGCAAGTTCCCAGATCTGAGTAAGCTTTAGACCTCAGCAGTCTTTTTCATTTGTTCCTGAGTAAATGTTAAAGGACGTGGCGTTGTCCTTCTGGTCCGTGACTTTACTTCAGAGTGCAATATTTGAGATGCCTCAGCAGGTAAACTGTGCAGGCGCATGAAGCCAATGGCTTAGCAGGTTATGGGGCTGTTGGCTGCGTTGCTATGCTGACTATCGCTCTTTCTCTGTCCCTCCCTTGTCTCAACTCTACCCCTTTTTTGTTTTATTTTTATTTTTTTTAACTTTTTTTCTACTCAACTCCTTCCCTTGACAACTTTCCCCTCCCATCGTTCTACTTCTGTCACCTTCTTTTATCACCCTCCCTACATCCTTCTCCTTTGCCCCCCCCTTGCTCAATGCGCCATCAGGTGGGTTCGGCTACACTGGGATGCAGAGCAGCTCTCACAGCCAGTTCAGCTACAGCCTGCCTCAGGCTCCGCGGGGCAGGAGCCAGTCTTCAGACATCAATGAAGCCCTGTACAATCTGGACAGGGTGCTCCAAGGTAAGTCTGCGGCATCCAAGCACGAAGGCACCGGATAGGTTTGCTAGGTGTCATGCATGACGCACCCCTCCTCTGTCGTCTTTATTTGTGCCTTATGTTTGTCTCGTACCTTTTCTACCTCACTGACCTCCTCTTTAAAGACCTCACGTGCTCTTTTAAGTGTTTTATCTTCTTTATCTCTATCTTTTTTAACCATTTTTCAAACTATACGGTATGTTTTTAGTTAAGTTTCTTTTTCATATGTGATCAAAGTAATGTCAGCATTAGATGATAAACAGACATTGATGCAGGAATATGAATGAGGTCTCTTGTAATGATTGTTGTTAGCGGCTGCAGCCTTAGCGGTGCGTTCAAGCGCAGCTCTTTGTCTGAGACACGGGCGACGCGAGGTGACGCAACGGCTGGCTTTCGCGGCAGCTGAACCGTCGGTGTTGGTTTGTTGTGTCTGGGCCCCTAACTGCGTCAGTAACGAGTCAAAACGTAGCTGACAGTGGGTTCAAAAGTAACAATGTTAGAAATAGCCAAACTGAAAACTTGTGTTGTGTCTCCGCGAGTTGAATTTCGCACTAAATCAGTAGAAATAAATGGCTGTCTGACAAAATGGGAACAATCAAAACATCGATAAAACAATCTTTAAAAAAAGTGTATCGTTTGAAAAATGGTCGGAAATATTGCAAAGTATTGTATATGCAATACGTATTATTAATAGTTTATTCATTCATATCTATACTTCTTTTCACTCTTAACACTCTGTGTCTTATATGAGATAGACCTAAGATTGTAATAATATCCAACCGTATTTTCAGTCTTGTCTCTCTGTGTCACCCTTCAGATGCTAGACTCTCCCCCGGGGTTCCGGACACCCCCAGCAGACTGGTGTTCTCTGCTCTGGGACCCACTGCACTCAAAGTCAGCTGGCAGGAGCCCCACTGTGAGAAGGACATCATGGGCTACTGCGTTCTCTACCAGCTGCTCAACGGAGGTACTTCACGTCTCCAAGGACCTAAACACTGCATCAGTTGTTGTTTTTGTTTTCATCTTTTCTGTATTAAAGAACATTCTGTTACATCAGGATACAGAGTGTGTTTATCATATCATATCAACAGTTTGGTTTGTTTTGTGATTTGGAGCGGATTGTTTTCTGTAAGAAAAATGTCAAGTGAAATTTGGATTTTGCCATGATAACTTTTTTTATTGCTGGAACTGAACAAACTCTGTTCCTTCCTGTAGGTGAGGTGAAGAGCATTAATGTAACAAACCCGGCGGAGAACTCTGTGATCATTCAGGACCTGCTGCCCAACCATTCCTACCTATTCAAGGTGAAGGCTCAGAGCCAGGAGGGCTGGGGTCCAGAGAGAGAGGGGGTCATCACCATCGAGTCTGCCGTCGACCCCAAGAGCCCCCTCAGCCCCATGCCAGGTACTCAGTCTGTGGATCTTGGTTCACAACATCTTCGTTTGACCTACGGACACGATCGCTGGGTTTAACAGAAATACAGTGTCCCATCTAATGCTTTCGTCTGTCTCGTGTTTCACTGAAGGCTCCCCATTTACTCTGAGCACCCCCAGCGCCCCCGGCCCCCTGGTCTTCACTGCACTTAGTCCTGATTCCCTGCAGCTCAGCTGGGATAAACCTCGTAAACCCAACGGAGACATCCTGGGCTATGTAGTCACCTGTGAACAGTTGCATGGTGGAGGTAAGGCTTTTGTGACAGCTGAAACAAAACAAAAAAAGCATTTGAAATTCATTTAGATATCTGGTTTTGTGCATTTCCCAGAAGCTTGTTAGCCTTCGTTTTGAAAGTATTATGTTTTCTCACCTCTGTTTCTTGCCTTTCCTCCAGGAGACGTGCGTTCCTTCCAGGTGAACGGCGACAGCGCTGAGACCAGTCTGACCGTCCCGAACCTGACCGAGAACGTTCCCTACAAGTTTAAAGTCCAGGCTCGGACCACGCAGGGCTTCGGTCCTGAGAGGGAGGGCATCATCACCATTGAGTCTCAGGATGGAAGTAAGATGAATCCTTCCGACAGAGCTTTCGATGTGAACCAAACTCTGGAATGCTCATAGAATATAGTATATATATATGTTGTTTCCCGGCAGCATGACAGTAACTTTCAAACTTGGGGAGATGGAAGATCACTTTACTAAAACTAGACGGTTTATCCTCTTGGAGCGTGAACGTAAATGCCAATCTTTCTTATATAACATGTACGCAAGATATCGATATTATCTAATATCCTGTTTTGCGTTCCCATCACTTTCTCGTGATTTCTGAAATTCTAGTATCCAGAACTACACTTACGTCTGCATTTCTTTTCTTTCTTGCCCCTCACAGGTGCTTTGTCTCAGTACAACAGCCAGTCACTGGTGAGGAGAGAAGTTTTCCAAATGCCCACCGAGGTCAGCACGCGAACCAACGTCTCCCACACGATGCTGAATGACCCCTATTTCTCAGGTACAAATGTAGCCTCGGCTTCAGTTCTCCTCCTTTCTGTTCTCCCAAAGACATTTATAAAAAGATGTTTACACGTCGATAACAACTGCTCCTTCCCAACAGATGGGATGATGATGACGACCTCGCAGCACACAGAGACCAGTGGCATGATGACCCAAATCACCAAGGAAGTGGTTCAGAGGAGCGTCATGGGAGGAACCACCGTCACAAAGAAGATGTTTTACGAATCTTAAAGATCTTGTGTCGATTAATGATCTACTCGGGGCCAACGTGATAAGGAATCATATGAGTCTCTTATAAAAAAGAGTCGTCCTCAGATAACTCACTCACACACCGTTAGTGTGTTTTTATACGTGTGTGCGCGTGCGTGCGTGAGTGAGTGAGTGAGTGTGTGTGTGTGTGTGAGTGAGATTCCGCTGCCAAAAATCATTTAATATAATATATGGTCAGAGGGGAGGCCGCTCTTTTGTGTCTGTTACAAAACGTGGATACTTTCCTGCATAGATGAGGATCATTTTCACATTGTCGCCTCTAAAGTTTCATTCCAGTTTCTGCCCACTCAGAGTCATTTATTGTGAGACTCCACTCCCCTCTGCGGGCCCAGATCTGGTAGGACACACTGGGGCTTCAAATCAGGCCAGCATGGCGCAGTAATCTGACTGCAGTACAGTAATCCAAAGTCACCTTTTCCCCTTGTCTCCCGTCCTCCTCTTCTCTGACAGAGATACGTGCGTCTCGTGCTTCAGCTTAGACCGACCAAATTTCAACTCTCTCTCCGACTTTGAGAGACTGGCTTGACACTGTTCTGGGTCTTTCTTGATGAATGTCCATCATTTTTCACCCAAGTGGTCTTATCCTGAGTGATTGAGAATGTAGGAGGGGTGTCTTAAGACTTTCATAGATTTGTATTATATTAAAGTGCTTTTTCAAAGCATATTTAATGCTTTTAAGGTTTTTACTTAATGCTGATTTATATTATATTTAATACCAAATGTAGAGAGGTCATTCCATGTCAACTCACCCAGAATTCTGAACTTTTCCCAGTTTCATGTCATGGATTTTCACACACACAAAAAAAAAAATGATGTGAAAACGTTAAATAGGATAATAGGATTTTTGCTAGATTCCATGAATTTAATAGAAGTTGGCATGGAATAACCCAGGGGTACTTCTATAAACACAGGTTGGTGCTTGTGTTGCTCATTTATACACACATTTCCTGCTGACACGCAAGGGGCATGATTTTACAATACAGACAAGTGATCTAAACTCTATTATTATTATATTATGTAACATCTTTTTACATTTCATAAGACGTTTTTAGCTCAAAGACGTGGTATACAGTAAACCGCTTTAAATTGAGACTAAGATTTAGACAATGAGATCTCAGTATTTTGGAAAAAGACAGAAAGATTGTATTTGCTTCAATGCAAGTCCTACTGTATTTTGGCTTCCCAATTTGTTGCCTTTAAAATTTTGAGAGGATATTTTTGTCAGAAAAAAACCTGATGTGGATAAGTTTATGAACTTTTCGCCAAAAACCAACTCAGTTAAGAATTGATGTACTGATCATATTGTTTGAACTATCATTTACTTTTTTGCATGTTGTTTTTGTTATGTCAATTCTGTTGCACTTAATAATAAAGATTTAAAATAAATACATTTGCATTACAGCTGAACTACTTTCTAGATCTGTAAATGTCACCACTGAGGACAAGATGAAGCATTTACAGTTCATTTATTGATGTTTGCAGAAAAAAAGCATCAATATCTCGATATCGCACACAAACAAAAACACAGCTGCAAAACAAGTTCATGCCTGACAAATGTTTGCAGGAAGCTTGAGACACAGAAGCAAACAGAGTGAGAATTAATTCTTCACACGTGTCAGCCCCGTCTGTAATTATCTGCCTCTGTGTGTGTTCACAAGCTCAGCTGCACTGATCCGCTGCTCTGAGGCTCTGAGTAGCTAGTTGCACATCCATTCAGAGCCTTCATGCTTTTTTAACATTTGCAAATGTTGTTCTTGTTTTCACATCCCGAAGTAATCCAAAAAATAACCCAAAAAATACATTTCCATATTGTTGCAAACCCACTTTGAGTGTTTTTATGTTTTAACTTTAAACAAACAAAAAATAGTGTTCCTCTGTGGGCTTTTTTTACACTTCTAAACCCTCTGAAACCTTAATGGACGGAGTGGATAAAACCTTTTCACTCAGCTAAAAACAAAGCTGTCTTTGAGGTTTTGACGCAACAGCCTTAAAATATTCATCTTTACAATACAAATTGTCAAACACCGTATGTCTCCATGAAGGCAGAGTAACACAAATTGAAATGCAGAATGATGGCATTTGTTGCTCCTGATCTTACAGGGCAACCCACAGAAAGAGTCAGACCTTTAGTCTAGAAACAGCACACAAGAGTCAAACTCACTAAACAATGGACAAGAATAAAAGCACAGACTCTCTGGGTTGCTGAGGATCGGGACTGAGGAGTGATTGATGTGTATTAAAGGGACAGTTCACCCCAAAATGAAAAAAAACATATCTGTCCTCTTACCTGTTGTGCTGTTTATCCATCTAGATAGGTAAACACCAATGTAGGTAAAAAGAAAAATAAATTTTTTGGATTTTGGGGTGAACTCCCTCCTCTCCCAAGTTCAGTTCCAGAGGCAGGGCCCGGGACAGAGGCACGGCTGTCTGAGATCTGCAGGCCTGATCACCAGGTCTTTGACCACCTCCACAGTCCCAAACAAGGGGTACAGTTCCTCTGTGAACTTCTCGTTGTAGGTGTACAGGTGGGAGCGCTTCTCCACGTCGTAGAAAGACAGCTGGCCCTGCTCATAGTCCAGGTATACCCCAACTTTCCTGGGAACCACGCTCTGTGACAGCAGGGTGGCGGGAACTGTGAGGGCCTTCAGATCTGAGCCCCTCTCCAGACGGAGGGTCAGGTAGCCCGTGTCTGTGTTGAGTGAGCGGAAGCCTTGCCGCACCGCAGATGCTTTGGCCACACCAAGCCGCCAGTCGCGCTCACCCACCTCCACCTCCCAGTAATGCCGTCCGCAGGTGAAGCCCTCCTGGCCCGCGGCACACCACCAGCCATTGAAGCGCTGATGACTTTGCTGAACTTCACGATGTTCCAGGCCACACCGCATGCGCTTTTCATCACTAGAGATAAGCAGGTCTGGATTGGCTGAGTCTGAGTCCAGAGTCACATCGTCTGTGGAGAAACAGACCAGGAGGGAAAGATGACAAAATCTGTAACAGATTACGACGAGGAACAGAAATGATTTGATTGGATTTGGTGTTCATACCTGCAGCATCACAAATCCAATTCCACACTGTAAAGAAAAAGAAGAAAAAACTCATTAAACCAAAAGTACACTACCTGTAAATAGCACACCCAGAATCAGAACTGAAATCAGTGAAAGTTAAATACATCAACTTTAGGAGTAACCTTCATTCTGTTGCCCCCAAGTGGCCAAAAAGTTTAACACAGGTTTAACCACCAAACTATCAACTAAAATGAACACTGCTTTGAAACCAATTATGCCAAACAACTGGTTATTTCATCTTCTCTCTTGTGAAGATGTGTTGCTTTTATCTGTAGTTTATTTGATACATTAAAACAATGTAAATGATGGTTGGGCTGGACCCTTAAATAAGTCATCAAATTACTGACATGATGGCTCTTCTACCAACACACATTTACTACTGGTGCTGATTTCCATACAGTGTCAGAATTCCATATGATTAAACTGTAATACATTTCAATGACAGTCTACTCACCACTGTGGGGGATGTAGCGGACAGCATCTGAAAGAAGAAAGTGATTACTATGATTACAAGGAGACAATCCAAAGTTTCATTCACTACTCAAATCCTTTCACACAGTGGTGGAATGTAACTAAGTGCATTTACTCAAGCACAGTTACAAATTCAATGTGCTTAAGTATCTCCATTCTATACAATTTTATACCACAACTCCAATATTTGGCATTTGTCTGACAGATTTAGTTACTAGTTACTTTTCAGTTTACAAATTGTCATATTCTCTATCCCCAGCAATCCACATATCGCCGGATGTATTCATTCAAACTCAAGGTTGAAGTGTTTATTTATGTGTTGGAAGTCTCCTACTTCTTAAGCTATAAAAGGACACACACACACACATCCATTTAGAAGGGGTGGGCTCTAATATGTTTAGCTTAGCGATGAAATGGATGTAAATAACGTTTAAAATTAATTTGGGATCTCTGGGATTCCCGAGACTTGGATTACAGCTCCAAGCCATTTTTATGTTTTTTCAATTGCTTTTTTACTTATATATCAGTCCCCATCTACCTAAGCTGTTTAGTAGAATGTTATAACGCTGTTTTGCTGTTAAACTGACTATAAAACTTTACTTGAGTTTCCCTCAGCATGGGAGTGGGTATACAATTAGTGCTTTTTCATTACTGGAACTGTTCCTTTAAGTAAAGGACATGAGTACTTCTTCCAACACTGCTTCTACATGCTACTTTCCCCACCTGCACCATAACTGAATCACTTATCGATCCTGATTAGTTCTAACAGAAAGGACTCATCAACTTTCACTCCAACTAAAGATGTTGATGCAGTCGATAGCACTACTGTATGCAGACATGCTGTTATAATCAATAGCAATTAACACATTATGGATGGCTTGTAATCACCTAAAATGCTGACTAACATCTCTCTCTCTCTCTCTCTCTCTCTCTATATATATATATATATATATGTATATATATATATATATATATATATATATATATATATATATATATATATATATATATGTAAGTCATATTCATGTTTTTCAATGAACTCACCAATCTTCTGGGTCCGCTGCTTTCTCACCAGCCATTGCTTTGTCACGTCCTCCTAAACACACGCATACATAAAGCAACATTGAAGACAAAGCAGGCTGAGGTGGGTTTAACAATGACATAAAGAGATTAGCCTGACGGGGTGTCATGCAGCACACTATACATAATGCTTCACATTGTTTACTCTACCGAGCTGACAACATCATGCTAATTTATCATATTTTCAATCCCTTTAACTCTCTAATCAAATCCAATTAGCTGCTGATTATCTTATCAATCATGATAGATTCGAGGAGAGAAAAAACTTTGATCCTGGAAAGTGACGAAGATTCAACCCAATCTAATCAAGGAAATATAACGACAGACGTTCACACCTTGACAGGGCTATCAGCGTTCAGCACAGCCAGCAAGATGAGCTCCATGGCTGGGAGCAGGTTGGGCAGGCGACCCCTCTTCCACTGGAACTCCAGGTCGTCTAGCATCATGAGCACGGGCTCACCCGGCCAGACGGTGGGCTGCAATAAATGAGTAAGAAACAAAGAACATGGTGTTAACTCATTCTTGTGATCACAGCTCCAGCACAGCTCTGAATATGGTGGGATGATTGTCAAGGGCAGGGTTTATCTTAATCATCTTTATCAGATGCAAGGAGGGAACTGGGTCAGATGCTAATCACTGAACAGCCACCTGGTAGCCATGAAAGAAAAAGCTGGCGCACATTATTCACAACATCCACCATCCTATAGTCACCTGAGGTCTGTTTTTCATGTCCCGTGTCCAGTCCATGATGACTCTCTTGTGGGGCCCCATGTCGCACTCACCCCCTGCCTCCAGCATGCACAGGAGGTGTCCCTTCCAGTCTTTCTTCTCTGGTTTGTCATTCTGGTAGTCAGACAGGATGACCCTTGGCTGAAATAGAAAACAAATAAATCAATGGACAAACACTTAATATGCAACTGTTTTAATAATTGATTCAAGTCATTTTAATGCAAAAATGGAACGTGCTGTTTAATATCAAATTTAACAGAACATCCATCTGGTCTGCTGGTCAGACAAAACAAGACATCTTGGACAATTTTCACTATTTTCTGATATTTTGTACATTGAATGACTAAATATGAAAATGTTCGGCTGATTAATCAATGAATCAAAAGCAAAATTCCAGAAAGCATTGTATTGGGCAGAAACTAGTGATTATTTTCACTGTCTGTTAATCTTTCTTATTTTCTTGATTAATCAATTGTAAAATGTCAGAAAAATTTGAAAAATCCTTCCGAAAGCCCAGATGACATCCCAAAATGTCTTGTTTTGACAACACTGAAGAAGCTGGAATCAGAGCATTTTGACTTATTTTCCACTTAAAACACACTCAAAAACAATGAATCGATTATCAATGCAGATGTCGCTGAATTTCATAGTTGCCAACTAACCGAGCTCTAGCCTGTACCTACCTGCACTCTCTTCTCCAACACAGAAGCCCATTCCACAATAAAATCCCGACACACACTGGCCGGCCAGATGTCCTCACTGGTCCAGATATGGCCGAGAATGCTTGACCTCTAGGGTAAATACACAAAATAGTATTGATGAGATATACAGAGTAAAGCCATGTCTGTCGGTGTGAGAAAGAAAGGATAGGAGGAGGAGAGCTTACTTGGCAAATTTTGTTGAGTTCTCGAGCCAGCTCCATAATAAATAACTGACTCTCCACCAGCGGCTCCTTCTTCTCGTGTTTCACCCGCTTACGAGACTCCTGGAACAAAGGGACAAAAGATAAATAAGGAAAAATATGACCTGATGTACATTTTGGAGCCAGGTGTACAGAATGTATGACCTGCAGCAAACGTGTGCTATCAGAGAAGAACAGAGTCTTAAACCCCTTACCTTGAGTCGAATCTTGAGCTTTTTGGCCGGCTCGATAAGGAACTGCAGGCAGTCCTTCATCATGCTGGCAGCTGTAGAGTGAGAGAGATGCCCTGTGGTACAATAATAAAAAGCTTTAGTGCGCTGGCACTCACTCTGTCAAGAGCAGGAGCTGAAGTGTAGCTGACTGGGCTCACATCAGCCACACACATCGATGAGGGCGCAGAAATCGCTAATTTATGAGAGGTGGCAAAAAGGTATGTCTGTGTGTAAAGCGAGAGAGAGGCACTGCAGAACTTTCATCCACAGTCCACAGAGAGCTCATTATTAAGCACTCTGAGCTATCAGTGGGTGAGGAGGAGGGGAAAAAAAGAACCCACACATTGGGAGAGGAGAGGAAAGACACAGCCCACCTCCTCAACACACCCACACACAGACGAAGTGAGAAACAATGTTGCAAAAAAATATTGCAAACTAACAGGGTTTCCTGGTGCGTGTGGGGCAATGCATCTCCATCATGGCCTTTAAATAGGAAATTAATTCCCAAGGAGATCTGAGGCAGCAGTGCAGAGCCCTTTTTTAAAACACTGCGGAGGGTGCGGGGGAGCGTTGGACCGGTTTGCTGTTGATTCAGCAGCCCGCCCCTGCACGCCGGTTTGATGCGCCGAGGGGATTTGGTGTTCTTTCTGTGATGAAGGGGTGGCAGCTGAGCCAAAAGGATGCTGGCGCTGACTTTCCAAGGGCTGGATCAAAGACATGGTGGTTTTATGTTAGGACTGAATGCTTACCTTTTAACTGAATTCACAACAGACTTTTTTTTTTTTTTGTGGAAAGATGGCACAGGAGGTAATGGTTTTCTAAAATAACTCATTTTGGTCGGTCGTTTGCCAGTGATGATGATCACCTAAAACATTTGCTTGAAAATGAACACTGTGGTGAGCACATGCCACATAAGTCTCTTGTCAACACATGTAGTCCATGTCAACTCTGGGCCATCACACGTGCTGGAAAGGGACAGCACATGCAGAGATGCGCCACTGAGCCTCTTAACTAATTAAGTGGATACATTATTGTTCAATTTGAAGTACATTCAGATAAGAGGAAAAATATGCCATTGCGTGGGCTCGTCTATCATATTTTGGATAGAAATCTTTAAATATTCACTTCTGGATAGACAGTAGGTTTATTGTTTTTGATAGCGAAAACTCTGGGTGTAAGTGGTAGTGGAGCTGGTTGTGTTGGATAAGAACTTGAAAGATTAGAGGAAATCCAGGGATTATCACCCGGTGCCATTGCTGTAGAAACGCAGGTAGTGACTTTCTATATTGGGACACACTGACAGAGCAACCTCTGCCTGCCAGCATCAAAACATAGTGCAACGCACACAACAACCGTCAAATAATAAGAGAAGCATTGTTTTATAATGTCTGAAAGAACGTATATACAAGACTGCATAATTTTGGGGTTGTTTTCTACGGTTTGCCGTCGAAATTGAGCATTTAAAAAAAAAATAATTAAGACACAAATTAATAAATAAAACTACCGTCGTGCGCACGAGGCTAGGTTTTTCAAAATGGATAACAATCACTATCAGGAACACAAATACGGCTATTTCAGGTTACTTAATGACGCCCAAGACCGGCGGCATAGTTCAACCGATTTTTCCCCGTCAAAATTGGCGTTTTATGGAGAAAAATAAAAAAGCCTGACCTTGTTATGGGAGAATTTCCTTAAAGCGGACAACTTTGTGCGGCTCCTCCGTGATGTTTCCGAGTAAACTCGTAGTCGTTCAGCACTCCGCCATCCCTCTGAGACACAGGCTTCATCCGCTCCTCAACTGCGGCAGCAGGCACAGAGCGCGCGCTCTAATCTGCCTCCACCGAGCTGCAGTTCTATAGAGGAGGCGCGCGAGGTCGCTATAGCTTCACTGACCCGAGAGGACCGCAGTGTTCTCCTCCAGGTGCCCTCACCGTTTGTTTAATGTCCGTCTTGTGGTTTATTCGACTGAACTTAACACCGTTACAAGCCAAATGCTAACTTGCTGCCAGTAGTCATTATCTTTCTCGCACTCATGCCTCTTGCTATTTGGCGGTTTTACTTTTGGAAATGGTGTAGCCTTATTAACTACAGGAAAGAATTTTCTGTTTAGTGTATGATCATGTATCGTTTCACATCAACTGTAAAACATTTTTAATTTATTTTTTAAATCACACAAACCATACAACAAATCGTGGGTTGCGTTATAGGCTAAATCTCTGCAGCGTTATGAATTAGCTAACATAGTTAAAGTAGCTAACCCGCTAAACTATGGGTTAGCTACTTTAATAGCACTCGCAAGTTTAGCGTCAATATGGCCTACACTGAGTCCTTGAAGGCAGCACTGCGTGTATTGAAACAGACAAGCAGATTTCACTAGTCAGTAAACACGTCATATCGCATATGTTTATTTAATTTTGAGACACAGAAAGCATCTTCAAGCAACGATAGCTGTCTGATAGACGTCAAAGACCAGTCACAGTTTTTAATCCGCCTCCCCCCCGTCTGCCCGTGCCAGGTGCTGCGGAATGGGAAGGTGTCTCGGTATGTTAGGTAGGCTGCGCGGAAGTGTCATTCCAACGCGTGTCGCTGTGCTTAAATGACAGGAAGCTGCGTGTGTCAATAACGACAGCCTCTGCTCAGAGCTGCACCTCTCAATATGGCACCTAAAGACCCTCTGCTCGGCACTCTCAAAGGTAAGGATCCTGGGAAACGCATAATGCAAACGTGCTTTTATTGGATCATAATTTCAGCCTCAGATGCGGCTCATTTCTTCGTCCTACTTTGCGCTTCTCGCGGCTCACCAAGACAAACGACCGTCTTGGTCGTATGAAAAAACGCATTACCTTTTTTTATTTTTTTTATTTCATCACATAAACAACATCTTCCAGATCGTTAAATTTTCTGCCGTGCTTCTCCGGCAGCAGTGTTGGTTAGTGAAATGTTCGAGTGATCACGAAGTCTAAACGGGGGGCATCTGTCAGGCGGGCTCACAACACACCCAGAGTCAATTGCTTGTTTTTCTCCCGCTGCCCAGTGTGCGTCCTGAATCTGCAGTCAGATGGAGAGATGGTGACGGACGCCAACCCTCATCTCGCCTCCTGCTGTGAACTCCTGGAACTGGTCCTGAGGAAGGGGCTCCAGCGTCAGTATGATATGTTTCACCTGAAAAAAACAAACAAAAAAAACAATGGCATATTTATTAAACTGCAATGTTCTCTATCAATACACTGCAGAGACAACATGCTCATATTGAAAGCTTTTACACCTGGTATCAAAAATGCATGCTTCATATAGTTGTAATTGTTTAAACTGAATTTATTTTATTTTATATTTCTTAAAGGGTGAGTTCACCCCAAATGAAAATGTAGTCATTTTCCGCGCACTCCCATGCCAATGGAAGGTGAAATTGCACAGTCTGCAGAACATTTCTGGAGCTTCACAGAAGAAACATTCATATTTACTTCCTTTTTAAAGGAAGCTTAGCATGCAGTCTTTCTGCATCTCGGACCTTCCAAAAACCTGAACTACACTGAGGAGCTGTATCGACCCATTTGATGTATTTTGGGTTGTTGTGTTTTTTTAATGTTTTGAACAAGTCCCCATCTCCTTCGCTTGTTTGGGAGATTACTGCCAAGCTTTTTTTTTTATGTGAAGCTCTGGAATTGTTTTGTGGACTACAAAACTTCAATCAAGTCAACTCAGACTGACTTTTCATCCTAATGGGGGTGAGAAGTTAATGACTGAATTTTCATTTTTTTAGGGGAACTTGTCCTTTAATACTACATCTGCTGAAGCACTACATGTCAAGTATGTTTTTGTGGTAAAGACTGAGTGTGTGTTTGCTCTACCTCAGAGCCAGTCATCAGTCTGGTACACAGAGACTACTGGCAGAGTTTTGAACAGCTTACTCACCATGATGCCTGTGGCAGGTAATAGCACCCTGCTTGTATGAACTGACAGGAAGTGTAACATTGTTGTAACAGTTCACTTTAATAGAAAGTACTAAGCCTTGTCAACCCCTGTTGTCTCTGGTGATGTGTGTAGATTGTCTGCCCTGTCCCTGGCAGTGGAGCAGACCAGAGTTTGCAGAAAGCTGCTCTCAGCACAGGGCCGAGGCCGCTACCTGCTCAGACTGGCCCTCAGCCGCAAGGCTCTGCCACAGTTCATCTCACACCTGCTGCACACACCCAGAGTCCTGGAGGTCAGACACATCGACCAGATACAGTTTCCAACATGCAGCTATATAGAGTTTTGCTGCCTATATATGTCCTTTCTTGTTAGGTGTTCATTGCTAGAGTTGGTTGAAAGTCTTTCTAATTCACTAAAACAGCTTTGGGAATACTGTTTCTAACCCCCTCCAGTGGTACAGCCCGGCAGTGTCCATTCTCAGGAATGAGGAGTTTGTGGGTGAGACTTTTTACTTGATCTCACTGTTTTCACTAAATGCTGAGCAAAGCTGTCATCACTGCCGTTCAGTGTCCATCATCAACAACGGTGTCCTCCCTCTTCCAGAGCCGTTCATGTCGCTGCTGCTGGTCCTCTCTCACATGGAGTTTAAACTGAACATGGAGGTCAGAGCAGGTCCTTCATTTATACTATGAAAAACTAAAAATGTACTGTTCATCCATTTTCAGTATTTTCAAGCCAGACAGGATTCTCCTTCAAAATATCACCTACTCTACTCTAATGCCAATTATCATGTGGCAAAAGCAGCTATTCTGTCAAATCACTTTGAAATCACCGGACTGTGCTCATACCTCTGGTCTGTTTACACAGAATTGCAGTTTTCTTGATGAGAGCTGGCTCCTACCGGTAAGAAACGTGATTATTATTTAGTAATTCACAGCATCACAACAGTATTATTATGGTTTATGTAGCCAAAGGAGCTTTAAGATCCTTAGATAAATACATAGACAAATCTCCCAAGCAGGACACACTGCTTTGAGGTAATTGAACAGAATGTAGCAGACATGCTGTTCATTATTTGTATGTTTCCAGGTGTGTGAGACATATGAAGTAGTGCCCTGTCGGGAGGTAGGGATGGTGTTGAGGTTTGTATATCCCCTTATTTTTTTCTATTTTTCCATCCAGTATATCTACTCATGAATAGATCTGTACAACCTGTGCCATCATTGGCCTGTCTGTCCCTCAGGTATCTCAGTGGACGCGTCTTCGTCCTCGACCTGACGCCTGGCAGTCAGGCTCACATCGATAAGTTTATCTGCCCTGGTGACATTCTTGATGAGATCAACGGAACATCTCTCAGGAATTCCAAGAATGGACAGGTATCTTCAAACATGCAGTGTTGCGTTGTATGTTGACGCGATAACCAGTGACCGGTCTATTCTTGTGTGTATGAAAGCCAAAACAGTGAGCCAACATGAGCGACGCAGGGACCCTGAAACTGAAGCAGCGAAATAGAATTCAGAATTCTGTGCTTTTTTCCATTTTTCCATTTCTCTGTGAAAATGCATATATTACATGGGCAGGATGTGTAATGCTGCTACTCACTAATCTCATAGGTGTTCTCACTCATGTTGCCTGATTAGACCTATTCTCACACCTGTGTGTGCGTGAAAAAAATCTCCCTGATTCTTATTTAAGTTTTGTCTCATCAGTTCAGTTGAGATGACTTTCAATTGATCCTTTTTATCAATAGGTTTCAGTTTGGTGACATCATATCCACTCCTATCATAGCTGCAACCAGTCTTGACAGAAATAGCTGAAAAAGGCCTGTGCAGATGTGGGCTGGATAAAGATAATTCAACTTGTAAATAAGGCCAGCACGTAATTCTAAGCAGGTGCAAAAATGAGAACATGGAGGAAGTTATTTGAAACTACAAACCAACAGTCCCATTCTCTGTGAAGGCTATGATGGTGTTTGAGCTTTCACAGCAGTAGGACAGTAGTCTTTGTACATGGAGAACCAAGTAAGATTTCCCCATGAGCTGTACAGTGTGCACACATAATGATGATGTTCAGGGACAAATACTGTAGTCCAACCCAAGTCCTGTCTGTATTAACCTATTAATCAAAGCATAAATCACTGGCGAGTTACACCTTTGACAGACCTGATAAACATTTGCATCATTAAAAAACCCAAAGTTGCTGTACAGAGAGTTACAATACATTTATTTCTATTTTCAAAGGCAGGTGTGGTTTTGTCTCGGCTGAAGGGCTGCCCACTGACCATCAGTGTTCTGCGATGGAGGGCTCAGGATGGAACAGTGTATCGGCCTCTCATCAAAAGCCTGCGGGCCCTGAGGATGGAGAACCCCACCCTGCAACTCGGTCCTGCTCCCTCCCAGCAGTCAGCTACCAAGGACCGGAGAAGCTCTCTGTCACAGTGTCTCAAAGAGGGAAGGCAAGTTGGTAACTAATCCGTAATTATGATTTGAGGATCACTGTGTTGTATCAGTTGTATTCTTGTCATTAAGACACTGGCTCACCTCTTCTCTACAGAATTGTTTACATAGTGCAGTTCTTGGGAAAAACAAGCATTGGAATGGTAAGTCATCACTTTTACCTTATAGTTTAATAAATGTTCAATCTCTGTTTAAATGTGTGCTATGGGTGCCTGCGCAGCTCCACTCAACTTAGCGCAGTAAAAACCTATAATGGAAATGTAAATCGGCGTGGCTAATAGTGCAAGTGGAAAAACGACATTAGGCACATATATTATTGATGTGATATCCGGTCTTATCCTTTTGTAGTTTGGAGGCAAGGAGGTGCTGCAGCACGCCATTCCACAAGTGTTGCAGAAAAACCAGCCAAGCAGGGTAATGTAGCTCATGTTGCTTCGGGCATGTTTGTTTCTGTCGTCACGTCCCTCTAAACACTTACTTGTCACTGTCAACACGGTCATTGTAATGTGTTTCATAGGAGGTGCTTTTAGATATGAAGGAAACACATTTGACTTGCACAGACAGCTGCAGTAAGCAGGTAAGTGGACACATAGTTCCTATCAGGAGTAATTATTGGTGTCGGAGTCGCTCTTTGCTAATGCGTGACAATGGTCAATAACACACGCATTATATCTGTGTTTGCTCAGGAGCTGTTTGAGCATCACTATCCTGAGATTTCATGTGTTGGGAGATTTGGTCAACCAGACTACACAGTATTTGCATTCTGTGTGGCGTAAGTATTAAACACATATTGTATACCAATTCTTTATGCATCAACTATCAGTCATCCCCACAACCATCACTGTTTAACTCAAGCACTACCCGAACAATCATTTTCCACAGTTTTTGTAATCTTATTTTATGCATATTTGTCTGTTTTTTCCCTTCTACTTGTTGCATTTTGAGCTGTTGTAACAAGACAATTTCCCTGTTGTGGGATAAATAAAGCCTATCTAAGCAAGTTTTCACTATATTTGTAGCAGAGACCAAAAAAGTCAGGTGAACAAGCATTCATTTCAATCCTGCAAAGACTCACCCAACATCCTTGATAGTTTAGGCCACTCCCTTCCAATGACATGTAATGATGCAATACCCAAGCCATCACAGCTGTTGTCATTGGTTGGACCCACATGTTATCTAAGCATATGATTGGCTCTGTTCACAGGGACTCCCCAGACACCCCTCAGTCTACTGGCTTCTGCTGTGTAGCACTCCGTGCGAGCACCGTCAAGGAGTGTGAAGAGATAGTCTGTCGTATTGGTGAGACAGTCACGAGTTCATATGAGTCACTTCTCCACATCTTTGAGAGCAAGCTTAACTTATTGTGTATTTGTTTTTACAGCAACCGGTTTCAAGCATACCGAGTGGTTTGTATGACAGCTCACCAAGAGTGATCAGCTTATTTGAAGTGGTTGTAAATAAATGCAATGTCTGTCACAACATACCCACTGCAATACTGTCTGAATACCACAAATACATTTAAAAATCAAAGGGCAGAACACAAGGCTTTTCTACTCATAAAGACTTTAATAGAAAGACATGTGACAACATTTCCATAAATAGTATTAAATGTAGCTGCCAAGATTTTATGTTGAAAAACATGTAAAAAGCAGTCCAGAAAAATACAGAGGGGGCCATGCTTCTTGCCACGGAGTGTTGAGTATCAACTGTAGCAGCCAATAGACTGACACTGGTGAAACCTGATGAGCATGACATGCTGGCATTTTGTGGTAGATGGTAGATTGTTGAAGAAACCCTGGACCCCATGGAAGATGTGAAGATTCATCCTTGCTTCATCCCCAATATTTGCCCGTCACCCACAAAACAACTTGAGGGGTGGCATAATGGCTGTAACATGTAGTAATGATGACCCGTGATGGATACTCCTACTGCACAACACTTCCAACTACCGTACATGTACTCAGGCTTGTGGAATGACTGATGAATTGTCCCAGTCTAAAAATACAATACAAAATTCAAAAAAAAAGAAAAACGTATTAAAAAATACCCAAGAAATAAAAAGTCCACAAGAATGGTTAAGTATGATAAATAGAATCATTTGTCTTGGCAATGTTGCCACCAACTGCTTAGGCCCTCTCTCCCCTTATCCTACGGGCCAGCTGGATGTCTTTGGGCATGATGGTGACACGTTTGGCGTGGATGGCGCACAGGTTTGTGTCCTCAAACAGACCCACCAGGTAGGCCTCACTGGCTTCCTATTAAAAAACAAAAACATGGAAACACATTAGGTTCATAGAAACTACTCATTGCCCACTAGCTCTATGATTTTATTGCATGATGTTTAATTTAAGTGTCATTTACCTGGAGCGCTCCAATAGCAGCACTCTGGAATCGCAAGTCAGTCTTGAAATCCTGGGCAATTTCTCTGACCAGACGCTGGAAGGGCAGCTTGCGAATAAGCAACTCCGTGGACTTCTGGTAGCGACGGATCTCCCTCAGAGCCACAGTTCCGGGCCTACAAACAACAACAACAACAAACAACGTTTGAGCCCCTTGTATTTAGATACAGCAAGTATAGCATATAATAGTTGACTCAAAATCCAGTTCATGATAAATACTCCACACACACACCTGTAACGATGGGGCTTCTTCACTCCTCCAGTGGAAGGGGCGCTCTTCCTGGCTGCCTTGGTAGCGAGCTGCTTCCTTGGCGCCTTTCCTCCGGTGGATTTACGGGCAGTCTGCTTGGTACGGGCCATGGCGTACTTGCTAAAATAAGCAGTCCAAAGAAGAGATTAAAATCGTTGATAGTGCGTGCGTTAAAAAACAAAAAAAACGTGGAACGAAACTGACGCAGCCGTACGGGTCTGATATCAATTGCCACGCTAATATGCTAGCCTAGCCTACAATTACATTCAGCTCCCCTCCCCCACGCCGTAACAACTGGGAGACGTCGAGTGAGCTCCGGTTCCTTCTAACATCGCTATACCAGTCTACGAACAAGATCGAAAATAAGACACCATTAACACCGTGTCGACGTTGCCCCGGTCTCAAATTGAGCCATGACCAATTAAGACAACGATTTAACTGGTTTGGGAGACTACTGTGATCAGAGAGTCCCGTCACAACACTATGTCTACACCCTCCCAAGCCCGGCCAGTCAGCCTCTGCTTTTCGACATCGCCATTATCACAGGCTCTCATGTCACCCCCAGGCGACATTGCCCCGGCTGGGCTCAACCACCATTAGCCTACATACAATAAGCTTAATTCATGGCCACTTACCGTTTACACAATATCAGTCTCACTCTTTAACTATAGCCAAACACGGGCTTGTTAACGAGGTCTAGTATGAGTTTAGCAACTAACGGTGACGTTTAACTAGAACCGTCAGAGGTAAGGTTCCATTGTTCTATTTTTAGCTAATGTTAGCATGTCGACATGTTAGCCTGTTTGACAAATAATGGCTGTAGGCAGAACCGGGATCCTCAAATACAAAGTCACAGTTATTGAAAAACAATCCACGTAGATAACCTACATGTAGTGCCAGCAATAATTACCTTTAGACGGTCGGTTGATTTAAGGAACTCGCCGTACCAAACAAGATGTCGAACGTCACTGCTGAAAACGATTAGTGGTGGGAGGGGGTTGAAGCCGAGTATTAATACTTTGCTGTGACGTCATGTCCTAAACACTACGCGTCCATTGGTTCGCCTCCCAAAGTGGACACATCTAACAAGCAAAAGATTATATTTTATGTAAATAGAAAACACAGAGCTGAAGGCTATCGCTCATTGTTCCATGTTTCATTTTTCTTCCAACAAAAACTGTATGTAGTAAATGGTTAAATCTTGTGTATGTTTCACGGGGTGCCCAATCTTTGATGAAGTTATCATTGAACTTCATGTCCCATAGTTCCGTGTTGTCCTCTTGCTACTACTTCCTCCTGCCTTGCGCAAGCTCACAACGTCGTAGAATGCGGATTTCGAAGCTAATGAGAATACCTAGCTACTAAGCTAAAAACAAGGTTCTTGTTGTTAGGCTTCAAACGCGTAAAATGTCTAAAACACACTCACAGCCCCCGTCATCTTCGGCAGCGACGACTACCGGGGGACCCTCCTCGTCCTCTTCGTCTTCGCCCGCCGGGGGCTCGACATCTCCTGCAACCGTGTTGAACGTGCAGCCCGAGAAACCTCAACATTACACGTACGTAGCTAGTTAGCTGGATTAGCTAGCGAAATGTACACAACCTCACGTGTAGTCGCATATAGCAAAATACCGCTAAATTTATCCAAAAAATGAGTGAATGATACACTTGTTTTTCTGTGCAATGACCGTATCAAGGCTATTCAGCGTTAATTTGCTTATTATCTGGAGCGGGTGCCGAGAAAGAGGCCTAACGTTACTCTCTCACAGTAGCCATATCTTACATTTCTTTCAAGCTTTGTGATAGTGCATAGCTAAAGTTCTGTATTTGTAAATATGGCTCTCTGCTGCATAAAGTCAATGCTAGTTTAGTTACACGATTAGTTTTAAAGGGAATGAGGGTTGTCACAGCAGCACATGATAAGTTATGGTCAGACACCTGTACGTAGAAAAATAATCACCAAAAGTAATCCTTGAATGTAATATAAATAAGTATCAATGCACTCTTGCTTGTGTAAGAAACTGTAAAATACACTAACACTGTCCAGAGGTGTATTCCACTTTTGCTTTGATGCTTTGACTTGCCTCCCTCTCTCCCAGATATCTTAAGGAGTTCAGAACTGAGCAGTGCCCCCTGTTTGTACAGCACAAATGCACACAACACAGGCCGTTCTCCTGTTTTCACTGGCACTTTCTAAACCAGCGGCGGCGCAGGCCCATCCGAAGACGGGATGGGACCTTCAACTACAGCCCAGATGTTTACTGTACCAAATATGATGAGGGAACAGGCACCTGTCCTGATGGAGATGAGTGAGTGCAACTTGGATTTCAGTTTTGTGCAAGACTGCTTCACGTCATGTTTGCCCCTTACATGTTACAAGTGCGATGAAGAGGAAGTGTTATTGTTGCTCTTGCACTGAATTGCTTAACTAACCCCAACACTGTTCTTAGAATGCTGATAATGGTGACTGATGTTGACACATCTGCGTGACGTACATTCCAGTAGTTGGTATTTTGTGTCTAACTGTAAAACAGTGACAGGGGCTAAATACGAATTGACTTGTTACATTGAAATTGAACTCTTCAAGTGAATCAACAGAATGTGCGGATCATTGCATAGTAAAGGATCTTTTTTGTCTTTTTGGGTGAAAGGCAGTGGAGTAGCTATTGAGGATACACCTATCCTCAATTGTAAGTCAAGTTGAACACCTGGGAATCTTCCCAGGTGTGTGAGGTGTGTGTTTGATGCATATTCTTTGCCAGTTGACATTAGCATCTGAACATGCTCTCTGTGGGACTCTTTTAGACTGAAATGTGCTGAGCCGTTGTGTTATCTATGACAACCTATTGGTGACATTGTGTCTGCCTTAATACAGGAACAGGTAAAAACTCAAGGAATCACAAACAGAGTGGGAGGGGTTGTCACACACTGACAAAGGGAATGTTAATGTCAGGCTGGAAGTCGTTTCAGGGTCATTCTTGGATGTGTTTGAAACATGAGTGCTAAGAGAGTGCTTAGAGTGCTAAGTGAACGTTTCAGACTCTTCTAGCTCTCATTTCAAAACGCTAGTTGAAAGCAGTCAGCATTAAATGAAGGTTGGAAGATTCTAAATGAATATTTCTTATGTAAGACCTTACACTTTTTACTTACCTACAGAAGTTCAGCTGCTAAGTTGTTTTAGATAAAATATTTACCTCGTTTTGGCCTGTAACCATTATATTTAGTTTTGCGACTGTTGTATTCTTGCAATTTTTTACAGAAAAAAATAAGTATATTAAACAGTGCCATTGTTTTGTGCTGGGTTCTCATATACCTCATATCAGCTGGGATCATAACTTGTTATTGGCCCTGTTATTAAATAGTATAGTTGGCAATTGGCAGAAAAATGAATTTGCAAAAGATTTGAAAATGGATTCATTGTGTTTGTAATTTTTAAAGTAAAAATGAAGCATCTTAAAGTGAGAATTTGCCCCTTCACTTGGTATATTTGGGGGTTTGGGGATTGTTCTTCAGATTGTTAGGAATCAGACATTTTACAGGCAAAAAATCTCTTGATAAATCACTAAAATGATTATAAATTGCAGGCCAAGTTAAAAAATACGTATACAGAAGCACTGTATATCTGTTTTCAATATCATTTTGAAAGAACACTGTTTCATATCAGGTGCAGTATAACTTCTTAATTCTCAGTGTCATTACTAATATTACTTTATTTTTTTTTTCTTATTTTATTGTTATCCTATTAGACAAAGATGACAGAATTGACTCCTTTAACACTTTAAGCTTATGTTTATGTGTGTGTATTCCATGTTTTCACTGTTTTCTTTGTGTGTGTTTTTCTGTGTTTGTGTGTTCCAGATGCCCATTTCTACATCGGACAGCAGGTGACACAGAGCGCAGATATCACCTTCGCTACTATAAGACAGGATCTTGTATCCATGAAACAGATGGAAAAGGCCACTGCAGCAAAAATGGCTCCCACTGTGCCTTTGCACACGGATCACATGACCTTCGCAGCCCTGTTTACGATATTAGGTGCCTAAAGAATTTAATTGTTACATAAAACCAACTGATCTTTGACTTTATATGAGTCTCTGTTTCTTTTTGGTAGTTGCTTACACTATGTTTATACTTTGGCTTTACAGAGAAGTGCAGGTGATGGAGTCACAGGGAGGCTCTGGGGCCACAGAGGGAGGCGGAGGAGACGGACAGTCAGGACAGGCTGCAAGTACAGCGCTCATAGAGAAGATCCTGAGTGAGGAACCGCGTTGGCAAGGTAAGTCTGTAGCCAGTCATACACAGAGATTTCATAAGCAAGGAAAGCTCCCCTTCACACCGCCTTCTTGTTATTTACACTGAACCAAGCAGCACTGGTACGCTGCTGCCCCAGTCTATCACAGCTCTGCTATTACCGCCTCTGCAAATCAGAGGTGGAACGAAAATGTCCCCTCCACCTCTGTAACTTTTATACAGACGGCAATGCGGAATGACAGTGTAAAAGGAGCTAGTATTACAGCACTTGACCAGGTGAGCAGAACCAAAGCAGCCCAGCGTTAAGATGCAAAAGGTGCTGCAGCGATGGGGACTTGTTGTTCCTTTACCAGTGAAACTTCAGTTATGTTCCAGGGAGGCCCAGATTGAGTAACGCATTCATGAGTTTGGAAGAAGACGTCAAAACACTGCACAGTATATACTTTTTTGATACATACATTAATTCTGCAATTTAAAAATGGTTCCAGTAAAGCTGATGAAGATTCTCAGTCATCCAGGTCATGGTAATTCTAAGTGCTATATCGTAGGCAATTGGACTTGTTTCAGTTTCTTGAAGACGTTTATCCTCTCATCCAAAAGGCTTCTTCAGGTTTAACTGGAAGGGAGTTGGAGTCTAGAGTTTTTTTACAGTAATGATACACTGGTATCTAGTGGTTGGCAAACATTTTTATTCAAGTATAAATCGAGATTCCTAACTCCCAAGATGCAGCATTGATTCATGAATGTCAAAAATCCATTTGAAATGTTAATAGCGTGATGTTGACGGAATGAGAAAAGGCGGGACTGAACTGTGAGGGTAGTGCAGCGCCTGGAAAGTTCAGCTCCAAAAGAAGGCAGCGTCTGTAAGCATTTCTCTCAGAACACATAGGAAAGTAGGCCATATATTTGTGAATCAGTGAAATCAAAAAATTGTTTTGAACCTTGAAAATTGAATGCCCTGAATGTTGTGGCCATTTGTTCCTTGGGGTGTCAAAATTTGTTTCATATATCCGTACTCTTCAAGGTATTGTATCAAAGGTAAAAAATCAAGTATCGTGACAGCACTACACAGCATTCTATGACACTCTGAGACGAGGTTTTACAACTGTAGATGGATATCACTCCGTTTTACATTCCATTGCAACAATTCTGAAATGAACAGTAGAAATATGCTTTTCATGCAGAAAATTAATTTTCCAGGAATGTGGCAGTTGGATGCATTTAACTGGCCAACATAACATAATCTCTGATAACTTTGAATACCAGTCTAGCAAAAGTTGAGCCAGGTTGTTCAACTTTTTTGCTCGATGACTTTTTGTGTATTTGTTTGTTTGCGTTTTTTGCTCGAGTCCCGTTTTTGCAGCCACAATGTTTTGTCAGACCGGCCTCATTAAAATGAGTGAGAGAATGTGGTTTTTATGTGTAGGGCACTCTTTTTTATGTCAGTATTAACCATGCAGATGTCTTGTTTTCTTTTGTATTTTTTCCTTTGTGTATCTATTTCTTTTGAACATTTTGTAAGAAGTGTTTGCTTCTGTCTGTTATAAATCTTTAGATAACAACTACGTGCTGTCCCACTACAAGACAGAACTCTGTAAGAAACCCCCTCGTCTGTGCCGTCAGGGTTATGCCTGTCCATACTACCATAACAGCAAAGACAGGAGGCGCAGCCCGCACAAGCACAAATACCGGTAATCCCTTACATCATTTAAAAGGAAAACATTAAAGATGCATTTTTGCCTGCTCGTGGATGTGTTTAACAAAGTTCTTGTTTGCTCTTGCTGCACCAGAGCATTGCCATGTCCAGCTGTGAAACAGAGTGAGGAATGGGGAGATCCGAGTAAATGTGAGGGAGCAGAGGGATGTCAGTATTGCCACACAAGAACGGAGCAACAGTTCCACCCAGAGGTTTGTCCATTTAGATGTGACCTTAGAGAATCCAGACCAGAAATCACAAGTGATGAAAATCAACATGTGCTGATTTCTCCCTCTGTCGCAGATCTATAAATCCACTAAGTGTAACGACATGCAGCAGTGTGGCAGCTGTCCCAGAGGGCCCTTCTGTGCCTTTGCTCATATTGAAAGTGAGTCTCTGCAATACATTTCTGATCACATCTCAAAAACCATCTGATCTGATTCATTTTACAATTTAATGTTTTTTAAAAAATTTTTTATTTCTTTATAAAACCTACCCCAGAGCCCTTTGTTTCAGAGGAAGCATCATTCCCAACACCAAGCTCCCCTCCACCACCCAGACCTCCAGACCCTCTTCCAGCCCAGGAAGCTTCTTCTAGTCCCAGCAGACACAACATGGGACCTGGTTCTGGTTCTATGTCAGACCCGTTCTCGCCATCTACGGGATCATGTGTTACAGAGCAGGGACTGCTGGGAAGTGTTTTGTCCCTGTGTGAGGACTTGAGTGGAGGAGCAGAGCCACTGTCTCCCTGGGCAGGAGAGGGAGCGTACTGCAGAGCGCCTGGATTTGAGAGGGAGGATCAGGTGAGAGGGGCAGAACATGGGCATTATGGGTTACCTTTAAATGGAAATGATGAATGAATTCATACATGATACATAGAGGCCCATCCTGCATGTTTTCATGTCATCATTCCTTTGTGTTTTCAGGCTAAGCAAAGGAGTTTTGCCCTTGAGCAGCGCAATAGAGAATTAGCAACAACACAAAGCAAACAGGTACAGTCTAAAACTCTGCATACTTTGAGCTAGTCCACATATTGTCGTTAGGAAGTAAACTTTTCTTGGTAATGCACGTTTTTTTTTGCAAGGAAACAGAAATAAAGTCACATCACTTTTGCCAAACAACCCCATTCCACATTGGTTCTCCTTCAGGACTTGTTAGTGTTTCTGCCTGTGGGCAGCCCTTTGAGTCTATCCTCCAGCATCCCCTCCAGTCTGGCTGCCACACCGCCCAGTCCGGCCCCTCTAGGACCACCAGGATCCAGCATCTCCTCAGGCATGAATGCTAACGCCCTGCCTTTTTATCCCACCAGTGAGACTGTAGAGTCAGTTGTTGGTGAGTATATGACACTTCAAGCAATTGTGACAGTATAAAACTAAAACAAATCTGACACATTTTCCTGGTCTTGTATGTATTGTAGAGTCAGCCCTAGATGATCTTGACCTGAATGATTTTGGCGTGTCGGCATTGGAGAGGAGCTTGGAGAGCAACTCTGCTCTGCCCAGTGTGGGAGTTATGCTAGGTATTTCAAACAATGAAAAAAAAAACCACATACACTTTAAATATGAGCAGAAATCACACTGTTTAGCAGGACTATGCATATGCTCATGAACATCACAAATGTTTTGTCTCTTTGCTTTTCCAGGAGGTAGCCAGTTTCAAAGTTCTGCCCCTGTAAATATCCCAGGATCTTTCAGCGGCTCTGCTCCTTTTAGCTCCCCATCACCATCTCCCCCAATCAGGCCGCATGCTTCACCATTCTTTTCTACTCATATATCACAACCTGGCCAATCAGAAAGCACCTTCTTGGGACCATCTCATAGCTCTTTAGGTTTGTGAAATTTGATTCAGGACATCAAGTGGCGTAGAGTGACTCTATGGTTGTGTCTTAATTTTTTTTCTTCTTGTCGCAGGTCTTAATGGTATGAGCAGTAATATCTGGGAGCATTTTCCATCAGGCCAGGGTTCCCCTGGTACACCCCCCACCCTCCTGCCTACTGGCCCCTGTGCAGAGACTTCCAGGCTTAAACAGGAGCTAGAGGAAGCACACAGGGCACTGAAGCAGTGGGGTCACAGCTGGAGACACACAGCTCAGGTAGGTAGGTAGTGGGGCAGTGCATGCAACGTTGTGAAATGGCTATTTGAGTCAGTGCGGTGATCTGCATTATTATGGACATAGCAGTTACTGGGAAAATGCTTTACAATTACAGTGGATTCTGTATTGTGCCTCTTATAGTCATGGGCTGCACTAAAAGCAGATGCAGAGGAGTCCCGTGCCCATGCGGCGCGGTTAGCCATGGAAGCAGAGCGAGCGCGGCAGGCTGAGGAGGAGGCACAGAGACAGGCTTCTCTCCTGCAGGAGGCACTGGAGAGCTTAAGGAATGGAGACAATCCCCATCTAGCACTGCATCAGCTCCAGCTACTACATCGACTGCCTTTGGAGTCGGTCCTGAGTTTGCAGGCTCAGCTCTGTAGCTGCCTGCACGCTGTGGAACAGGTAATACCACAACTTGCTTTTTAACAAAAAGAAAAAAAAGTTTTGTACAGCCCTGCTGACCGAACAGATTTTTTTTTTTTACACACTAACTATATTTGTTGGTCGTTGTTGAACTTGATTTTTAAGTTTTCCTGTGCTCAAAATATTGGTGAACATCTTATGTGGTTGCTTAAAACACCCACCACCTTTCAGTTTCAGGTTGAAGTTTGGCCTCTAAATATTTCCCTCATTTTTCCAAGGTGGTGTACAGAAAGCAGAGACAGTGCTGTGTGACATGTGGAGAGCAAGGCTCCGTTTCCCTGACCTGTGGCCACGGACTTCAGTGTGAGAGTTGCTCCACCTCTACAGAGTGCCCACTCTGCCCTGAACAGACCCCAGAGCAGCAGCTCTCTTGACGTCACTATGCTGCCAGGACCACCACAGATTCCAGACCAGTCAGTCCGGATTCCACAGATACCAGCCTTCAATCTCAGCATCCATTTAAAAAAATCATGCCGAGGTCATTTTATAATATGGTAACGACACAAGCACTGACCTGATCTTTGTATTTTTAAGATGACTTTTACTGATGAATGACCACTTTGTAAAGCACAGGTCATTAAGTGGAAGCTCCTAATATAGAATTTAGGATGAATGATTCCAGTGTTACCCATGGAACACCAGTACATTTGACTAGTTCTTGCTCTTGACCAGCAACACTGTTCTATACCTTGTTCTTGATTTGTGAAGATAATTTGAAAACTTGCTGTTATTTCTTCTTTAAAGGGGGAATTTAGGAATTTTTCAACTTGGGCCTTATATTTTAGATGTGTTGGCACGTACATGATTCATACTTACTAAAGGTTTTGGTAATCCTTAATTGCAAACTCTGGCTGTCAAAGTTACTTCCATTAAAGTGCTTGTGTTTGCCACTGACAGGCTGAGGTTGTTATTCTATAAGTATCTGACAACATTCCAAAAAACGATTCCTACAGAGAGACCTTTTTGTTAAAATATAAGATCTTTTTTGTAACCAGAAACAGTTTTGCTCACGGAGAAGTCGCTGTGAAATCTCAGGAGAGGTGAGATGTTGGAGGACGACGTATGGAAAGAGTTAAAGAGATGAGTTTGGAGTTTACTTGAAGAAACCGCCAGCAGGAATTTATTTCCAAAATCATGGCTGAATATTTAACTGATTTTTGGCACTGTAGATGAGGCAACAATGTTATACACTCACCTTGCAAGATTTCAGATGGTCATTTCCCCATGAGTCCCTTGTTTCCTGATGACAAAAGGTTTATCTCCGTAGGATCAGTTTCCATCGTGTTGTCAGACACTTAATAACAACCTCATGTACTTTTTTTAGTCTTTGGGAGTTCACTGGTAGCACGATGGCAACACTCATGATGAAATGTATGCAGGAGATGAGGAGTAATTGTCTTACCCCTCACTGGCTGCTAGTTATCGCTTCATATAACCAAACTGCCGAGGTCACGCACCTGAGCCTGGCTGTTTGAGACAGTTTATATGAATGACGTCAAAATGTCTGTTCATGCAGCAAGTCTCGCTGTCTGTATCTACTGCAAAAGTTATAATCACAATCATTATTGGCCACAG
This sequence comes from Diplodus sargus, assembly GCA_903131615.1. NCBI lineage: Eukaryota > Metazoa > Chordata > Actinopteri > Spariformes > Sparidae > Diplodus > Diplodus sargus. The sequence goes on from CAEMYA010000200.1 coordinate 1,208,681, forward strand.
CCAGTGAGTAGAAGACATTCTATTATGGACATAAATGACAGTCATTGTTGTCAATGCTGCTTCCCTCAGTGTGGTTTCAAAATGACGTTTGTCTTCCGCTATTCACTCGTTCCATAAAGATTCTTATTGAGATACGGTTATTTTGTATCTTATTGCATCTAATCGCACCAAATTGTCCTGTATTAGAAAGGTATCGTCCCTGAATTGTATTGGATGCAATTGCGTATTGGATTGTTTTATCAGGGAGAGATGAACACCCCGAGTAAATATGAATCATTTACACACCAAAACATGTAAATATAGGGCCCAGGTTTAAACTAAAATTGACAGATTTATTCTACCATGAAACATTTTCATACAGAGTTCTAAAACATATTCTGATATGTTTTGAAATATAAGCTTGGCTTCATGAAAACACATTTCCAGCGTTTTATCTATCCATCTGGTTCGTGTGATCACCCTCCAGAAATAAAGACAGTTACTCATGATAATCCACAGTAAGGAGAAATCTTCATTCTGAACTATTTAACTGGGAAGTATTTTTTATTCAAGTAAGCCACTAACTGTATAGGCTATATAGACTGAAGTACACTTCTGCTTATGGATGAGGTGCACATGCTCGTGACAACACAGAAGTGAATATAAAACTACTATTTTCTTCTTGGCCGTGGTGTTACTAGGTGATGCCTGGTTGTCTGGTACTATCACTCTGGTTCACTCCATTGTGTGATCGGGGTATCAAAAGTAACTGTGTTAGAATTTCTGGAAAGAGGCAAAAGTAGCTGTGGAACAGCACAGTTCTGCACAGGTTAGTCTCTTTTTTTGTTTTTGTAAGGATATGAGCTGTCTTAACTAAATCAACAGTTGTGACTGAAAACACTTAAAGGGCATATTTACTTTCATCCAGACAATGATCCTCCAAAGTCAAAAAGGGGGGCGGTATACCAGTCTGCTGGTAGCACTTGTCTAGATTCTATTGATATTCTTGTTTTTTTCTATCACTATTTTTTTTTTTAAACAAATGAAATTTGAAATGGTCTGTTAATGGCAGAAAATATTTAAAAATGTGGTAATATTTGTTTAAATTTACAACAGATGGCCTCTGTTAAAGCACTCAGGTTTTCTCTAATATTCTTCTAAATAAACTGGAAGAGGAAAGCATATTATTACAATCAAGGCAAATGTATACAGTCAACTTGTGTAGTCTTTTAATTTTTCTCCAGCGCTTTTCATGTTAACCCACACACATTTTTGTTAAACCACTCATTTGCTATGTTTAAAATCAATGTGTGACAGGTTTCTCTGCCAAAGTTTTTACATTTGTAGTCATTTTTGACATTTCATTTTGCATATATATATATATATATATATATATATATATATATATATACAAAACACATACACATAGTTAATAATGATGTCATACTTATCTCTTGCACTGATTAGATTAAACATCAGGAAGCAGACAGATATCTAAAGGTGTGTGAGGTTTTAACCCAGATGTGAAAGTGTTCATGATCACTGTGATGGTCTTTGGTGAACCCATGCTCAGCATACTGTCCACACACAGCTCATCCAACACCAGTGTTTCCTTCTGAGTGGATTTCTTCTTTGTTTTTGGTACAGATCATTAAAGACAAATCATATATTTTTGGAGGAAGACGTTGTCTGTGTGTTTGTTACGTATGAGTTCCCTCCTGGGACTGCTTCTCTCTCTGTCTGCGCTTCTTCACAAAGGCCTGAGCCTCTCGCTCTCCTTTCCTGGACTCCAGTAACTTCAGAATGCTGTCCTCTGGGAAATGTCCAAAGAGAAACAAGTCAGGCACTTAGATTTGATTTTTACTATTTGGATGATGCCAGTATCATTTGAAAGAGAAAATTCATTCATTCATAAAAGAAGAATGTGGCTGATTGCTTATGTTGGATAGACTTGAGAATAGACTGTCACATTTTTTACCCAAAGTGTTAAAGTTTTCATGCAAAAAAAAGAAAAAAAATTCTTAAAGGGGTAATTTGAGTTGAGATTCAAATTGTGCTCTGATTCTGCATCGAATTCAAAGATACAGACAAAAAATCAAGTGACATGTTAAGGCCCTCAGTGCATCAAACATTTTTTGTCAGCAACCAGCAGGTCACAAAACAAGATAATGTCACAGACATAATGCACGAGTTGCACACAAAGTAGTAAGAGAGTAGTCGGTTTTTTTTTCCCAGGATGCAGAGGAAAGATTTACAACCCTGCTTCATCGGTCTCAACCCGCTGTCATACCGTACCATTAGGTTTGGGATGCATCAGAGGCAGGCGGATCTGAGCGGGGATGGCGTCTGGCTGTGTGCCGAGTCCGTCTCCATCCTTCCCTCCAACCCCTGGTATGGCTTTGAGGGCCAAGAAGGCCTCGCCTTCAAAGTCATCTGTCCTCAGAGTGTCGTGGTCCAGAACTGTCACAACCAGGCATGTCCCCTGAGTCTGGCACTGCTCCAGGGATACCAGACTGTCGTATAGAGGAGGATGGAGATAAAGGAGGTCAGAAATATCTGGAGAGCGGATGGCTGCCCCGATTCACTTGTGAGAATGTAACCCGAGATACTACATAGAGTATTGACGAGTACAAGACCAACTACTTACAATTCAAAGGCTTCATCAAAAAGAGGGTTGAGATCACAGCTTTTGATTTGAGTGCTGCGAGGCTCGACCTCAGGAAAAATGTGGTAAGGCTCCAGGCACAGGTGCACAAACGGATCGCTTAAACCTGCCAAAAACATCCAAGGCCATCAGGAGAGGTCACACAGCAATTAGCAAAGTGCATTTTGAATGAATTTCACTGCTTGGGCTCACCATTAGAGTCCATTGGCAGGAGATTGACTGCATTCAACACCTCAACTCTGAGTCTGTGGTCTGACCTCCTGTAAGACGTGAGGAGGGTGACCGCGCCGTACTTCTCTCCACTGTACACGTTCTATCACGGAACACAGAAACGCGTAGCGTTAGTTCGCAGCGACCTGAGAGCCATTTCTTGCGGGCGGCTGTCTCACCTGCTCCCATATTTTCCTCTCAAGAAACTTCTCCACGAGCTGCCGGCTGCTCAGAGAGTTGTGAGTCAGGTGAGCCTTGAGAGTCTGGACACAGATGAGAAAGATTAAATGTGCTGTCTTTTTTCGTTTTGGTCTGAGGAAAAGTGGATTTGAAGTAAGATAGGACTCAATGAAATGAACCTCCACGGTCTTTAGTTGCTCACCTTGTACTCATCGGAGTGGAGTGCACTCAGAGGGAGCCCGTTCCCCTCGGCGTGGAAGCACTGCTCCAGGCACTGAAATGAACACAGCAGGGGATAAAATGTGTGTCGAGGGTCTAAGGAGACAGGGTGGTGGACACTGTACAGATTGTAAAGCTCCCTGCTGGGAGTGGGATTTTGGGCGAAACAGCTATTTGACTTGGCTGGCTTGACCATGACGCTATGTCTCCCCTGTAAACCAGATTATCTTGTTTTTGAATACATTTAATGAATAAATATAACATGTTACTGAGGCCGGATTCATAGCTAGTTTTAACGTGCATCTGGGTGGATCTGATCACAGGTGGACAGCTCTAAGTACTGGTGTGAATTCCCCAGAGCATTGTGGATGCAGTGAGAACGGATCGCCCAGAGCAGATTCGGAGGTGGAGATCAACTGCGTTCCCATTCACACACCAACAGCATCAAAATAAAAGTGTTAAACAGCAAGAAGAAACCACAACAAGCAACATGTATTCTTGTGTATTGCATAGAAGATACAATGTCTAATTTCCATTCTGGCCAAATGATCAGTACTGTGCATGAATGTGTCATAGACCTGGAGATATGGCTGGTTCTATTGTGTTAGGAGTTATAGGAAATGAAACGTGTTTGTAACCGAATTAGCAGAGCCACTTTGCTGGCAGTGATTCCTTTTTAGTGCCGCAGAGATCTGGATAAGCTTGTCATTGGATTGAGACACACCTTCAAGCAGGTAGAGTTGTGTTCTGAAAAGAAAAACAAACAGCCTTGCAGCGACAGGTGTGGACTGACCGGATTTAGATCTGTCCACTTGGGATTTGATCACTCAAGATGCATGTTGATGTGGGGGTGTGAACAGGTAGGAGGGATGATTGATCACACCCCAAACTACATTTCCTCCCTCTGTCTACTGTCTTTATGCTAAGTTAAGCTGAGCCACAGGGCTGAGAGCTTCGTCTCAGAAACCAACAAAAAAGCTCTCTTTTGCCCGGGTCGTCAAGACAACCACATGGCTGAGGACCAACCTGCAGCGTATACAGCAGTCTCTGGCAGAACACCATGAGCCCTTCTTGCTGCGGATGCTGGGTAGCCACCTGGTAGAGGATCTTCACTGAGTTATTCCACAAAGGAGTCAGGAGGCTGGGCGCGAGAAGGACGGGGACACAGTTTCACTGAGGTGACGCAGGGTGAATTATTAGATGACATTTTTTTTTGTGTGTGTGAGGCGACAAGCAGGCCTCGTACCTGTTGAAGTTCTCTTGGACCAGGTTCTCGTTCATATACTGCAGCTCCTGCTCCAGGTAGCGCATCAGAGGAGCCGCAGCCTGAAACAGAGCAGACGTTGTGATGCGCGCATAAAAAGCCATCAGTATCTGCGTTAAACTTGGCAGTCACCTACGTCCTCTGTGGACTTGGAGGGAATCCTCCGCCTGGTCGACATGCTTCGGACGTGAGTCTCAATGTCCGTGTTTAACTGAGGAGGCAGAGGGCAGAGAGAGGGGTCGAGTTGAAGTTTGTTCTTTTCACACTCGCTTTGTTCAAAAGGGGCTTTGCTGATGATCAAACGTGACACGTTCAAACGTCACACCTTTTTCCCAAGAGTGTCCAAAGCGGAGCGAATCTCTCGGCCGAGCACGCTCTGGGCTTGCTGCAGCTGTAAGGGCAGGGTGTTGTTGAACTGGCTCTCCCCAATCACATTCTGGGTACGGTCTCGGAGCCCCGTCCAGTTCAGCTGCGTAGGGAGTCGGGTGAGCACCGACCGCAAGTGCTCCAAGTCATTCACCACCACACACAGCTGCAGGCAGGGAGGGGTTAGATATCAGGGAGAGGGAAATATTTAAGATCGGCATTTTTGTCGTCGAGTCCTTTTCCCCTTGCCTGGGCTTACCATGTTGATGGCGCTGCCGTGGTCGGAGTTCTCGGACAGCACTCTGACCCTCTCCTTCAGGATGCGACAGTAGTTCACCACAATCTTACACACATCCTGACAACACAAAGAAAGGTTATGGTAGACCCACAGCCAACAATCTGAGCGGTATAGCATCGGATTGGGATTGTGTCCGCAGTGCAGCACTGCACCTCGGTGAGTTTGACCATGAGCATGAAGGCCTCCTCGGGGTCAGGCCAGGACAGCTGCTCCCACAGCTGGCAGATAGGCTGGACACATGCCACCAGGTCCACTGCTGACGAACTGTGTTTTATGGGCACAGCGCCAGACTGCAGGGGCTGGAGCTGAGAGGAGAATTTAAAAAATATATATATCATGAAAATACTGCCTCTGGATGAACACAATTACGTCTGCCGTCATAGCGAAGCTTCAAAACACGAGCGTTACCTGGTCTACCTGCACAGCCCTCTCCACCCTGTCCTGAGTTGTGCTGAATGCCTGGTTCAGCCAGTAAGGCAGAGCCTCTCTGAAGTCCTCTTGAAAGTTTGTCAGCTCAAGTAATCCCCTGGAAGCAACGGAAGAGGAAGGTTTAGCCGTATCATGAACAGCAATGACTCCCAGAGGAAAGACTGTGGAGTGGCTCAACTCGTTGAAATGATGGTTTGATTAAACAAATATAACCAGCCAAACACTCTTCATCATCGAGATGCTGATCTTAAGTAAACGTATTGTCCCAGTAACCAGTAAGTTACCAGTTACCAGTAATAAGCTGTTCAAATGTTAGCCAAAGCCAATGGAAACTGTTGAAACAATGACCTTAAATGAATGGATTAATAGGTGGAAGGGAGGTAAGGATTAATTCAAATGTTATTGATAATCATAGGACTTATTACCTAAAATTGATGGATAGATTTTTGAAATAGTTAGCTTCAAGTAAACAGTTACAGTTACAATTAGCTGAGAAATAAGTCAAGTTGAAATAGCCAACTGCATAAACAGTTTAAATAATTATCTAAAAGTAACACATTATAGCAGAAATATAAAGCTAAGAGTAGGCTGCTGAAAGATTTAAAAGCAGGCCTAATTTATGGACAGAAATTGAAAAGTCCAACGTTTAGCTTCGTCCACTTCCAAGTAATTAGTAGCCAACCTTTTCTGTAAGAAAGCCTTGTCTTTGTGGATGGCCTGTAAGCTCAGGTAAACAGGGAACAGGTTGTTGGCTAGAGTCCGCTCCATCTGACCCTCAATCAGAGATAATGTTTCCCTTACTTCCTTTGCGAGCTGTGGAGGAGACAAGGAGAGAGGAGCGGAGATGAGATGAGATGAGATGAGATGAGATGACATGAGAGACATTACAAAGATGTTTCACGAGTAAAGCTGCTGGCTGAGGGAACTTCCATTCGCCACTCACCAGGGAGTCGAACTTCTTATAGACGACAGTAAATACATCCACCTGCACAGCACTGTAGTAATGATAAAACACATTCATTATTGCAGGAGTAAAAACTATTGCCCATGCAGTACCGGGAACAGGAAGCTGAAGAACCGGAATGGAATGCATCTGTGATCAACTTGTATTTGTTACATGTGTTTACACAGGTAAAAAAAAAAAAAAGTAAATGCCTTCACCTCTGATTGTCCATCTTACCTGACAAATACCCTGTTCCAGACATCCTTGTTGTGTTTTATGTCTTCCCGCACCTCCCCAATCAACCTGGAGAGGGCGCCCACAATCTCTGACAGGTCCTGTATGTCAGCATGGTGCGAAAAATGAACATGACTTTGGTGCTGTGACAGGGTCAAACCATATCACTCTCATTTCCAAATACAATGTGAAGGCCTCCATAATGTGCTTGTCGTTACCTTAGTCATTGGCTGATGCAAACCCTTTTTGATGGTAAACCACTCCTGTGTGCCTGTCTGATAAACACGTCATGTTATAAGTAATTAAAGACGTACGGTATAAATACTGTTGGTAATAATCTCATCAGGATGATAGCTGACCTGTATGGCATCGTTGACCTCATCGTGCAACTCAACCTGAGCTGGGTTCAGTTTCTGAAATGCCTGAGTCTTACAGATCTGGACCAAGATTCTGAAAAAAAGCACATATTGGTTAAAAATCGATGTATCCATAAAGTACATCAACAATAAAATAAAAAAGATATAAATATGTGTACCGGAGCAGTGTGTGTAGTTTTGGAGTTGCACTGGGAGTTGGGGGGAATATGTCTCTGTATTTGGCCACCAGACACAGTCCGTACTGCAGGAAGCCATGAAGAGAGTCGCCAAGTTCCTGTTTCTGTTGACAGAGTGCAATACCTTTCTCAACACTGCTTAGAAGTTCACTTCTGATGTCTTTTTAATGTTTCAGCGAAGGAGCCAAGACAATAAGGCACGATAGAGCTGCCGCCAGTTGGCAGAAATTCCAATCCTTTGCTATAACCAAGTGTAAAAAACAAATTCATGCATCCAAAATTTTACCCTTTAAAGATGCAATATGTAAGAATTTGCCCCCTGTCGAACTCATACTGCAGTTGAATATGAGGCCCGAATTCACCAGTTCATCGGAACAGCTGATGGCCGCTGTAGCTGCAGTGAACTCAGTCAGCCCTGCAACTGGCAATCTTATTAGTGAACTCTGCTAGGACGAGCTGGGGCTAGCTGTTTAGCATGCTGACTTTATCAGATAAAGCCACAACAATGGTGTCATACCTCTTCTTCTATAATGCTTCGAGCTAAAACTCTTACATATTGCACCTTTAAGACTTATATTCATTTGAATCATTATTACTGAAACATACACTGAATTGTTTTTATGTTATAGCTGCTCATAGGACTAAAAAAACTATAAATGTAGAGGAGTTATAAAGCACAACATTTCTCTCTGAAAAGTAGTAGAATACAAATATAAAGTAAGATGAAATGATGATAATTAAAGTGCCTCAAATGTTTCATAGTTGAGTAAATGTTGTTACTAGTTAACACGTGTACCTGTTGGTATGGCAGAGCCTGCTGATGCCAGTGGTACTCTATACTGGTTAGCTGCTGGAACAGCACGGACGAGTCCACCTCTAAGCTCTGGTACAGCTTACTGTAGGCCACCCACTTCCTGTCAGGGAAACACACGTCCACAGACACGCTCAGAGGAGCACAGCATGCACCCATTGCAGTGGTGACATAGAGCTGGGTGCTACGTTTGAAACCCATGTTAGGATATGATACAAATGTTTGTGGATATCAATACATTTTGAAAGGCAAAACACTCCCTCAGAACTCTCATGCAGCCCCTAAAGTTCAATAATATTTGATGAAAAATGCAGTGGCTTGTTTTTTTTATGTAAATGTGTACAGTAGCATTTTGTAAAGCTGATAATAATTCATTCAGACAACCATTTAGAAAGAGCAATGATGCATTTTTATAGCACATCTGCCATTTAAGTTAACACTTCTATGCTTAAAGGGGCAGCGTGCGGTCCCTCTGATATAAAAGGCTCATTTAAAGGTAATGAAAACACAACGGTTCTTAGTTTCAGATGATTACAAACTCAGGGAAAAAATATCCTGGTGTATCTGCTTTAAGTCTGCTGAATGTTAGCACCGTGCTTACGCCAGGTCCTGGAGAAAAGGTGAGAGGTCGTTCTGCGTAGCGTAGAGCTCCAGTAGAGTCTGAGCCTCGCCACACAGCGCCCCTTTCCATGGAGCGGAGCTCTGAGAGAGACCACAAGAAGATGTGGGAGTTAAGACAAAAAGGCAAGTAAGTGAGATTCAAACACAGAAGAACTAAGAGTGCGCTAGGTCTTCACCTGCTGCTTGGAGATGTAAGCCTGAACAAACTGCTGCAGAATCCCACAGTAGTTGATGTAAGCGCTGCGACCGGCACTCAGCGTCCCGTCTCTCTGTCAGCCACAAAACACACATCACACAAATCAATTGTTAAAGTTGCCATTTTTTTATTTCACATATCTTACGTCCTGCCACACACATTATCTTTATTGAAAACAGGTGTTCAAAGTGGTCCTAAACTGCAGTTCCTGTTTCTGCGCACCAGCATCTGATACTTTATCGTTGCACATTTCCTTATTTACTGATTTGTTTACACACGCTTTCATGCATGAATGTTACATAAGACATCAAACCAACAAAGTGTTACAGGATGGTGTGTCGCACTTACCGATTTATGGATGAACTTGAGATTCAGGTGGCACTGGCCGCGATCAGGATATGTCTCTGTTCGAGGCTCCAGATTGTACCAGTTGTCCTCAGTACAGTGGAGATCCTAAAGTGAGACGATACAAATGATTATTCAACCGGAGAAGACAGTGACTGGTAAATAGGCGGATATGAAAAGAAGAACATTTACTACCTGTAGTTTTAGGACAACCTTTCCCAAAAAGTCATCTGTTCCTTTTTCCTTTTTGGCCTCCTTGATCATCCTAAGCAAAGCACAAGTAGAGACGTTCACCTGCTTTGTTTGGTTAGTTTCATTGCGTGTGAATCACAAAGACAGTTTAATACCTTCTTAAACTATTGAAGTTGGTTTTGATCTCCTCGAGTTTCTGAGTGAGAGAAACCTCTTCATCCTTATCCCTGAAACAGAAATGACTTTGTTGAGGTGAGTGTAATGCAGAGGAGCAGGGCAGAGGCAGAGGCAGTGGAGCTCTGGATGTTTTCCTCACCACATCTCGAGGTGAAAGCTGGCGCCGACAATGTCTTCAAACTCCCTGAACCGAAAGAGTTTCAGAAAACGTTAGCCTGGTGAAACTGACGTAAATACACATATTAGACACACATCAACTCACAGAACAAAGGTTTGGTTCCATATTGGGTTCAGAGTCTGCTTCTTTATGTCTGTTTGGTAGATTTTGTCGTCTGACACAGCGTCCTTTACGACAGATTTACAGGGTTTGGCTCTGGACTGGCGCGTTCGACTCTCTTCCTCGTCCACCAGTATGGTCAACAGACAGTATGGGTCACTAAAACCTGTTCAGATTACACAAGAGATCTGTTGAAGACTCACGTCATAAAGTGCAGTGACATGTAACAACTTTTTTTTTGTGATGCAGAGATAGCAGGGATGACACTACAGGTAGGCACAACAAAAGACCATACATAGTTTCTGAGAAGTAAAAGTGGAGGATTCAATTTCCACATAACAGAAAGTCACTTGGAATGCAACACTTCACTTTGGAGGAACTCAGTGAGGGTTGGGAAACACCTGAATTCTTAGTTTGCGTCCATAGAGTCACTTTCAAAATATCTAATGTTAAAGATACAGTATGTAACATTTCTGCATTAAAATATCGAAGCACGACTAGACTTTACATAAAACCCAGAGGAATCTGTGAGCAGGTTCGAGGTTATGGTGCCTTTCATTTGGTTGCCTGTCGCTTTAACCTCTGGGAGAGAGTCAGAGAGTGAGGAAGGAAGTGTTGAAGTGACTAAGCACAATTTGATCTGGGGCTGATACGTTTGCAATTAGCTTTGCTGCTAGGCCCGTTTGGGTAAAAAAAAATAATGAGAGATTGGACAATTTGGAATTTTGGTTGAATGATGGTGCCAGCAAAAATTAAGCCCTAGGAAAACACTAACGTCTGTACCAAAATTCAACGGCAATCCATTAAATAGGTGTTTGAGACATCTCATTGTGTACCAGAATGTAAATCTGTTGGTGGCGCAAGATGAAAAATCAGTGGGTCACCAGTGTAATTTTGATATATTGTCAGGGAACCAAGAGTGTCTGCACCAGATTTATGTGTTAAGATAATTCTTTGTAAGTGAAAACTTTCAGCTTTTGCTGTCGCTGGATGAAAAAAATCACCACAGTCATTAAGATTCATGTATCATCACAATACATCCAAAGTCCATGGCAATCCATTCAGTAGTTGTAGAGATACTTAACTCTAGCCTGAGGTGGCCACACCATAGAAGATTATCAATTGCATGGTCTGCCGAAGTAAAACTCACCACTGACATCTTTTCCCAGGATTCCTTTGGCTTCCTTTACAGTGGCCATCAGGCAGTATACTGGGGACTGTAGGGGTCAGACAGTTATTTAGCTACTTTGGTACTCAGAAATCCACTAATTTCCAAGATTTTCCCTCCCATTACACGGCTTAGGTACAGCACCCATGCCATTTCGGGTATAGCCTAAGCAGAATTAATATAAAATCAATGAGGAGAACAAAACAGATGTTCTATTGGTTGTAGTTAGTCCTTAGTTGATTTCTGCTGCTCTAGCTTTTTTCTATTTTTTGTGCACCAATATGGTAGCAATGATAATGGCCCAAAATTATGCAAAATTCCATATTGTTGTACTGACTAGCGTACAATGTTCTAAGGTTAGGAGCAACAAACCCACCACCAATAACATGAACCTAAGTCTTCCATGAGCTAGGGGAAAACACGATTGCTGATCACACCATTTCTGCCACTAACAAACGGTTAACCAACAAGAAGGTGGTGGAAAGTAAGATCCTTGGTATGAGTACAATGAGTAGATGTGAGGGGTCTAAAAAGAAACGTTCATTGGAACAAACATGCTGACTTCCTTTTCTCACCTCTGTGCTCTGTACTTTCTCCATCAGGCTGCTGTGCTCCGACTCTGTCATAGTGAAAGCCTGGTAGATAGGACAGACAGAGAGAAAGAAAAAAAAACATACGCTCTGTAATCAGCCATCACGCCAACACCATAGCGCTTTGTGTTATGTGTGAAGCTGAGCTTTTTACCTCCTTTATATACTGCTGGAGCTGTTTATCTGTGAAGACCTCAGTTGAAGACGGGTTACCCATCTTGTGAGTGATGGTGTACAAGAGCTCCTTATACAGAGGCTTCAGCTTCATACGGAGATAATGAGAGTGAGAGTTTGGTTGGAAAAAAACAAACATTTCATGCTAAATTCAACGTGTGAATAATGATACCTCCAGCTCCTTGTGTCTTCGTGCTTTCTCTTCAGGGTTTTCATCTTCCTTAAAATCCTAAAGGAGAAGAGTAGTACTTTTTGTCCATGAGTCTGATTTGTGAGCTAAATTAAGTTATCTGTGTTATCTCATCACCTACCCGTCTTTCCCGCAGTTTCCTTGTTAACCCCAGTTTGCGTACGTGGCCGGGGGACAACTGCCAGAAGAAAGACAGAAAAAGCCAAAAGCCAAAACAGATACTTAAAGGAAGGACCATACTAACAGCCATGGTTTCCATTTATTTCTATACAATACACAATTTTGTTATAAAGACTCTTGAAACTTGTTTAAGTTGTGCAGTGCATTATAGTGAAATTTAAAGGTCTACTGCAGCAATTAGCATGGCATGCATTCCATAAAACTGGTTACACATGATCTCTTAAATCCATTCTTGAGAGTTATCCTGTACAACAAACCATTTCTCATAGAAACATATCCCAAAAATTGGATCTTACATTTCCCAATATGTAACTCAATGGTGTCCTTTGGTTGAACCTTAAATGTCCATGTCTTTCAAGTCTTATCATGCAGATATAACCCATGACACACAAACATCCCCCCTAAAACACCAAAATCAATAGAGACGTTGATGTTCATTGTAACCGATTACATAACTCAGATACATTTTTCAGGCATTTTTTAGGCTTCGTTCAAAGTGAATCATGCACAAATGCCAGTCCTCCCATTCACTTTGAGTGTGGGTAGAGAGTTTAGCAGACGTTGCTGAAAAACACAATGCAGTGGCGAAAAGCTGAAACAACAGCAAAAAGACTCAGCAGTGGCGAAAAGATGAAACAGATCAACTTTTGTCGAGGCACAACCACGCTGCGGTGGCCACTCACATTAGCCTGCGTTCAGACCAGCTGGTCTGGTTGTTTAAAGGTGCACTTCTACATCTTCAGTTATTGTCAATGATTGTCATGCCTAAACAAGTTCAAAGTCAAACTGTCTGATTTCCATGACCAAATAAACTAATTAAATAAACTGAACTTAAAGGAAAATACAGTTTCATACTGTTTTGCTTTGTTTTATATTTGGCGGACCCTGCCACCTCTCTAGCTTCAAATCCTCTGATAATGACAGGTCAGTTATTGAGAAAAAAAAATATTTCTGGGTTTGTATTTCTACCCCATTAATATTGTAAATAGAACATTTCTGACTTTGAATTTCTTTCCCAAAACTACATAGGGCCCCTTTGAGCGGTTTACACCAAAATTACAAAACGAAATGTTGGGATTAAATGAAGAAATGTATTCAAAACAAATAATTAACCTACTGAATTTCCCATCAGCCTCAGCTGTACTTTGTGTTTAGTGCACTAGTGCAAATGTTAGAATGCTGAACTAACATGGGGTACATGCTTATACCTGCTGAACATCAGCATGCCATTGTTAGCGTGTTAGCATGCAAAGCGCAGACTCACTAAGCTGCTTGCGTTTAATGTTGTCTTTTTGTTGAGTTTCATGTAATGAAAATATAAAACAAACCTTGTATGATTAATAAGCCCACAGAATAAACTATACTTTGAAATGCAAGGTTAAAGCTTGCAGCTGATGTGTTTTACCTGTCTGAGTCTCGTCAAGCCATGCTCCTGGAAAACAAAAGATAAAGGTGCTCATGTTTAAATACAGTGAATCATTAAGAAAGTTTAATCAGATCAAACAAGCAGGTGGGAAAGGTTGACCTCATCTCACTATCAGCTCATTCAGTGTGCAAAGAGACCCTGAAATACCTTCATGTGCAATAACGAAAAACATCACTAGGCTCATCGTTTTTTTTACAATTCCTGATAAGACCTGCCTCTGTAAGGGACTTCCTCTGTCACTGATAATGAAGAGGACTTAAAGGCAACAACCCACTCAGTATTCAAACCAAGGAAATACACTTGCAAGGGAATGACTAGCAACCAAACCCAAAAAATGAATATGCAAATACACCTGCACTCAACCACGTGGCACAGGTTGCTATTTTCACTGTGTTTGCATATAGTAGCAATATTGTACGTTTCCTGTGTGCCGAAAAAAGAGTCTTATCCGAATGTGACGCTCGCCAACAATTGCAACATACACAGAAGCACGTTGTACGACTGTGTTCCGGAACAAATATGCATCATTTCTCATCACCTGACCTAAGTGTACATCTAAAACAAATGTGATTCATAGTCATGGTGTCTTCAAATAGCCATTTGGACAACATGACTCAGTGTACTGGTGCAATTTTTAACACTATTGTAACTCATCTGAGATGTCTAGGCTTGGGCACAGGCTAAAAGCTCGAAAATCTGCGCTGAACTGGTAAAAACAGATTAGATTTTCATACGTTTGACAGCATCAATTGCTTGGCCATCACCAACACGCTTCACTTTATAAACAAGATGGTTAGTAGTTGGCAGCAAGCCAGAATGAAACAATATTTAGTCTACCTCATATATGTCAGTATATAGTCGTAGTCCATACCTGTCCAGGTGTTTGAAGTAGGTTGTCTCCGGTGCTGGTGGGCTCACTTTGACTTGACATAATGATGCTAATATTTGAAAACTAGGCTCCTGTCTGGTAAGATGGTGTGCGCTGTGTGTGTAATATAAGGAAGCTGTGTGTGCGATGTGTTTCGACGAAGCATCACACAGCAGCCGGAAGTCATCACTTCCTGTAGAAGGTGGTAGCGCCAATAACTGTGACTTATGACTTTTTCTTTTTTTTTTTTTTCATCCAGTGCCCTACATTTTGTCTGAATGCAAAACAACAAACCTCTCTCTGTTGTATTTGGTTGAGCACACAAAACTGTGCACAAGTCACACGCTGAAGTCCAGCTGAATGAGGTACTGAAACTGCATGTAACATGAGACAGTCCACCTGTGGTTTGTGTTAGCCCCATTCAAAAGGTTATTTACTCCAATAGATTTTTCTAGTCACTGTGCTGAGAGTTAATGTCTGTCAGTACCTCATGTATTTACAGATGTGTATCTACACTTAGGCTTACATCTTTATCTGCAGACCTTCTATATTTACGAACCTTTCAATATTTTGCCAATTCCGTATATAACAAACATAAGAATTATTAGCTATCTAAAGTCTACAATCAGAAATAGCCAGGCAAACCCCTTGATCCAATTATTTAACATCTCACTTTGTTGTAGCCTATCTTTAGTAGATTTTTTGTTTTAAATGTAAAAAAAAAAAATGGTTTGAACGCAAGAATTTGTATATACTGTCATATCTTTATGTTTTGGAATATTGTGTTTTGAATACGCACTAAGCTAGTTTGGCTAGCTAGCTAAACTATACCTATATGCTGTAAATAGAAAGAGTAGGAGTACAACTAACATTTTTTTTCGTTACCCGTTCTTCTGTTGATTATTAACTTGATTAATTGCTTTATGGTGTTGCCTATAAAATGTTGCACAATTTCCCGAATCCCGAGTCAACATATGCAAACCGCTCCTTTTGACTTCTCAAGCCAAATCTCTACTACAGCTCCGGCTACTACCATAAAAGAAGAAAACCAGCACTTTACCTGCTTTTGATTTGACTGTTAGCAAACAATGGAGTGCTTTATAAACCATTTTTTAAGCAATATAAGGCTTACAAACATCAGCTGCAGCTCTCAAATGTCCATCCAAATAATGTTTATAGATGATCTAACCAGTAGTCATTAACCATTTATAAAGTATTATAAAAAATATTTGTAATTTTACAACGCGCAATTGCTCAATGAATGGTGAACAAAGTATGTCATTGTTAACAGTGAGTTAAAGAAAAGTCACTATTATTTATTAATGTGTGGACAAATGATCTGTGCTGCAAGTCTAAGGCCCAGCAATAGTGTCATTGCCTAATTGGCCTCTTCTGCATATGAATCGCAGACTTGGGCAGAGTGATTATAAAACCATGTCCTGTGTATTATACATAGAAGTGAACAGCTGTTATATGTGACCCGGCAATGTGATCCAAACACAACATTTGCACAACCTACTATGTGTTTTATATGGTTTGCATAAAGAATTCTAATTCAGTCTGTCCTACATTGTGGTTGAAACAGTGTGTGTGCGTGTGTGTCAGAGGGACAAAGGGAGGACCAAACAGACAAAGACCTCCACTATTGTTAGCCAACCAACACCATGGATTTGCATCTTGTTGCATCTTACACAAGCATGCGGGTACTTTTGCAACCTCCTTTCCTTGACTCAGTCTGAGAAGCGCTGTGACTTACTGTAAAAGGCAGAGGCCTTATACTGGATATGCATAGATCACACATCAGGAAACAACTGTTGTGAGCCTTGCCCATTCCACTGACATAGCAAGTGCAACAAATAGTTCTGTTTCATTTCTGATTCACCCTAACAGAAGAAATTTCCAGAGTAGACTATTTTACAACAGATATTAATCTAAGTAAAAACAAGACATTTACACACAACGAAATGTGTGTAAATCCATGTTCAGTAGATAATATATACAATTGTATATATACAGAAGCATGTACAAATTACTAGGATACATGCTGTGTAATAGACTAAAAGTGTTTACATGTCGTTAAAGTTGATATAGTAACCCTACACTTTAGCTCTCTTTTCTTCAGTTTGATTGCCAGAATGTAGAGCGCATATTAACATACTTTAAGTACAAACAAATCATTCCAGGGATTTCTGGAAAAAAAACCAAAACAAAAAAAAACCCTGTAGAAATCAAACATCAACAAAAGAAATTGTGTAAAACAAAGCTTTTACAGCCTTTAAAAAAATAATAGTGGTAATAATAATAGCACAAAAGTAAGTATATGGCTTCATATGATGTTGACATTTTGTACAGTAATTATTATTATTGTTATTATTATTATTATTATTATTATTATTATTATTATGAAGAAGAAGAAGAAGAAGAAGAAGAAGAAGAAGAAGAAAACAAACTCTCCATATCTGTGTATATGAAAGTAAATGCAGATGGCAAATAGTTACAAAAGATAGAATTTTACATGGACTTATCAGGCACTTTTCCTTTAATATGCAGCACAGTCTCCCTTCTCCCTTAAACACATACCGTTTTTTAAAGGGAAAAGGGTGCGTGACGTCACGCTGTGGGCGTTTCCCACGTATGGCGGAAGGGCAGGTGCAACCGCAAACTCAGCAGCATTATCACAACAACCGTTACCATCGTAGAGTGAAAGGCCACCAAGGCTGCAGCTAGGCCTGAAGATACGGTGTCTGGTAGAAGAACGCAACCTTTAAGATAATCTTGTGGTTGTCGAAGAGTCTGGAGACCCGTCGACATGACTCTGAACCAGAACAACTCTGAGTCCGGCGGAGTCATCATCAACAACAGTGAAAGGTAACTAACGGTAGCGGGTGCAACCAGCTAGCTAGCAGGTACCGTTAACCGAGCACGCTTTACACTCTCCGTTGAGACCATCACTAGAAACTAATTTATAAGTAAAGACACAAAATTTGTGCTTTGCGTGCCATGAAAACAAGCAAATTTAACATTTCTAACGTAATACATAAAGGAAAGCAGCTAGCAGACGCCAACTTCATTCAAATGATAACTTTTAGCCTCTGTTAGCTTATTTTTGTCATATAACGTAACATGAATAATCTAAAATGTGGTGGCGATAGCTAGCACTTTCATTCAGCGACGTGCTTTATGGTATATCACCTATCAGACTAAATGAAGAGTGGCTCCTATTAGTGCTAAACGACAACAAATAGACACGTAAATGCCAAATAGCAATTTACGCTACATGAATCGTTACAACGCCATGTATCTTTATAGAATATTTGCGTGGCATTTACGGAACCGGGTTTCGGACTCGAAGCCCAAACATGGCCTTCAACCTGTTATATCATCACTGCAGTCAACCGTATCAGGCTACACATGATTACATAAATATTTACTAGTTTTATATTGGGACAAACATATCGAGGTTAAGTAGTTTAATCATACTTTGACAACAACATAGAATGTATTGCTGTTGCATTGCTTGTTGACTTTGCCATCAGTACTCTGGCCTGCTCTGTTATAAAAAGGTTTCTTTTGTGTTGTCACATCCAGACCAAGTCACCAGAGTTTAAATGATCTAACGTCAGTGGCAGGTACTTCTAGAACATGCTGGTGTGTAATGATAAACCCCATTACAGCTCACCCATAACCAGTAGTAAGCCCTGTCACTAGATGGCATGTAGGAGGTAAGCCTAATCCTTTTACTATAGTACTATTTACAACAACAGGCTAGCGCCTGATGAGCTATGTTTAGTAAAAGTAAAGTTGTGCAATACCAAATGACCTCATTTTTAAGCTAAGTCAAATGTTATGAAGGGGTTTGAGTCATATTGCTTGTCCAAAAAAACCCCCCAGGTGAATAATGTCAATTTCTAATAATATGATGTGATAGATATGTCATAGAGAAATTGGATTATCTGTCATCAATGGTTGTGTTTTTGTGTCTATTTCTGTCTCCAGTGTGTTGATGAACTATGACAATGTAGAGCTGGTTTTCTGTGACGCGGACAGTCTGCCCGAAGCCTTCAGAAAGAGCAAGAAGGGCAGCGTCTACCTAACTCCATACAGGGTGAGAGAGACAAGACCCCGATGTCTTATTTGTTATTCAGCAACAACCTCAAGCTGACTTAATGCTGCCACAGCAAGCACACAACGACCGCCAGAACTCTGATACCACATAAGCTTTCTGCTCGTCTTCTAAGTTGGTGAGGAAAAAATTTGAGTGCCTGTTGAATTAATGTGTTAGTTGCCATTGTTTTCTTCCAGGTGATCTTCCTGGCGAAAGGACGGGATGCACTGCAGTCCTTCATGATGCCCTTTTACCTAATAAAAGGCTGTGAGATCAAACAACCTGTATTGGGTGCCAATTACATCAAGGGCACTGTCACTGCAGAGCCTGGAGGTAGGTGTACTGGTATACAGTCATGGTAAAACGCATACCTACACTTATATCAACTTAAACAATCAATTTGGTTATAGAAAGTTGTGTGAATCAGATTTGCTTTGTAGGATAGCCTCTTAACTTCTTCTGAGTGATTCTGATTGATAACTTCTGATGACTTGTCTGGGCCCATTTAAAGAGGGCTCGTTTGATAAAGCCATCAGACTCAGCCACACACAAACAATGGGAAAGTCTGAGGAGCTCAGCGTTGAACTGAAAGAGTGCATTATTGATATGATCAAGTCAGGAAAGTTAGTTGGAGCCATTTCAAAGCAGTTGCAGATCAACTATGCAAACACATTTTTGTAAGTTTAAATTGCAGGAAAGAAACCCTCACTCAAGACGCCTAAAGTCATCATTGAGAAGATTGGGTCTTTGGTTCATTTGGGTGTTCCAACAGGACACTGATCACAAACACACATCAAAGTGGTAAAGGAATGGCTACAGGCAGTTTTGGATTGGCCTTTCCAAAGTCCTGACTTGAACCCCATCGAGAACATGTGGACTGTGCTGGACAAGTACATGCCAGGAAGCTAACAAATTGAATTGAACTTCACAGATTCTGTCAGGAGGAGTGGTTATAAATAGCCAGAGGACTACCAGAAGCTTGTGGATGGCTATCAAAAGCACCTAATTGAGGTGAAAATGGCCAAGGGACATTTAACCAAATATTAGAGTTACTGTATGTATATTTTTGATCCAGCAGATTTAGTCACAGACCTATGAACAAATATTGAACCAAAATTCACGACTGTTTTTTGTGACACAGTAGTTTGTGTTTTACTTACTCCATCATAGAAAAGTGAGAGTTGTAGAAATCATAGGAACTCATGCCTGCCATGATATACATTTTCTTTCCAAGCGTATTTAAACTTGTGACTATAACTGATATGTGTTTGCAGATGCAGGACATGCTTGTCAATTAGGAAGTGTTGTCAAGAATCCAAATGTCGTACTTGACTAGAGGTTAAGATCTCGCGCTACATTATGACTTAAAAGTGGTAAAAGTGAAAGCTGGCCATAATAACAGTCCTTGAGTAAATGTCTTGATGTGACTAAAGTGACTAATGTTACTAAAGTAGTACAAGTAAAGGTAAATTATACCTATATTTACATGTATGTACATACTGTATACTGGGGTCATCTAATTACCGACCTGGCCCATAATTGGATTATCATTATCAGTTAATCAGCATTTTTCAATCTTTTTTGATTGCTTATAAATTACATTGATTCTAAAATGTGTTGCTTTGGCTCTGATGCAGTATGCAATCTGCAAAGTAACTTAAGTTATCAAATATATGTAGTGGAGTAAAAAGTACAATGTTTGCCCCTAAATATAGTGGAGTACAAGTGTATAGTAGCAGAAAACGTAAAGTATAAGTACCTCAAAATTGTATTGTACTTGATTAAATCTAGTTAGTTTCATTCCATTACTGTCCTTAGGTTGTATGTTATACATGCCAGCACACTATTCTGTGTCAGTACATTTCTTCAGCACTTGCTAACTACATGGATTCCTCCTTGTGTTGCTTCTGTAACAGGTGGCTGGGAGGGTAATGCTACATTTAAGATTGTCTTTGCTGCTGGAGGAGCTATAGAGTTTGGCCAGTACATGCTGCAGGTCGCAGCTCAGGGTATGTGTTACAGATCAACACTAGCAGTATCATAAAATTCTTGTTATAGCGCTGATGGTTTGTCTGTACTATTTCTTAATCTTGTATGTCTTGCAGCATCAAGAGGTCAGCCTGTGACCGCCGGGTTTGGTGGCTGTCCCTACATGGCGAACGGGGCGTACGCGTACCCTCCTCCCCCTGCTAACGGGATGTACCCTGCTGGCCCTCCACCAGGCTATTCATACCCCAACCCACCTCCACAAGGTAGGGGCTGTGATAATTGCCATAGTTATCAGTATCACCTTGATTCGCACATGTCAGACAACACCTGTTATGAGCCTTCTACGCCTTACATCATACCTCTGTTTGACGTACACTTTCCATGGTGGCCTGTATCCTCATCTCATCTCAGCAGTTTCTCTGCACCAATAATGGATGGGAGTCACCCTGCCAGATGAAATGTCCCCATGCAAGAAGAGTATACTATATTATAACTGATATAAATCTCAGTAAAAACACGACATTTACACACGCAATGAAATGTGTGTGAATCCATTATCATCATTATCGCTAGATAATGTATACAATTGGACCTGTATGGACCAAAAGTATACATTTTGTGTAGTATACAGCCTTGGTCAACATTAAGAACATGGTAGTCTTGTGTTCCAATGATTTTAAGAGCATTTGTTTTTCCTGTGATGGAATGATTGGAACATACATACTTTGCCACAAAAAACAAGAGGAGTCCGCAATGAAGTAGAAGCTGCTGGAAGACAGGTGTCAGTATTCAGAGTCAAGCTTGTTTAACATCGCAGTGGGCTGAGAGGCTGCCATGGAGGAAAGAAGCCTTGCTTCAGACTCTGTACCTTAAAGCTCGACAGGAGTCTGCTGCGGATCCCCTGGACATGGAAAAAACTATCCGGAAGAAAACTTTGTGGTCAGATGAAACAAAAGTTGAGTTTTTGACTAAGCAACATGTTTTGAGGCGGGAACAAGAGGCCTTTAACCCATCTGTCAAAGTTAATATAATAAACCTACACCCTGCCTCCCTTTTCCAGTTTGGTTTTGTTGGTAGGAGATTTAATATTTGCCATAGTTATTATTATTAATTTGATTTCCTGATGCAAAGCTCTTTCGAGTCTAGTGAGTGTGTTCACTGCCGCTTGTCTGATCCACAACTCTGTGATCTGGCTATCCAGGTGGATTCTACCCCAACCCCCCAGCATTTGATGCCTCTGCGGCCTACATACCTCCACCTCCTTATTCTGCTCCACTGGGCCAACAGCCCCCACATGACCCAGACCTACCCTCCTCAGCAGCAGGTCAGTCTCTCCAGCCCTTTTCACAGAGTCACTGCATTATCTCCACATTGGAGGTTCACCGATTCTCCGCCGTTGTTCGTTCATTCACAACCAAGCAGCTCCAGCTGCTGTATGTGTTTTTTTTTCCAAATGTGTTCCCCCGGTGTTTAACTGTTAATCTAAACACGTACACATACTGTTATAATGTGTGGTGACTGAGCCAGACCCTGCCCTGCCATGCATCCTGGAAAGTGACAGATATGTTATTCACTCTTAATTATATAGTTACATAATTACCATCAGTAAACAGGACCCTGTCTGACTCTCTCAGTCGAGGGGACGGATGCTGTTTTCTGGGGGAAAATTCACTGAAGTCTGTTGGGAGGTTTGACCGCCACAGCGATTTTTTTCAAGACCATAACTACAGCAGCACAACAGTGTAAGGAGGCAAAAAAATCAGTTGAAAATCGCTTCACTCAACATAGTTATAGTTAAATGAGCTGATGCCACAGAATAATGCTGTTTTAATTCTGCCGACATGTCTTTTCCCCCCCTCATGACACCACCTGTTGTACCTCAGGTTTGATTAGCTTTGTTTATCTCGTGTATGTCCCATGCAATAATGGTACAATCATGTTTAATTAACACTCTCTCCCCTCCCTTCTCTCATCTCTTTCTCTCATAATCTCTTTCCCAGCGGAGGCAAAAGCAGCTGAAGCAGCAGCGAGCGCCAGCTGTGCCACCCTGCCTCCTACACATGTGTACCTACCACAGGTAAGTGCCGTCCAATCACCCTGCTACACAGCTGACGTTGATCTAGCAATTTACTAGACATTGTGTTTGATACTTTTTTTAATTTTCTATTATTACAAGTATGAGCTCATCTGTGTCACTCACCTTCGGTGCAGTAGAACAGCCACTTGTGCCATTTATGGTATTATAAAAGCACTCATTTATTAATTCATTTCATTTATCACCCGACTGTTCTTATTGTTTCCAGTGCTTCTATCATTTTTAAAGATATCAAAGAGAGTTTTTTCCATCCCAAGATTTTCAGGAAATTAACTTGCGCGTCATTTGAAGATATTTGTCAATTTTGAGCTGAAACAAATAGTTGAGTAATTATTTGTTTTGAGGCTGGATCACTTAAACTTGTACTTTTCAAGGTGCAAGAAATGTGTAGAAGTCATTTGTGTCCCAGGATGTTGGGTGGAAAACTCCTTGCGAGTCATTTAGATTCTAACCTTGGTAATACACTGCTGTTTAGAGAATGCACAGTAAATTCAAAATTGTGCCATTTGTCTTTGCCAATCTTGATGAGGTAGCAGCAAAACAGAGGGGAAAGACAGTGCTGCAGCACTGGACAGTATGAGCAAACGGATCTCATCAGCTTTTTAAACATTAAAGCATGTAAACCTATTCTAGTAGTAACCCAAAATAAAGTTATGAACGTGGAAGTGAGCATGTCTCCTTTTAATAAACAGTGCCAGCGTGATTCCCTCCCAGCAGAAAAGATTCAGTTTGACTGCATCTACATTGCACTGTGTGTGTGAGCTCGGTAACTAGTTACTAGCGTGCACTGGCGCCTGTCATAACTAAACATGTCACTGATGCTCAGAATGGGTCATCGTACAGTACTGTAGTCTGATAACCTAACTCTCCTCTCTCCGTAGGACAAGCCTCCTCCATACTCTCCTCCAGAGGACAAGAAGAACCAGTAGACCATCTCATTTCACCCTCATTCCTCACTGTCTCCTGTAATCTCCATCCTACTGGATCACCTCTTTTCTCATTCCATCAACCGGACTACAGGAAGACCAAAGTTTTCCTTTATAACATAATGCCCTCTTTTTCATCCTCTTAGTCTCCTACTATCTCAGTCTTTTTGGTTTCACTTTTGCCCATTCCATCGCTTTCCTGCCTCAGCCTTTACTTTTTACATTCCTTTTACTGATTAATGTATTGTAATCAGCTTCATTCTCTTCAGAATTACCTTTACTTGGTGGAAACTAGAAGTATTGGTTGCTAGAGGAACGAGACGATTATTCTGGCCAAGGATTTGGGGGCTATTTTCAATGTAGTTGATAAAAACTTTGTAACCTGATGAGCTATTTTAGCATTTGTTGCCTTGTAGGTGTCCCCCACCACTCTAAACTTTAAT